>OU343160.1:346113142-346713142 GCA_910595825.1 Philhelius pedissequus | reverse complement strand
TATACGTCCACAAGATATTTTTCCACCAATTTTGATCTTTTGAAATATGCCCCTTTGCAAACTTCAACCGACGACACGTGACAAATTGCGTTTGGAGACATGTGGTTTTCTTCTGGAAATTCTTCCCAACAATTTTTCCACGTAGGCGTAAGTTATTCTAGGATAAAATAAATAGCACACTTCATTAAAAAAAGAAAAGCAATTAAGTTAACATAACATTTGATCGAAAATTATGTGTTAATATTTAGTGAGATAACCTTTATTTTTAATCACAGCGACGCACAACATCTAATAGTTAAAACAAGACTCTCAAATCCTTAAACAGATACCGAGTATCAGGCTAGCTAAGGTACCTGCCAAAGTTGGTCCAAATTTGAACTAGCGGATCTATTACTTGCTTTATCCACATCATTCCACAAGTTTTCAATAGGATTGGGATCTGGAGATTGAACTGGTCATTCCCTGAACGCAATTTTTTGGATGGATAACCATTGCTTCTCACAGATCTATCGGTTTTACTTGGTTCGTTGGCCTGTTGAAATTTCCACTTCAAGGACATTTCTTTATCAGCATACAGTAGCATTGTATTCTTCAGAATTTTTATTTATTTTATCTGATCCATAATACTTTCTATGCGGTCTCACACCATACCAGGAAAATGTCCCCAATCAGGAATGCTACCACCGCCATGCTTAACACTTTTGATGGTATACTTTGGATAATATTCCTGATTTTTTCTGCGTCGCACATATTTTTCGCCATCTGATCCAAAGCGATTAAACTTAACTTATACGTCCACAAGATATTTTTCCACCAATTTTGATCTTTTGAAATATGCCCCTTTGCAAACTTCAACCGACGACACGTGACAAATTGCGTTTGGAGACATGTGGTTTTCTTCTGGAAATTCTTCCCAACAATTTTTCCACGTAGGCGGTTTTTAATAGTCCTAACAGACACTTTCACACCAAGATCTTTCTTTATTGCTTGTTTAATGTTAAGAGCAGACATGAACGGATCTGGTTTGCTCATACCGGTGATGGCAACATCAGTTCGGTTCTTGCGTATTTTGTTTTGAACACTTCCTGCTTCTTGACAATGGTTTAGAGCATTAACAACCTTCTTCCTCGAATATGTTAGTTAGTTAGTTATTTTTTTTTCGTAATAATTTTTTCATTAAGGTTTGTCACCGCACATTTTACAAACAGAGATTTGATACGTTATATCTATCTACTGAAACATTATTTTATATTTAATTAAGTAGGTACATTTTAAAGATAAACTAACATTTGAAGGAAAATACGAAAAAAAACTCGAATTTAAATTGTAGAGAGAACATAGATACAAAAGTAGGTACCTTTATAAAGTTTATTTTTCTATTTTTATTTAAACATTTTAAAAATATGATTTTTATAGTAAATATTATAAAATAATGAATAGATGGATTAGATAATAAATAAATAGTAAATTAATCAAATAAACAAATAAGTCAACAAACGGATAAATAGATACATACATAAGTAAATATAAAAATAAGTAATTAAATAAATAGATAATTAATTAAATAAATAACAAAACAAATAAATAAGTAACCAAACAAATAAATAAATACATATGCTTAATAAATATATAAACATTTAATATATAACTGAATTAATAAATAAATAGATACAAATAAAAAGGTACTCGTATATACATAAATAAATAAATTAACAGCCAACAAAGTACAGAAATATTTTTAAATCGACAATCGGGGTACGTTACAAATTTCGCTTTGTTAGTTTTTGAATTCTTACGTTAATCAATTCAACGCCCGAAGTTTGCAATTTTTTAATGTGATATATAGCGCAATCTCCCCACACAGGACATCCGTACAAGAGTATTGATTGAAAGATTACTTTATGCAGTATTATATTATTTTTGTTAGATAATTGGGATTTACGGTGAATAAATGGATACAGCATTTTAATTGCAATGCTTACTTTTTAAATAGTTTTGTTAATATGGTTTTGGAATGTTAGTTTTTTATCAAGATGTATACAAAGGTATCTGACTGTCTTTTCCCAACGTATGTTTATCCCATTAAATTGAAGTTGGCAGCTTAAAAGGTAACAGGCTTTTCTTTTTCTAGAGAAAAAGATAGCCTGCAATTTGTCCAAGTTTAGCACTATTTTCCACCTGTTATAGTAAGCTTCCAATACTTTTATCTAATTTTTAAGATTCGTCTCAATGTCGATACTGAATTTATGCGATGAAAATATTACTGTATCATCGGCAAAAATTGCTAACTCACATTCTGGTAAATTCGGAAAGTCTGCCGTATAAATGTTATACAAGATTGGCCCAAGAACTGAACCTTGGGGGACACCGCATTCAATATTAACTACATTGGAAACACCACAGTTAACATGTACTTTAAAACATCTATCAGACAAAAAACTTTGAACTATTTTGCACAGGTAAGTTGGAAAATTCAAATTCAACAACTTGATGGATTGATCCATCATAATATCTAATATTAACATTCCAGTTGACTTTTGCCGTAAGCGGTTTTTTTTACACAAAATAACATAATCGTTAGTTTTAATGTCAGAAAGCATTTTTGAAAATTTTCCCTTTAATATTTTTTCTAATACAGGGTGGCGCACGAATCGTGCTACAATAAGAAATTTAAATAACTTTTATTTTAATCGATGTATTTCATTATTTTTTTTTAATTGGATTAAAAATTAAATTTTACTTTATATACCTAATGGTTTTTAAAGATGATAGACCGCAACTGACCTCCACGCTTATCCACGCATATGCTGCACCTGATCAGAAAATTGTTCATTGTGGGCTAAAGGGTTGGGATCGCCTCAATTATTGTCTTAATGGACTACTTCAATTCAGTTACATTCCTGGGTTTCGTTTTGTACACTTCCTGCTTGACATAACCCCATGGAAAAAAGTCTGGTGCAGTCAGGTCAGGTGACCTTGGAGGCTAGCGGAAAGTGCAGTTTCTGGATATCAATTTGTTTGGGAATTTTCGTTGGAGCTCCGCCATAACTTGTGTCGCTACGTGTGCACTTGCTTCATCTTGTTGATACCAAATCCTGCTGAAAGGGATCCGTCTTCGGCGAAGTTCTGGGTAAAAAAACTCCTTCAACATCTTTAAATAACGGTCTCCATTGACAGTTTTTGTTAAACCGTTTTCTTCAAAGAAGTATGGCCCGATAATACACCTTGATGAAACTGCGCACCACACAGTGACTCGTTCTGGATTAGATTCGCTCCATATACGGCAATTATGCTTGTTAACATTGCCGTTTAAGTCAAAATGGGCCTCATCAGACATGAACAAACAATTTATCAATGTGTTGACTTCTTCGGCCATTGCAATAATTTTTCGGTAAAATTCCAGGCGAACAGGCAAATCCTGAGGGTTTAACTTGCTTGTAGTTTTGACTTTGCACGGAAACAAGTTTAAGTCATCATGAAGTATCCGTTGTAATGACTCCAATTTGGCCCGATAAGTTTCGAGTCGAAACACTTGTATTTGCCTGTATTGCCGATGCAACAGCCACGATTGTATCCTGAACCCGAACAATGGGAAAGTAAAAAAAAAAAATAAGCCCATTACTCACACTGAAAAAAAGTTAATACGTTTTATTTTTGTAGCACGATTCGTGGGCCATCCTGTCTGTAGCTTCCAGGACTTTCTATGTGCTTTCCAGGTTTGTGTATTGGTATAATTTTAGCTCCTTTCCAAGAGCTGGGAAAATATTGCAATTTTAGACATGCATTTATGATGAACGTCGAATAAGAGATACCTAGTGTCGGTCATTTTTTTAAGATATATATTTTTTACCTTATCAACACCACCTGTTTTTAACTTTTAAGGAACCAATTATATTTTTAATATCTTCCTCTTTCACTAAATAATTAGTAGGGGTTCTGATTGCAGAAGTGTTAAATGCGAACATAGTTGTAGAAACGTGCGAGTTTGTTGAGCTTTCACCTATATTGTGAGACATATTATGGTTTTTCAAAAACTCGTGAAATAGTTCTCTAGCTTTCTCAGTTTTAGTATATAAAGTCTCTGTGAATGTTTTTAAGAAAGGAATATTTTTTCTTTTGTTTTTAATTAACTTAACTATGTTTCAAAAAGGTTTATTATTCGTTTCAAGAGAATTTATTTTAACATTCCATTCTTTATTAAGTAAGCTAGATATTTTAGAAGTTATGAGTTTACTAAAGTATGAAACCATTTCTTTTGTTTGAAAAAGGCTGATAGCATCTTTGCCAGTTCCTCCTATGAACGTTTCTTATTTTAATAAGATCTAAAATGTCTGGTGGAAGCTTATTAATATGGTTTTGCACTTTTGTATTTGGAATACTTTCATCTGCACAGCTTAGGATTGTGTCTGAAAAAGTTTAAACAATCGAATCAATTTCAGCCGTTCCCGTTATAGTTTCTAAATTTACAGAATTGGTTTGACGTTTGGATTTTATTCTGGACCGAAATGAAGACCAAGTTGCATTTTTTATGTTTTTAATGTATTGTACTTTCTTAATCCCAGACCATAAAAGGCGACAGAAAACGGGTATGTTATCCGAACTAAGCGCGTTTAAGGATAAGGGAGATGTGATTTGCGAAGAAACATTGGTGACAAACAGATCAAGGACAGAGGGAGAACCACGAGAAAATACTTTTGACTTGAAGGAAACATTATACAAACATGAAATGTGAAGGAGAGGTTGGGAAGTATATTACCCCAGTCATTAGCTCTTTGGCAACTCCAATCTCTGTGACGACAATTGAATCTTTAATAGAAAACAGTTTTAAAAGATCAGTTTTAAGTAATTTCCTCTTAGTATCAGATGAAGACCCGCCGGGGAAATAAACGCAATATATTTTAATATTCTTTTGGTTTTTTAAATTTATTTCTATTCCTATGTTTTCCCCACATCACGTTCGAAAAATGGGGGTAACAGCGAGTGTTGAATCGATTTCCTTACAGGAATTGCTACCCCACCACCTACCTCATCTGTCCTATCAACCCTATAGCAGTAAAAATCAGATGAGGGTAGTCTAATATCAGATGTAAGCCAAGTTTCTGTTACTAATGCAACATCAACCGCTTTATTATTTAAAAAATGTAGGAATTCTAAATATTTGTTGCGAATAATTTTAGCATTCCATGTAATAATATTAATATATTGATTGTCGTTGTTCATATTACTTAACACTTTTAGAATATACAAATTTAGAAGCTAAATGTGCGATGACTTTAAATTGATCTAGTTTAGTTTTACAATTAGATAAGTTCGTTATCATCTCCATACAAAGAGAATTAAGTTCTTCAATAGAGAAGAGTGAGTTATAATTGCATAAATTGTTGTTGTTGTTGCATTATTTGGTTGGTGTTTTAAATTATTATATCCGTTCAATTTGCTGATTGAAGGTCATTTAATTTTATTGAACCATTTTCTATCGAAATCAAGTAGAAAGTGTCGCTATATAATTCATATTTCTTTGTAATTTGTTTTATTTCAGTGCAATTGAGACCAAGATTGATGAGTTCACATTTAAGTGCACTAACCTCAACATTGTCCAGACCATTGAGAACTACTTTGAAATGCTTTGCACTCTTAAGGTCATGTGAAAAAAAACGTACTGTTATCATCTTTAAGCTTAGAAATTACGCAATTAAAATCTTCAAGGATTTCACGAAGAATTTTTATCCTTATCGATATTTTTTTTATGGAATACTCATTTATTTTTAATGTTTTCATTAAGTTATGCACAAATTCTATAGAATTTTTCAAATGTTTGATTGGGGCACATACACTTTTTTATCATTTGGCGACACAATATCGTCCATTTCATCAATGTCAATTTCGTTATCAGGTTGGCACTGTAATGGGTTCCAATATTTGGAATCCTTCCAGTTACCTGAATCTTTCTTACATTTAGGGTTATCCATATCTGAGCAGAGTTTTTTATCCGAGGACAGCTGTTTGTCCTTGGTATTTGGCGGTCTACCGCGTTTGGGAATGATTAGATAAACAGTACGCACACACTATAGAGAATTAACGTCTTGATACAGCTAAAGCTTCGACTAGACTGACTGGAACATGTTAATATTCTATTTATTAAAGAATTTGGGAGACCTTAATTTTTAAAATTGAGAACTCTTAGCATAAATGCTTCTGTGGAATTCTTGACCGCATGTACGATCCATACTTAATATTAACAATTAAAATTATACCAATTCTATTAAAAAAAACTAATACAAAAAACCCAAAGCTTTCCCACTTACCTTTAAAATGTTTCAAATATTTACCAAAAATGCATTATGTTTACAACGAAAACAATATGTGCTATTTAAATTGTCTTCACTTGAATGCACCTTGCTTACCTTCTGACTTACATTTGACTTTATTTATTAAATAAATAAACAAGAAGTAATATCCCGTTACTTGACACTCAAAAGCCACAACAACAAAAGTTCTTACAGTATTGGCATTGGAAATGAACTTATGATTTAAGGCTTTTTCAAATTTCTTAACAAAGCTGTGCTATTTATTTTGTCGCCACTGTATGTACCTATTTATTGAAGATGTCGAAATTTTGTCTTGAGAATTTTCTAAGCTGAAAACATAGCAGCTTTCTGCTAAGGGTTTCAGCATTTGTGTTTTTTGTGATAATGTAATTTGGGCAAAAATGACTATAATCCAATTACCGTTACGTTGGGTTTAAACATTCCAATGGATTGCCTTTATTTATTATTTACATTTAAAACATATATATATTTTTTAATTTCAGTTTTAGTTTGACGTTGAATATTAATATATGTATAACAACGAAAATATATGCACCCTACACAATTAGACGAAATATATTGACATGTTAGACAATTATTTATTCATTCTTCTCTAAACAAGATAACATTTATTATAGAATTAAAAAGTATTTAATATAACATAACCTTTATTAGGAAATATCTGGTGTTTATTTTTTTGTTGAAATTACATTAATTGAATTTTTGTAGGCTGAAACTGCTGAGAAAGAACGATTAAAGGAGGAACATAAGCGTTTGAAAAAAATGGAAAGCGAGATTAAAGCTGAATGGCTTGAAGGAAATATAACTCCGACTGATACCTTTGAGGCAGCCAAGAAAATTGTCGAAAGTTTAGAAGCATGTATTTTATATGAAAAAGACTACAGCTTAGAAAAGGTTTGGGAAGATTTTGTTAAAGAATGTGAAGATGCGTGCAGCCATCATCATTCCAGATCAAGAAAATCTAAAAAGAATAAAAAACATAAAAAACGAACTCGATCTAGCTCTAAATCAGTAAGTATTTTTACTTAATTTTTAGAACTATGAGTTTAATTTTTATTTATAGGATATTGAAAATGATGCGTCTGAATTCGAACAAGAAAAGTTGCGTAAAAAGAAGTCCAGATCGCATTCGGTAAGCTTGGATTTTTAAATTTTTTAGGGTCGCAACAATAAAACAAACTCATGAGGAACCAAAATTAAATATAAAATTTCAAACTCGATATCGATTTAATATATGTATTAATATTATTCAAGCATGGTATTTCGTTTCTTACGTTATTAATATTTTTTTTTTTGAAAAACTACCACCCAAGCACAACCGCCATGGATACAATAGGCGTGTTTTATTTATCTCGTTACACATTAATTAATAATACACATTTATCTTACCTCTTACAAGAAAACACTGCGAATAATAATATCACATCTTTAGAAAAAAAATTAAAAAAAATGTTTAAATCATGACTTCAGTCGACATTGGAATTATAAATTCAAACAAACTTAAAAATGTCAATTTTGAGTTAGAACATAATTTTAGTTTCCCTTGACAATAGCGTCTTGTACTTATTTTGTATTACTCGTACTTTAAACGCGTGACATGTTAAATTATTACATTATTTTGTATTATTTCCGGTTACTAAAAATGAAGTTTTGGCGAATCTAATTATTATGCATTTAAAATAGCTATTTATTCTAACTATTATAATTTTTCAAAAGATAGCTCCAGAAATTTTTTACATGCCAACTATAAAAATGCATTTAAAATTCGTTTTTCGTCTTGTATAGTAAAACTAGGTTTTTAAAATATTTTTTTATTTGCGTGTAAAAATCTCCTTATCTGACTAAATGCTCTTGAAGGAAACAGGTCTCACATAATATATGTATGTATGCGTTTGTTTTGTCACTTATTTCTTCATCTTCTTCATTTTAGATTTCTATTAGTTTTTAATTAAGAATGTATGTATATAATTCCATTGACAGGAAGTAAACCCTTAAGTCTGTTTCACTAGTTTTGGTTTTAACGAAAAATTTATAACCCTCTTTCTTACGGTCCATTTTCATCCTTATACCCATATGTGTGATTTTAAAGACGTTTCACGCTGACATTGAAAAAAGATGATTTTAGTTTTTTGTCGCATATTATTCAAATAATGAAACAAATATTTTTAAAGAAATAAATCAATTGGGGAACAGTTTTATAACTAGAAACAGACAACTACGACATTACTACCTGACAGTATTTTTTGTTAACGTTCAACCCAAAGAAACTTATTTTTTATTCATAAGACTGTTATACAGTCTTTCAAATTAAATTCACCTTTTTACAAATCAAGAATAGAATTCAACTATGTTGCAAATCAAAATTAGTACCTACATGGATTGTGATATATAAAAGTTTTTTTTGCGAATTTCTAAGAGGGTTACTTCGGAAATTGGAAGATTCTAATCTGATTAGTTTTGGACAACGCCATTATCCATAAGACCCAGGAAGTGCGTGATCTTGTCGGCCAGACAGGCCACACTAGTTTTGCCACCCCAATGCTGAACCCCATCGAAGATGTCTACTCTAATATCAAGTACCATGAAAAAATATGTTAACAGACCCTACAAGACACAATAGTTTAATTGATGTTATTAATAATTCTGCTACTATAACTTTTACAAACTGCTATAACTATTATATGAATATGTATGTAAAGTTACCAGCTGCTGTTGGTTTGTTTTAGTGATGAACTATTTATTGAATTTATCTGCGCACTCTGTTTTATGCCCAGACTATATGTAAGGAGTAAGTAAGGAATTCATTTATTTTTTCGTTTTCGTTTTTGATATAATGTTTATAATTTTTGATGAATTTTATAGCTATGGCATTGCCGTCAGCTCGGTTAGCAAATTAAGTACAAACATTAATACTGATTTTTTTTCTTTTTTTTTTAATAAATATTTAAACAAATTCGGTAAGAAGTAACATCCTATATTTATAAATAACTTTCAAAAAAGAATAGAGTCTTTTCCAGTCGGAATCATTTAGCACTGAAATAGTTTCGTGGAGCGTCATAGTTTCCTTTCCAATGAATGTTTTTCTGTGGGAAGCAAAAATGGGGCATATACCTATGATGTGAAAACAGTCCTCTTTGGCTTTCAAATTACATAACGTGCAAAATCGGTTAAAACTGTTGTTGTAAGGAGATCCGTTTAGCGGAAGAACTTCACATCTTGTTTTAAATATTAAAGATATTTCCCTGTAATTAAGTGAATCATTAAAGTAGCTTGATTGCATAAGGTTAAGTTCCAGTTGTGAGTAAAGTAGTCTGCTATCTGATTCTCGAGCTTGTATTATAAACCCATCGCGTTCAGAATTTTCGTGCGCTTGTATTATTTTGTAAAGCTGTTCTTTTACATGACTCAAATTTTGTGAATTTAACGATACTACTTCACCACAATTGTTTCCCAGATGTTTCCATTTTGACACCCACCAGTCCTCGTTTTTTAGCTCGTATAGTGCCATTCGTTTAGTCAGTCGGTCATCACGATGAGACAACACCTTGACAATGTAGTCTGCCTGTGATTTCAGATTTTTGTGTAGTTTTAGCTTTGATGGTTATATGATTGTCGAAATCTATAGTTTTATTAAGAAGTACTCCAAGGTACTTATACTCAGAAGCTACCTTTAAAAGATTTCCATTGTAGTACCAATTATATGTTGATTGATACCGGGCAGATCTTGAGAATACCATTACTTTTGATTTATCTACGTTAATGGTAAGTCCCCATTTTCTGCAATAATCCGCGAGACGATTAATCATTAGCTGGAGATTGACTGGAGTCTCGGAAAGTATCACTAAGTCCTCAGCATATAAAAGGACATTTATGGTCAAATCAGCAATCCGAATACCTCCAGGTAGGTAAGATTCAACATCATTTATAAAAAGGGCGAATAGAAGTGCACTTAATAGGCATCCTTGCTTAACACCAGAATTTGTTTTAAACCATTCTGAATAAATTGATCCATCCCACACAGCAGCTTTTGATTCTGCATACATCTTCTTTACTACACGGATGAACTTGGAGGATATGCCTGGTTGTGAGAGCTTGTAAAAAAGTGCATTTCGATTCACAAGATCGAAAGCAGACTTAAAGTCTACGAAAAATACATAAACTTTCCTGTTCCTCGCTTTAAATGCTTTTACGATGGAGGTTAGTACGAAGATATGGTCAATGGTTGAAAAAATTTTCCTGAAGCCAGCTTGGAATTGGGTCAATGTATCGTTATATTCCACCCAAGTCTCCAATCTGTTAACAAGTACTCCACAGAACAATTTTGCGATGACGTTCATAAACGATATGCCTCTATAATTGTCTACATTGTTGATGTCTCCTTTTTTGTGAATAGGGAATATAACAGACTTTTTAAATGATGTAGGAATTTCTTCTTTTGAAAACACTTCATTGAAAAAGGATGTAAGTTGACATATAAAGGTTGGTGTGGCGTTCTTGAAATATTCGTATGGAATCCCATCTTCTCCTGGAGCTTTTCCATCTTTTGCCTTGACGACAACAAGCTGTACTTCAGCTACAGTGATTTCAGTATCCAATATATTGTCAACGAAAAAAGGTTCTGCATAAGAAAATACAAGGTCTGCTTTATTTTTTAAAATATTTTTGAAGTGAGTTGAAAGTTCGTTAGCAGATATTCCTGGTTCTATTTTAAAATTCGATCCAATTATTTCTTTTGTCACCTTCCAAAATTCTCTTGAATCTCTTGTTTTACCAAGTTTATCGGCTAGATGGTTTTCGAATTCAGTCTTCTTCCTGAAACACAGATTTTTGTATCTTTTATTTGCTATGTTGTACCAATTTTTCAAGTTTTGACAGTTTGAGTTCCGGAGTGCATTTAGAAGGACAAAGGACTTCTTTCTAGCTTTCATACACTCTTTGTCAAACCATTTTTGTTTAAAAGCCTTACGAAATTTTGAGGGTACTCTTGTTACAGAGTTTCTTATACAAGAAACAAATTGATTTGCACGTTCATCCGCTGAACTATATGTTATTATGCAATTATTTGGATTGCATGTAATAAAATTGTTGCTCTGTTACGTTCTTATTCCCATGGTTTGATATATTTTCATATAATTATATTTAAAATTATTTGATTTTCAAAAACTTCAGTTTGATTTGCAAAAAAGTTGAATTCTATTTGTTAAAAGTTTACTTTCATTTAAGTTTAATTTGATTTGTAAAGAGTTGAATTTTATTTGCAAACAGTTTGTTTTGTAAGAAGTTGAATTTAATTTGAAAAGACTATACAAAATATACATGGAACATTTGTATTCGTTCTTTCACTTAAAGAGTAATTTTGTTAAATACTTTACTACCAAATTGCCCAGAACCACAATAATGTACTAAAATTTTTTCGGAAACGATTTTGAACCAAAAATTATTGTACATATCGTACCTTAAAAAACCATAAATACATATTCGAAAGACAAATGTTTAGTTATCCATTTAAATTGCCTGTCCGCGTTAAAGCTTTTAATGTGGATTTTATAGTCATTATTTGTATAATTTTGATTAGCTCTATAGACGTTTTAGCTATTTGATCGAACGATGACATTTTTAAAATTAAAAAAAAAATATATTAAACGCAAGTAGTTTTTTATTTATTTAATTTTAACTGAAATTTTATGCGACACGCCTTTCGCCCTATTAGGCCACCCTCAGGCCACTACTTAACCTATACACACTTAAATCGATATTGTGTAAAGCTAAATTAAACAGCAATAAGAATAAATGAAATAAAAAACAAAAAAAGTGTACAGTTTGTGTTGAGTTAGAAAAGTTTTAAAATTATTTACATTTAAGGTACAAAAAAATAATAAATAAAGACAATTTATTGATGCATTAAAACGTAAATTATGGAAAGTTGAATTAAATCAATTACTTTAACAGTGGAATTTTATTAAAAAATGATCTATTAGTCAATTTAGGCTATACTGCCTTTTATGCCTATTTTATTCTATAATATCGTATTTGTCAATTACGCGTGCAGGGGCCTATTTCAGTGCCACTACACCCAGTACATGGTGGCACACGAATCGTGCTACAGTAAGAAATTTAAATAACTTATTTTAATCGATGTATTTCATTCATTTTTTTTATTGAATTAAAAATTAAATTTTATTTTAAATAACTAATGGTTTTTAAAGATGATAGACCGCAAATGACATCCACGCATATGTGGCACCTGATCAAAAATTGTTCATTGCGGCCTGAAGGGTTGAAATTGGGATCGCCTAGAAACCAAATCCTGCTGAAAGGGATACTCTTCGGCGAAGTTCTGGATAAAAAAAAACTCCTTCAACATCTTTAAATAACGGTCTCCATTGGGAGTTTTTGTTACACCGTTTTCTTCAAAGAAGTATGGCCCGACAATACACCGTGATGAAACTGCGCACCACACAGTGACTCGTTCTGTGTGCAGTTCCGTTTCATGGAGCATTTCTGGATTAGATTCACTCCATATACGGCAATTTTGCTTATTAACATTGCCGTTTAAATCAAAATGGGCCTCATCAGACATGAACAAACAATTTATCAATGTGTTGTATTCTTCGGACATTGCAATAATTTTTCAGCAAAATTCCAAGCGAACAGACAAATCCTGAGGGTTTAACTTGCTTGTAATTTGGACTTTGTACGGAAACAAGTTTAAGTCATCATGAAGTATCCGTTGTAATGACCGTCTGCTAACTCCAATTTCGCCCGATAAGTTTCGAATTGAAACACTTGGATTTGCCTGTATTGCATATGCCACGATTGTATCCTGAACCCGAACATTGGGATCTCGATGATACGGTATTCGTTCGATGATTCTAGAT
This sequence comes from Philhelius pedissequus, assembly GCA_910595825.1. Lineage (NCBI taxonomy): Eukaryota > Metazoa > Arthropoda > Insecta > Diptera > Syrphidae > Philhelius > Philhelius pedissequus. The sequence continues at coordinate 346,699,935 of OU343160.1, read as the reverse complement.
TCGGTCCATTTACTCGGGGGAGTACCGCCAAACTCCAGCCTAAATTCCCTTTGGACGGAAATGACGGACTGAAAAGAATGGTATCGCTGCACTATCCAATTCCTTTTTTCAGTATCCCAAGCATTCATTTAGTCATAGCCATATGTCATATAAGATAAAAAAAATAACCCGATTACTCACACTGAAAAAAAGTTATTACGTTTTATTTTTGTAGCACGATTAGTGTGCCACCCTGTATCTTATTACCTTCATTTTGCTACCAAAACGACATCAGTTTTATTTGTTTAAGTGCCTAAGAATTGATAGTCAAAGTTTTCAATGAAAGCTATAACTGGCGCCTTATTTACACGCCGCGAAACACTGTACCGATACATAGTGTCGATAAAGTTTTATTGTCGTGTGAAAAAGAGATATACCGACACAGTTTTTCGATAAATATTGCTGCGGTGTAGTGTGCTGACATGGCATGGAAAAGGTTCGGAATGGTTTACCAATGCGGTTTAATGTTTTTTTTTTTTTAGTTTGCCTGATGCTTAGATTGTTTTGAACTGAGCGAGTGAATGCATGATGGCTGAAAACGATGAATGTATCTGACTTCAACCTGAAGTAACTATTCTGTTAGAAATGATTAAAGATAATAACATGAAAATCTATATAAAATAGTATCCAATAAGTTGTAGGACATAAACATTTTTAAAACATCGTCCATTTTTACTTCAACAATTTTTTTTTTTAATTTTTGATAATTTATTTTTGACAGCCCCACACCAGCATATATGGTGTGTAAGTGTCCATACAAAAATCGCATTGCTTTGCCGGTAAGGTGTTTCGATACTGACGTGTAATAGGGGTATATTTCACAGCTTTTGATGCTACATTGTAGTACAACTAAAGTAGGGTACACGTTATCGAACGTTGGTGTCAGTTTTACTCACGATAGATAATGTGTACACTTGCATGATGGCATGACACTCATGAAGGACTGCTCACAAAATGTTTAGATATTGCCTGTCAGGCAGCGTTCTTGATCGATGGTGTGTATAAAAATCATTCATCGAACAACATTCAACAAGAATTTTTGGTCTTATTAAGTTCATATTTGAATATTTGTCAGTAGGGAATAAGAAAAATAATATTTTGATGGGTTTATTGAGCTAGATATTGGATTGAAAATGAAAATTTTGTTTGGCGACGGACAACAAAACTGATAAATGTGTACCCAAAACTTTTTACGGATGTTTGATATTCAACAGGAATGTCACGCAGGTTCGATAATGTGTACCCTACTTAAGAGTCAATACTTGTTACAATATTACAATAAAAAATGTTAATGTAAAAATATACGAATGTTAGTAATTTTTGTGTGCGAACATAAAAAAGTGATTATATAAAGTTTTCTGTTCATATTTTTTAGTCACTTAAGGAAGAACAAATGGTTTTTCTTAGGTATTTTTATTCTTCGAAGAGCGATTTGCTTGGAACGTTAACTCGCCCTAAGGAAATACGATACTGTCGAAGATCTATTTTTTGTGTTTTTAATTGTGCCTAGCTTTGAAGAAGTAAAGAAACAAGTGCTGGATTAACATGTACCTTCATCAGTAAATTTCAGCAAAAGTGGACAGTGGCAGATATGTTATGAACATAATTATATAATATACCAAAATATGAGTGTATTAACAAATACTTTCGTCAAGATGAGCATGCTCATATCTATTCTTGATTTCATCAATCAATTAATCTGCTTTTTTAAAGAAGGATATCTTGAATTAATTCATTGATATTTGCCCACATGTATACATGTTACATCGTCCATTTTTGGAGAAACCAAATCAAAATAGATGTAAACCAACCAAAAGACACTTCAAGTTAATCCCGCCACATCATACAGCACTTCCAGTTATATTTGTGACACAGACAAATATAATTGATGTAGTTGATGTAGTTGATGTATTGTCATTGAAATAGGCCCCAAAGGATGTCCTTATAACATAACAACCGTCGGTAAAATTTAAGTTAAAATAAAATAAATAACAAACTACGGTGGAAAGAAAAATACAAGTGTTTAATATCTTTATATTTAAATATATTTATATATGTATGTATTTCTTATTTAAATATATATTTTATATTTTAGTATAATACTTTAAGAGAAAAATGATCTGATATTTGTATGTATGTATGGTGTAATAATTTTAACTATATGCCCTATCCTTCTAACTAGTGCCGTGCAATTCAGGTTGCAATTAAAAAAGACCTTAGATCTTACAGTTAAATTATTATAAATTATTATTATAAAATTATTATATAGTTGATTTCACGAAAATTGTTTATTAAGATTATGCATAAACGTTATGTATATTACATACATAAATACATATTTATGCAATTGTATGAGTATATTCATGTTATTAAAATCTTCTATTTTTATTCATCAGACTACATAATTTATGGAATTCTGAAAAGCAAAATTGGACAAGATGATTTTTTTGTTATTTTTGAGATGGTCAATACAATAAAGAAAAATACCGATGCCAAAAATATCAGTCAATGAAATATGTCCTGCGTAAAATGTTGCTTACATATACAGTCAAAATCCGTTATAACGAACTCGACAGGACTGGAAAATTTGTTCGTTATATCCGCTGTTTCGTTATAACCGATTTTCCATTTGTTGTTTTAAAAAGTGGACAAACTTTTTTATTTTACCGATACTTTAATTTATTTACAAATTAATCTGCGATTTTGCTGTCGACATTTTTGTTTTATTAGTTCTTCTCCTATTATGTCGGGTGACTGCATCGATTTTTTTTTATTTTTAAGTTTGATTCTTCTTAATTTTATCTCGGTCTTTGAAAATGGTAGAGATTGTTGAAGCCGATACAGAAAACTCTACTCTGCTGCCAAACTTTTATTGGAATCACCAGCTTCGAGCCTTGAAATGCAGTTTTCTTCAATCGTAAAAACTCTACGTCTTGAACTCATTTTGAAAAAATAAATATAACACACTTAACATTTCTTTATATAAAATATGACTAACCCAGTTTCTCTCAGAAACAGAATACGAAATTCGCGTATACAAAAAATAAGAAATATAATAATAATAAATAAGAATAAGGAAAATCCCCATAATTTATTGTTTGAAATTCACGAAATTTTCAATACCTGCTTATTTTTTATAATATTCGTTATAAACGATAGTTTTTTTAATTTTCAATTTAAAACTGTTCGTTATAGGCGATATCGTTAAAACCGATATTTGGTTAGTACAATTAGTATGAACCTTGGTCGGGATTAGTTTGCAATAACCGATATTTCGGTATAACCGATTTTGATTGTATTTTCGTTACTGGCACTGTATGTATATATATAATATACCAGACTAAATGCGAAATATATCAACAGAATAGTAAACAAATATTTTTTTTTCAAGTTGTTATTTGTTCAGCGCTTGTAGGTGGGACGTGGTAGTCCTTTTAGAAAAAAGCTCAAGCTTAGAAAGAGTGCCTGAACTAGCCATCAAATGAAACTCAAATTGGTAATTCATTATAAACTAGGATACCAAATCTCAACTAATTGATAATTATGATATCCCGGCCTATCAACCAGAAATATTCAGTTAATTAATTTATTTTTTCATAGATTGTACATTATGTAGTCTACGGATTTGAATATAATGATAATTACCTTATTACATATTCGAATATACTTATAAATAATAACAAGAATAACAATCAGCTTAATGATACATTAAATTAAGACGTGAACGCTCCCCAAAACACAATTAAATACATATTATCATCCTACTAAAATGTATATAAAATTAAATATCTTACTAGATTAACAGATTGAATTACTTAAATCTTCAAGATTACAATGATTTTATTAAGGTCAAGAACGTTTCAATCCATTACTTAGGTATTTATCGGCGCATATTAAGCGGAATTTTTTGGTTTATTTGACAAAATACTTTTTATGCTTACAAAAACACCTTTATGTGTTCAAGTTTAAATTTTAATTTTTTAAGCCAAGTTAAGTAGCTCCATTTAATTGTATCGCAACAAAAAATCGGTAAAATAAAAAATTATAAATGTCAGGCAACGTGATAACTTATGTTGTTTGCTAATTTATTTCATTTAATACAAACATCTGTAAACGAAAAATAAATTTAAAAAAAAAAGAATAGATATTTCAATATAATAAACTCTACGAAAACGAAAAGTTGAGAAAAAGATAAAATAGATTGCTTTTATTTGCATCTTGAAAACAGTGACTAAATAGTATAAATATTTGTTCAAATATAAAATAATAATATAAACTTAAATTAAAAATTAGACCCCACTTAGTTTTTATTAGACACTATTCGGAAAAACTAATATTTGCATTTCATTATATTCAATTTTTGTATGATTACATACTTGCTTTTCTAAGCACTTTATACCATTCAATGTTTTTTGAATGAACAACAACTTTAGTGGGCTACCACCAAGTTTTTTCTTTTTTATTATTTTAGCTGGAAATTTAACTATTTTACGACATGCCAAGGTCGATCATCAGATTAATTTGCTTACAGTCCTGATCTACTTATTCATTTGAATTGAAAAAGTTCTTATTTTTCTTCATTCGAGTATTGAACCATGACAACGCAGTACGCATCACGTCACCGAGCCCACATGATCAGGTCCATCCCAATGCAGTTTTTTTTTTGTTCTCTTTCAATTGCATTGAAACAACTAGTGCTTTTATTTGCCACACAAGTTTAGTTGTTCTTTATTCGGGTTCTTTCTTATTTTCTCCTTGCTGGTCAACAATTTGTTGTTCATATACTGGGGAGATTTTTTATATGAAAGATTTTTGTGTTTTATTTCTTATTTTTTGTAATACAAAATGTAAAAAAATATTATTAAATGTTTGAACGTAAAATATATTGATCAATATTTTGGAATTGAGTTAAGTAATTAAATATAAACATTTTGAATGCTATGTCTTTTGTAGAAGTATATTATACATGCGATAACTTACGTATTAAAATTAAACTTCTTAGCAATCCATAAGCAGCAGCGAAAGCATCGACAGCGAAAAAATGACAAAAAAGAAGAAAAAAAAGAAGCATAGGAAATCATCAAGAGCGGTAAGGAGAGATATTTCTTAAAATATTGATTTTGTCAAGAAAATAATTATTCTTCAGTCCTCATACGAAAGCGAACACCCATCATTGGCCGAGGAGTCACCAATATCTGCGGAAGTTGGCTTGAAAAAGAAGAAAAAAGATAAAAAACGCAAGGAAGGAGAGCCTCGAAAACAACGTTCGCCTTCATTAAGTCAGGCAAGTAATATTTCGGAAAAATTGCCTTCAGGTGAATCTTCAAGAAATGGTGACGAGCAAGCTCTAAGTGAAAGTGAGTTGGAATCAAAACGTGCGGCGTTATTGGCTCAACTAAAAGAACAAATGGAGGAATAAGAGATTAATGTCATTTAAAATTATTAACTACTAATTTACGAAAATAATAAAAGAACAATATCCTTAATAAATTCAAAGCATTTTAGCAGCATTATTATCTCCTCAGCGCAACAATTCTGTTATAAAAATTGTACACAGAATACATACTAAGAAAAATAAAATCAATTTGATTTACAATCAAACTCTTGCATATACATAATATGTGTTTACTATTTCTTTCAGTTGATTCCAAAAACAAACCACGTAAGGTTTAAAATACTTTACCATGAAATTTGTGCTAAACTTGGTATTTATTAGGCAAATCGTTTTAAGGCCGATATAGGTAAGCTTTCCTTGGTTGTTATAGTATAATGCATTTTCGAATGGAATAGTAGTTTTCGAGGAATAGTAGGGTTATGGATTTTAGTTATGTGAATTACGAAAATAATTTAAATGTAAAAGTGGGTAACAAATGCATATGTATGTATGTAAAAAAATATTTTTAATTTTATTTTGTGTTTTCTTTTATGTTTTAAACGGATCCAATTTAGGAAATTTCGAAACAATTAATCGCAGAAGAACAGTGCTATTGATTTCTAAATGTATTGCAAACCAACGTTAAAGCAGATTCCAAAGAATACATCATACATAAAAAAAAATACATATTTTCTAAGAACAATACACGAATACCCCGAAGACGAAATCTTTAAATTACTCCAATTTGTTTGATAGGGTATGTCCTGAAATATTTTAATTATATTCATTTATCATTATTTAATAAAAATTGTTCTTTTACAATAAAATATTGTAAAATATGTAAAAAAAAAACATAAGCATTACTCACATATGCTTGCTTGTATACTTTTTTGCAACACAAAATTGAAAGATACATGTTTGCGATACTTTTACTGTAGTATTGCAGTTTTTTTTTTTTTTTTTTAAATTCATTTTTATTTCATTTTAACTTATAACTATCTTAAAGCTAGACAAAAATGTTTAAAACTAGCCTAATTATCAATAACTTACAACTAATTTACTGGCCCTTTACGGGCGCTCTAAATTAAACAATAACTCTTAAAACTAATGTCTTTCGACCTAAAAACTATTTTAATTAAATCTAATTTTTTTTATTTATTTTATATTTCAAGAAACTTTTTGAAAAAAACTTGGTATCTTATCATTTTTTTTTTTTTTTTTTTTTTTTTTTTTAGTAGTAGTATTGCAGTATAACTGATTTAATGAACACAAGTGATACCAAATTTTTACAGAAATATTACTGGTTTTATACATTAATGATCGCGATACTGGTAGTGTTACTGTATCTTTACGATTATGAACTCAGCCACATTTAAAAAAATGACCCATAATTAGGTACCAAGGTAAATTGCTTAACTCAGTTCCGATCTTACCATCATCGCGAGCAGACTAGTGTCGGAAAATCTAGTGACCCGCTCGTTATCCAGTTGCCCCTTCTTCCCCCCTAAAAAAAATATCAAAATAAAATAGAAAAAAAAATAATACAAAACCAAAACTTATTACAAAAATAAAAAGAAAATAGGCCAACAAAAATATAAAATTAAAATATAAACAAATACCCAGTGGAGCGGTTGCTTTGACTTGATCATTACATGCAGTGTGCGGTCATCCCTGTTATTGGCTTTGGGAATACAGGGGCGGATCAATTCAATTGCTTCTAAGGCAAAACACTAGTAGTAATTGTATTGTGAAGTCCTATTTGGTACCCAAACCTAATATTAGCATAGTTAACTGTCTGATTTGATTTTATTTATGTTTAGTTTTTCGTAATGGGTAGTGAATTCAAGGTAGAGTATTGTAACATACGTGGGCTTAGGAAGAATTTCTATGCTGCGTATGTTCATACTGCGAACATACGCAGCATAGAAATTCGTTTTTGCACTAAGCGAAACCCAAGTAGGTGAAGATTCTTATCCCTCAGAATTTAGCCTACAAGGATATAGTTTAGTGCCACTCTTTTTTCCACATTATGGTATCGCCATATATGTGCGAAAAGATGTTGCTTATCAGCTTCAACCACATTATGGCCATTACTTGAATACAAATTTTAACTTCATGTGGTTCAAATTCACCATCCATAAGCACATCATTCACACATGCTTTATTTATCGTAGCCCAAGTTTGGACAGTACTTCGACTTTTAACGAATTCGATGCGCTGTCCGACTCTATCCAAAGAATTTTTTCCCAATATCCGCACAGTGAAATCGTTGTTACGGGAGATTTCAATGTACACAATTCCAAGTGGCTACGCTATTCTGGCCAGACAACACCCGAAGGAAGGTATGTTGAGCTCTTTGCTGAGGTGAATAATCTGACTCAGCTGATTACTGAGCCAACAAGAATACCTGACATTGCAGGTCACTCCGCCAACACCCTAGACTTGTTTCTTACCTCTCTACCTGGTAAATATACTATTAGTGGGTTATCGCCTCTAGGCACATCGGACCATTGTATAATATCAGCCAATTTCTCGTGCTCAAAGTTCTCAGTTAAAGAAAGCATTCCTAAGAGGACCGTATGGCAATACGAGAAAGCCAACTGGGACGGTCTGAATAATTTCCAGCGCTAATATAAATACAAATATAATTCTTAAGGGGATGAAACCCTTTATACCGAACAAAACCAAAAGCATCAAACCAAAAGAAAACTCATGGTTCGATTTGAACTGTAAGGAGGTTATCAGGTTGAGAGAGGTAAGTTTCCGATGTTATAAAGCCAACCCAACTGAGGAAAACCGGAATAAGTTCAAACAAGCTAGAAAGACCTGTAATAGTCATATTCAAAGAACCAAATTTCTACATGAGCAAAAATTAAGGCACAAAATACTACAATGCCCCAAAGGTAGTAAAAATTTTTGGTCATTTGTAAAAAACGTACGAAATCCTACCTGCTCGTCGGTTCCAATGTTCGTTTCCAATAACACTCCTGTGGTAAGCGCACAAGAAAAATCAAACTTGCTAGCAGCTCAGTTTGCTGCTAATTCTACGCTTCCACAAAGTGTCATGACTCCTCCTGTACTTGAGAGCATAAACAGTTACATGGGACGTATATTCTATCGTACTCGTGCAGTTGCTAGAGTTCTTACTGATCTTGACATAAACAAATCCGCTGGTCCAGATAGTATCTCCCCTATTGTTCTGAAGAGGTGTTCTTCTACGCTGGAAAAAACCACTGCGTAAGCTTTTCCATCTGTCCTAATCTACTGGTCTCTTTCCGAGTGGGTGGAAAACCATTTGTCCAGCCTGTCCCTAAAAAAGGCGAATCTTCTTCACCCTCTAACTACCGTCCAATTGCACTTACGTCCCTTCTTTCCAAGGTCATGGAAACGCTGATTAACTATCACCTTAAGAAATATCTTGAAGAACGAAAGCTCCTTAATGACCGACAGTATGGCTTTCGTAGCAATAGGTCCACTGGCACAAATCTTTACATCGTTTTGGAGAAAGTAAGATTATTGCACTTGATATTTCAAAAGCATTTGATAGAGTTTGGCATCAGGCTCTCTTATCGAAAATGCGTGCATTTGGTATCGAAGAAACTCTTCTTCGTTGGATTAGAAATTACCTTTCGGATCGCTACAAGTTGTATTGGACGGTTTCAAGTCTGATATTCATAAAATAAATGCTGGTGTGCCCTAGGGCTCCGTTCTGTCTCCGACTCTCTTTCTCATTTTCATCAATGATCTCTTGTCTGAAACTTCTAATCCAATATACTGTTTTGCTGACGACAATACCCTCAGCTTTTCATATTCGTTTTTAGATTCTCATCCATGTCCTTCGGATGTGGAACTTGAACGGCAGCGTATGATTAGCTCATTAAATTCTGATCTAGACAGCATTGTCCAATGGGGAATAAAAAACCGCGTAGAATTTAATGCTTCAAAAACCCAATGCTGTCTTCTGTCGTTAAAGCGGGACCCTCCCCCAATGCCGTTGTCCATTAGCGGCGCTTGCATCGAGGAAACCGAACAACTTTCAGTTCTCGGTATGTGCATCACTAACCACCTTTTGTGGAATGAACACATTTTCGACGTGTCGCCAAAAATGCTGCAAGATGTTTGGGTTTTCTGAGACGATGCAAGAAATATTTCTCCCCTTTTGATCTGGCTGTAATCTATAAAGCCTTCATTCGTCCAAAGCTTGAGTACAATTGTCATATTTGGGCAGGTGCTCCCATAACGTACTTAAGTCTCCTGGATAGAATCCAAAAAAGAGCTTTAAAAATGATAGGTGATGAAACAATAACTAAAACAATTGAGCCTCTCTCGCACCGTCGCAATGTTTCATGCCTTTCATTATTTTATCGGTGTTAAACAGTGTTCTAGTGAAATAGCCAGTTGCATTCCTCCCCTTAAACTATTCAACCGTAACACTCGCGCTTCTAGGAAAGCCCATCAATTTACCCTTGAGCCCAACTTCGGACGTACTGTCAAGTATAGATATTCTTTCTTTAGCCGCACAACACGAATGTGGAATGCTTTACCCGACCTAATTTTTCCCTCCCATTGCGATAATCAGGCATTTAAAACCAATGTACATCGGTATCTCCTGTCTAATACTAACCCATTTTCCTAATCTCTCGCACTGTGTATAAACATTTTAAGGGTATTCATAACCCCTTGAGTGCGCGCATAGTTAAAAAAAAAATAAACTGATTGGTAGTTTCAGGAAAAAAGATGCCATTTGAATTCTTGGATAAATGTGAATGTATGCAAAAAAAAAAAATTAAAAATTGTTGGAATCGTTTAATTTTCTTTTTAATGTATATGTGGTAAACACCCTCTAACTATAGTAGACAAAAAAAACAGGAAAACGAAATACTGCTTATTTTAACATCAGGCGATCAAAAACTGTCGTTTTCATAATGATAAAATACAGGGGGCTTTGAGATCTTCTTAGATTTTCTTAGAGGAAACTAAGACAACTGTGAACAATAAAAAAATTGTACCACCGTTCACATCATGCTCTTTCTTAAGAAACAAAATCGGAATGCCTGATGGTTTGCAAAAAACTATATTTTGAAGCTTTAATAACATTTTTTTTCCAAATGTCACCTAAAGACTTAAAATCAACTGTTCCCGAAGCAAAAAATAAAATCAAAAAAAATTCGAATTCCTGAGTTAAAATTTGAATAGGATATTCTGTCCAGTTCATGTAGGTATGTTATATATTATGTTCCATTTTGTAGAGGTTTTTTTAATCAATTTAAATCGGAGCCATCGTTCAATGGACTTTGACAGTTCCTGGCTTGGCGAACTATATTTTGACGTTTTGATAAAATCTTGTTCCAAATGTCACCCCAAACGCCTTAATAAAATAAATAAATAAATAATAATAAATAAATAAAATCGGAAAAATTTTGAATTTTTTGATGTAAAATTTGAATTTTACCGCCGAGATCAGCGATACTCGTCGAATTTCAGTACCAAAAATATGGTCTCGTCTCGTTCTCGTCTCGGGTACTTTTAAATGAGTCTCGTGTCTCGTTGCCAGCCCTAATTTTGAAAACATTTATAGGAAACAAACAAAAATTATTCGTTTTTAAATGATTGAGAAAAAACTTGGTGGTAGCACACTCAAGTTGTTGTTGGGTATTCAAAGTCATTAAGTAATTATTAAAATTTTATAAATTTTAATTTCAATTTAAAAAAACAATTTTTTTAAATCGAAAAAAAACATTTTTTTTTTGAAAATTTGAAAAAGCTAAGCAATATTATTTATACTTTTAAGGAGCATCATTATAAAAAAAATAGCTTTAATCGGTTCATTAAATATTTCATTTTCATTTCATTTCATTGTTGGAATCGTTTAATTTTCTTTTTAATGTATATGTGGTAAACACCCTCTAACTATAGTAGACAAAAAAAACAGGAAAACGAAATACTGCTTATTTTAACATCAGGCGATCAAAAACTGTCGTTTTCATAATGATAAAATACAGGGGGCTTTGAGATCTTCTTAGATTTTCTTAGAGGAAACTAAGACAACTGTGAACAATAAAGAAAATTGTACCACCGTTCACATCATGCTCTTTCTTTAGAAACAAAATCGGAATGCCTGATGGTTTGCAAAAAACTATATTTTGAAGCTTTAATAACATTTTTTTTCCAAATGTCACCTAAAGACTTAAAATCAACTGTTCCCGAAGCAAAAAATAAAATCAAAAAAAATTCGAATTCCTGAGTTAAAATTTGAATAGGATATTCTGTCCAGTTCATGTAGGTATGTTATATATTATGTTCCATTTTGTAGAGGTTTTTTTAATCAATTTAAATCGGAGCCATCGTTCAATGGACTTTGACAGTTCCTGGCTTGGCGAACTATATTTTGACGTTTTGATAAAATCTTGTTCCAAATGTCACCCCAAACGCCTTAATAAAATAAATAAATAAATAATAATAAATAAATAAAATCGGAAAAATTTTGAATTTTTTGATGTAAAATTTGAATTTTACCGCCGAGATCAGCGAGACTCGTCGAATTTCAGTACCAAAAATATGGTCTCGTCTCGTTCTCGTCTCGGGTACTTTTAAATGAGTCTCGTGTCTCGTTGCCAGCCCTAATTTTGAAAACATTTATAGGAAACAAACAAAAATTATTCGTTTTTAAATGATTGAGAAAAAACTTGGTGGTAGCACACTCAAGTTGTTGTTGGGTATTCAAAGTCATTAAGTAATTATTAAAATTTTATAAATTTTAATTTCAATTTAAAAAAACAATTTTTTTAAATCGAAAAAAAACATTTTTTTTTTGAAAATTTGAAAAAGCTAAGCAATATTATTTATACTTTTAAGGAGCATCATTATAAAAAAAATAGCTTTAATCGGTTCATTAAATATTTCATTTTCATTTCATTTCATTTATTTCGAAGAAACATTAAATTTACAATGACACATTAAGATAAAAATCTTTTTGAGTATCGATAGTTTTACTAGTAACATAGTTTTTTTAAATATTCAAAAATATGAAACATACTTCTTAAAGCTAGGATAAACAACTGAATTCAAAAATATAATTGTATATAACTTTAAATTATTTGCAAAAAACTGAAAGAAGAAATAAGATAAGTTTAAGAAATAGGACAAAGCAAAGTATGTATTTAAAAAGAGAGAGAGAGAAAAAAAATAGAAAAAGATAAGAAAAAGGATATGTGCAAGATAATTCTATGTTCCTAAGTTTGATTTTTATAGTGCAAAAATAATTTCCTTCTAAATGCTGTGGGCGCGGCAGTACCTTGCAACTCATTTGGAAGAGCATTCCATAAACGAATTGCAGAAACGTAAAATGAGCGTTCCGCTATACTGTATGCGAAACGTGGTAAAATTAGTTTCAAACCTCTTTGGGAATGGGCATAATTAATTATTTCGCTCAGATAGTTAGGACACGTGTTGTGAATGATATTGTGGAGATTCAAAACTAGCCTGATCTTGAGGTGCTCATCAAGGTTAAAACCAAAGAGCGTATGACGCAGATGGGCAACACTGGAATATTTAGGTACATTATAAATAAACCGAATACAATCATTGAATGCAACATTCAATCTGCGCCTACATTCACTGTCCAAAATTGGATACACAGAAGAATTAAAAACGAAATATGGCATAATTAATGATTTAATGAGGCGGATTTTCATATTGGGAAGCAATAAGTTTGAAGAAGATCTCAGAGAACGTAATCCAGAGTAAATTTTTCTAATGGTATCTGAGATTGCACTACAGCAAGTTAGATTGTTATTAATTCTATATCCTAAGTACTTTACATCCTTCACATAGATAATAACTTCATTGTCAAGTACAACTGTGGGAAAATCAAAAAAGTTGAGCTCATCTCTAGAACATAACATAGCAACAGACTTAGCAGGATTAAGCTTCATGTTGTTAGCATTAGACCAAGAAAGGATATGGCTTAAGTCCTCATTTAAACGAATTATACAATCCTCCATCAAACCAGTTGTACGAAAAATGTAAAGCACAACATCATCAGCATACATATGAACTTGGCAGTTGGAAATGACATTAGGAAGGTCATTTATAAATAATGAAAATATCAGAGGACCCAAGACGGAGCCCTGGGGTATTCCAAGATTTGTAATAAGGGGGTTTGAAATGCCAGCCTCAGTTTTTATTCGCTGTACCCTGTCAACTAGGTAGTTACACAGTAGCTTAAGTGATGATCTAGAGAAGTTAAAGTTTGTCTTAAGTTTAGAAAGAAGGATTGAGTGATCAATGCAGTCGAATGCCTTAGAGAAATCTAAGAGCACAATGACACCAAATTTGCCAGAATCAAGTGCAAAGCGGATATCTGAAGTAACTTTTAATGCTGCAGATTCACAACTGTGCTTATTTCGGAATCCAGATTGCCACTTTGAAAGCAATCTGTGTTCATTGAGGTAGTTTTGGATTTGATGATGCATTATTTTTTCAAATAACTTGCATGGATAGGATAGGATGCTAATGGGCCTGTACTCAGAAGGGATAGAAGGGTTTGATTTTTTGGGAACTGGTATAATACTGGCACTTTTCCACGCATCAGGAAATTCACCGCTATAAATGCAAAAGTTAAAAATATGGATTAAATAATTACTTACAATGGGAAGTATGAGCTTCAAGAACTTTGGCGATATTTCATCAGGACATATCGCATTCGATTTTACCGATCTGACAGAGTGGTACAACTCGTTAGCATTGATGCAATCAAATGAAAAAGAGTTATCACTCTCAGGCATAATAAAAAATTCTGGGGGAATATATGAACTTGACAAGGTCGGAATCAGAATATTAGACATCACTTCCGGACTAAAAAGGCATTTACTTTTGTTTTTGTCTTCTTTTACTCCAAGTTCTTTCAAGTTACTCCAAAGTTCTTTAGAGCTAAGAGACGGATCAAGTTTCCGTTGAAGGTATGCACGCTTAGAGTTGCGGATACTAGAATTTACTCTGTTTCGAGAAAATAAAAACTGTCTTTTATTGAACTCAGAAGGATTACACTTATATCTCCGGAAGAAACGCTCCCTTTCCCTTATCAGGTACTTGATGTTGTTAAAGCAGGGACATCTATTTACCTTTAATTCCATAGTGACTAACGGGACATAGTTATCATATAGCCGAGTTAGTAGGTCGCTAAATAATGTAACTTTAACATTCACATCCGGAGAAAAATAAATTTCATTCCACTCCAAGCTAGTAAAATTCGCCCTTTAATTTTCAAAATTAAAATCACGGTACGACCTAAAGCTCAAAGTTCGAGTGGTATTTCTCATATCAACATCAAACTGAAAAGAGCAAAAAATGAAATCATGTATGAACTCGGAAGTTGGTCTTATTTGATCATTTCCCAGAATTCTGTGTCTAGAGCTGGCCAAAAACATGTCTAATAAAGAGGGGTTCACTTCTGATTTGAAACAAGTTGGCCACCGATTATTAACAACAGAAAGACCGAAAATATCACAGAAATGATGTAATAAACGCGTAGAACTGTTGTTGTTCAAGATATTTACGTTGAAGTCACCCCCAATCAGAATGTTATTGTACTTCGGACCCAGATTCATCAAAGTTTCACTCAATTCACACAAGTTTTCCTCTTTAAACATATTGGGTGGACTATAAATAGCTACAAGTAAGCATTTTTCAACAGCATTTCTAACTTCAACACAAATAAAATCAATATTAGATTCATTAGATTTAAAAACAGCAGAAGCTGATATATGTTCACGAATATACATACAAACACCACCCCCAACCCTATCTT
The DNA here is from genome assembly GCA_910595825.1 of Philhelius pedissequus. Lineage (NCBI taxonomy): Eukaryota > Metazoa > Arthropoda > Insecta > Diptera > Syrphidae > Philhelius > Philhelius pedissequus. The sequence continues at coordinate 346,684,714 of OU343160.1, read as the reverse complement.
CACGGTCGCTCCCGTACAAGTTGAAACCAGGTATAGCCACTAATGCATTAGAAATGCTAGAATTTAACCATGATTCAGACACCATAATAACATCCAACTTAGATGTACTAAACATCTGATACAAAATTGTATATTTAGCCCTAATACTCTCAGCATTCAAACAGCAAATACTGAGGCCATCACCAAACGCACCACACAGCACATTCAGAACGCATCTCACGCTATCAGGATCTGTACCAATAACCATAATAATTAGACAGATACCTAAGCACAACTATCACCACCAACAAAAAGGAGGAACAAATTTGCACTACAACACCAAAATTAGAAACGAATTCATAGGAACTAAGAATAATAACAATAAAAATATTATAATAAGATCTTTTTAAATGTAAGGTTATCAATAAAAGTTTATACAAGTACATTTTTAATTCATTATACCTAATAAGCTATATATATAAGAAATTCAATTAAAAGAAACAAATTTACAAATATAATGCATAGAATTATAAAAGACAAAACTACTAAAATTCTACTCATAAATCATACGTTTAATCAGCAACAATATTGAGAACGTCGACAATATGAAAAGTAGTGCTATTGGAAGTACCTATGTATAAGAATGCTTCTATTCTTGGGGGTGAATTTTCTACGAATTGTCATTAATCACTATTCTGCAGTTCATTCGAAGGGAATTTGGTCTACACCGCTAAATTAGGTAATATTGTGCGGTATTCTGTTTTTACGAACGCACTTGCTCTATATTATTCAAAGCCGCATATGAAATGATGCGGATTTGATATTTGTTGTCGGTTGGCGGGTCTTGAAATATAATAAATTTGCTCGAAAACTTTAATGAAGTTGTTCATAAATAAATCTATAAGCATCAAATAACAAATTTTCTATTTAAAAATATTGTAGTACATCATCAAGTTATTTAGTTAGATTAGTTATCAACTTAGGAATTTCTTTATATGTTTTTGTGGCAGGAAAAAAGGATTTGTAAAACAAAATTACTACAAAATTTTATCCAAACTTCACACGATTTTTGAATGAGCATCTGTTAACATAAATGTCAAAATTAACTTGGGAATGAATAGAAAAACACATTACTTGAAGTTGTTAAATTGAAAAAAAAAATCAATACAAATAAGATTTGTGTAGCGCAGTCAATTCAAAGACGGCAAATATAATATATTTAATTAAGGGAAATAAATAAATAAAGTGTGAAAAGGTCTATGTAATTGAAAGAAAGTGCAGTTCACTCGATGGATTGACGAATGGAGAGCATAGATGAACAATACATGACTCATTTGTGGTGGCGAGGTAAAACGGAAAGGGATCGAATGGGTGAATCGAATTCACAGTTCACGCAGAATAGAGCAGTTAAAATTGGACTGCACCAATTTAAGAACACACATTTGTTTTCAAAAAATTGTGTGGGCATATTACCGAAAAATCAATGGCCTTCTTTACGAACAGCAAATCGAAAATTCGATAAGTTGCGAATAATTTAGCGAACTTCAACGTTGGCCGCGTTCGGTGCGAGCCCGTTAGGCTAACCAAGATACCTTTGTCGCGGGTTTGTTTTCGAACGATCCAGGTAGCTTTCACTGTTAAGTCAGTTGTATCGCATACACATCTGCAGTTTTGAGTCAGCTGTTCCTCACATTTCCAAACGAATCCAATAATTTTTGGTTAGCTTGAGATTTGTGTTTGACAACATGTTTAGTTCATCCGTCAGCTGTTTTTTCCTTATGCGTTACAACAACACAATCGATATTCGATATTACTAATACTAATCCCTTAGAACTCCGGAGCGATTTGAAAACGTTCAAAATTTAATTTATTTTCTAAAAAAATCAAAATTTTTCTTCCATTTGATTTATTTAGTACTTCCGATTGAACAAGACTGTATATGTATTAAAGCCGACAACTTCTCTTATAAAATTCGCTTGTACATAGAGATTTCTTGGAAGTCGTTGCTATCTACCAAAACTATGCCGTTAATTATTTCGGTTTGGGACTTTCACAGTCAACTATGTAAGGCGACAAAGAAATGTAGCAGTATGACCCGTCATCAGTAGCAGTTTGTTAACTCCGGATTCCGTCAAATTAACTAGTTTTGCAAATTGATTTGCATTGGTCCTTATGATAAGTTATTATTTTTATTTATTTAACAATATTCACAATAGATACATACATACATTTTTCTTTTGTCCGTAATTACAAAAAAATAACTGGCTACAGGTTAATATGTATACAACTAAATTCGGAACTTTTATCAACAATAAATAGAAAATGTTTCCCGGCACAACAATTCGCTAACGTTATCACACATATGAACATGGGTTAGATTAGCGAATATTCGCTATTTGTAATCCCTCGATAATAAAATTCGCTAAAGTTTTGGAAAAAAAGGACAGTTCTGATTCAAAAAGAAGAGAATAGGTTCGTTCGTTGAACTTTACCTAGGGTCGACCCAGGTTTTTTTGACAACCCCAAGAGTTCTCAAAAAAGCCTGGGGTTTTCGGTTCTCAAAAAACACCCGAGGGCCATTAAATTTATGTTGCAGAGAAACAAGTTATGTCATTTAATAATTAAAACTTAAAATATGTTAAATTTAAGTTCTTAGTACATTTTTTGTGAACCTATGCACAATCCTTAACTTCAAAGCTTTCCATTTTTCATGTCTGTGTCTGAAAATTAATTTGAGTATTCTTTTATTTCCATTTTAGAAATAACAATTTGCATACAAAACGAGAATTCACAACAAAACAAATGCTTCAGATTAGGGATGATTGATAAGTCCATCTATGATATTAAAACAAAAAAATCGATGATTCAATATCGATGTTGAAAGAAGAATAAGGAAAACCCCTTCAACACATCGATGTTTTCGATTCGATAACTATTAACATCGATGATGAGTACTCTATATTCTCCTCAATATCGCCCATTCCTACATCAGATCTTATGTGACTTTGACGTTTATTCCTTTACCTCAAGGTGCCCCTGCTAAAAACCTAGTTCTACTTCAGGGCGAGTTGAGGGCGACCCTAGGTTTCAAAAAACACAGAATTTGTTTGTCAGGTTGACTTTAGGTTTTTCAAAAAACGCTTTAGGTCGACCCTAGGGCGACTTCAGGGTTCAACGAACAAACCTAATTTTGCTTCTGGATTTGAAATCAGAATCGAAACCAGAAGCACTCACACATTCATATACTTGAACGTCAAACTCGACTGTTGTCATTTTTTGTATCATAATTGTGCAAAAAACATTTTTTTTTTAATTTGAATATTCCCAGGTACACCGTTATTTTCACCATGTAATCTCATTAAAATTCAGAATCGTCAGAATCAGACCAAAGTGTTCAGTTTGGATTCCGGATCGGATAGGTATTCCGAATTTCCAAATAAAAATGTCATAAAACAAGTCAAATTATAGTACCTTGATTACTCGTTTGAATAAAATTTTACAATCAAACATTTTCTGAAGCCTTTTGCTATAGGGCCGTCGAGAAAAATCTCAAAATTAGGACACGGAGCAACATGTCAGTTTCCTAATTTACCCGAAATGTGGGTTACGAAAACAACTAGTCAAACTCTTTTTCAAAAAAAACAATAATTTGTGTAATTTTGAATTGATGCTTTCAACAGTCAGTCAGTTTTTACATTGCACAAGTTATTAGTTTTCAATGGAAAGTTATTGCCTTCCCGAACATCAAATATATTAAACAAACAATAATAAAATGTTTTAATGTTTATCTTTTATATTGTTTATCTTTTATTACATAGCATTACATTATACGTACATACTACATTTTATCTAACATATCCGGCAAAGTGCAGTTAATGGAATATCGAAGCATTTTGAAAGCAATAAAATAATTTTTTAATTCACTGTCGGCTGCTCACATTTTAAATGGGTTCATCAACACACATTAAAAATTATTAACATTAATTTTTCAGTCGCATTAATTTCAGTATATCGAATAGACTTTTTCTAAAAATAATAAACAAAATATATTTACGTATAAATATATATATATTCCAATAATTTGTTCAATGCTTAATTTATTACTTACAGGAAGTGACGACTATTTAAGGAACGACAGTTTCCATATGCATCACGTGATTCATAATTTCTGCAAATAACACGTTGTTTGAGGTCTCCTTCTTTGACTTTTTTTTGTAATGGAATGTACAACAGACGTGGCTGGCTTGGAACTTGTGAAACGGGTTCGTTTGCAACACTTACTTCAATATCAGATTTTAATGTAGTATTTCTCGAGGACAAGCGTGAAGAAGAATTCAAATTTGAGTTAAAACTAGACTCGAGTACCATGTTCGACAGTTGTTGGTGTTTAATAACTTCTTTATTATGCTTTATATTTTGTAAATCCACAGTTTCGCTTTTTGAAGTGTTCACAATAAACAGCTGTGGGGTTTTAATGGTGGTAGCGATCCAATTCGATATAGGTCTTATTGTCAGGTCTTCTTCGTCATAATAATATTCATCAGCATTGTTGATCGTGTCCTTTCAAATAAAATATAAAGAGCGTTAGCTTTATTTTAGATATAAAATGTACATAAGTACGACGAATTTAGATATTTACGTCAGAAAAGTCGTTTTTATCCACTTCAATAATTGCGACATCTCTTAAGCTGATGTGTATATTATATTTTCCGGTCTGTCTTTGATCATAAAAGGTTTGCGTCTCATTTCCTAATGGTAAAGACAATCCTTTTTTTATAAACAAAAGTTTAATTATCAAAAAAATTATTTTAAGTAACGACGACATAGACACTTTTCCTACTTAGTCTTTAGCAAGAACTTGGTATACTGAGAAAAATCTGATTGTGGTATTTATAAATTCTCTTCTAGAAAAAGGGCTTAAACAAGGATAGGAAACAAGAGTATTATACCTACATACATACTTTATGTACAAGGAAAAAAAACATAAAACTGCCAGATAATAACAATCTTTTAAAAAGTGTCATACTCGGTCGCACATTTTTGCTCTTATAGTTTAATATTTCGTCGCTGTTTAGGAAAACCGGCATAACTCAAAAATCTCTATCGTTCTGTAAAATCGGCATAACTGTATCTCTTCAGAATCCCGTTAGATGGATCTGTGCCAATTTGTACTTTGTCCCATTTCGTTGTCCGCCAATAGAGAACAAAGACATAACCCAGTAAGTGCCAGTGACAGTGTTTCGTTAGGAGGGGATGTGATTTAATGCAGAAATCCGGATTTGTTTGTGTTGTGTGCAAGATAATTATAAAATAATATATACAATAGTGTACTTACTTAAAATTGAGCAGTTTTCTTAAAAAAGTAAGTACTGTTTTGTAATATTTTTCTGTTTTAAAACAAAATGGTTGAATTTTCTTGATAAGTTGAGAAAAAACTTTGTTTTGGAAATGACACTTTTATGAGTTATGCCATTTTTCTAGAAAATATTTTTTTTTTAGAAATTGTTAAGAAATAAATTGATTTTATATCTTAACTACAAACTAGTCATTATAATATTTGACAAAGCTGTGATGAGCTAACTCCGAAATAAAAAAAAAAATTATTGAATATCATAAACTGTGCCTGGAAAATAATTTAGAACATGAAAAAAAATAACATTATGAAAATTTGGCCGACTCAAAAACTTTAAACTAAAGGGCGACGATTTATTATCTTTACTATAGAAGTAGTATCTGTACTGTTAAAAATCCTTTAATTAGGATTTTTAAGGGCTTAGGAACCAGGATTTCGCAAGAGATGATTAAGATTTTTGATAGTTCTATTTTATTCTAAACTGTCACGTCATTTTAAGTGTTGTTTTATATTTTTTTTAAATAGTTGGTTTAGACTTGGTACTAAAATTTTATTTTATGAAGGACATTAGTTGGATTTTTATTATCGTCTTTATTTTATTAATTCATTTGTCCGACTATTCACTCTTGGGGTATTAGGTCCTCGTATATGTGTCTTATTTTAAAAACTATTTTAAGGCAATTATTGTTGCTAAGTAATTAAAGTTTAAGTTGTGTAAATTTTGTATTTTAAAAATTTTAATTAAAACATATTTTAGTAATTAAAATTTTTGTATTATAATTTCTTTTTCTAGTTTTAATTAAAATAATATTGGTTAAAAACCTGTAGTGCACAGGAGACAAACCACATACAAAATGATATTCTTAGTAGAAACAGCTCAATATGTTTTAGTCTTTTTGACTTAATTTTTTATTAACAAAATTACGTACATTTTTTTCTAAACTATTTCTTAGTATTCATGACCATTGTATTTTTCATTTTATTTTATATAAATTTTAAAACTGAATTTCAAAAAATATCGTCATCCGATTTTCGAAATATTGAATTTTCAAAAAAAATTATTGATTTTTTTTTTCAAAATTCCAAAAAAAATATTTTTCGAAAATGTTGGTAGGTATTCAGAATTATTTTGAATTCAAAGGACCTCATAGATACAAATTTGTATGTGTTTAGGCTTTAGCTCGTCGTAATGTCAAAATCTCGAGTTTCATTTTTTTTCCAAATGCAAAACTTGCCCTATAGACACTGGCGTATTAACCACTAGGCTCGTGAGGCTCGAGCCTAGGGCAGCAACTTGTATGGGGCGGCAAATTTTGTATTATATTTTATTTAAATCTAAAAAAAAATATTACGCAAAAAAACAAAGAAAAAGATTAATGTCATTCAAATAGGGTACTCATCATTTTTGGTATATGAAAATACGAAATTTAAATCTCTGGCCTGATTTTCCGTCTCTGCATATTTCGATAAGAAACTGGTTTTGAACAGTACGCTGTCGCCATAGATAGATTTTAAATATGATCGAACACGATTTTTGCACTTACCTATGGGCCTTAAAATTGAAAAAAAAAATTCGTAATACTCAAGATATTTTTGTATTTAGTGAAAAAAGTGACTTAAAAGGCTTTATAGTGAAAAAAGTGACCAAGGTTTTTTTTTCAGAATGTAATATTAATGTGTATGTATAGGTAAATTAATCAGCCCAATTCTAAATGACAATTCCCAGGGAAATATTTTCCTTTTCCCTACTCTATTATTACAAACAAAAAAAAAACTCCCAGGATTTGTTTCTCTCCCTTTCTCTTATTCTAAACAAATACTCGGGTAAAAAGTAGACATTCTAAATGCCAAAAAAGGGAACATTTTCCCATTTGGCGCTCGTTTTTAACGACACATTTGTTGGAGAATTGAGAAAAAATTTAAATTTTTTACTTTATGCAACTAAAATATAAATAAAAATTGAACTATTTTTGAGTTAAAAAACAACGAACATCCAATCTGCAAAACTTTTCTTTTTTCTTTAGCTTAGCCGTTTTATACACTTTACACATCCATTGTGGACAGGACAACAGCTGCTCCTCAAACATTTGCAGGACTTTAGAGAGGATCTTGTGAGAACATGCAGCAAACTGCTCTTCATTCAAAATTCTAAGTGCGATGCTGAACATTTTGGATAACTATTATATTTATTTAATATTTCACTTTATTTATTTCACATTAGATAATAAATTATTTTTTTCATTTAGTTTTTTTTTTTTAATTGTAATATAATATAATATATATTTTTAATATTAATATATTATAATATTAGGTCAAAGATTCAGAATTCTCTTTCCCGCTTTCGAAAGGAAAAATAGTATCATAATTGAAGAATACTACTCTTGGGAGAACACATCTCCCGGAGAGTAATTTTTCCGGGGAATATTCAGAATTGGGCTGAATGTTTTATACTGAAATAGGTAAGAATGTTAAATACCCATTGTTGTTGTTGTTATCCGGCTCCCGATCCATGGAGGGTCGCTGCCTGACATGTTGCGATCTTCCATCGGTTGCGGTCTCTCGCACGCTTCCTTCAGTCGTCGAGATCAAGCACTCTTGCGTCTGTAATCGCCTGGTCCCTGTAGCGGAGGTTCGGTCTGGGGGCTGGGATTCGAAGATTTTCTTGTCTGGAGCGTTGTTGTCCATTCGCACGATGTGGCCGAGCTAGTCTAGTCGACGCGCTTTGGCTCTTTGGACTACATCCACATCTTGGTACAGCTCGTACAATTCTCGATTGAATTTTCTCCTCCATTCGCCCCCTTCGCATATTGTCCATTTGACCATTGTTTAAATAAAAATAATAAATTCTTAAGATTTATATACAAAAATGATTTTTTCTTTTTTAATTGAGATAAATTGTTCGGAACTGAAATTTCTTCCTACACTTACTTTTGGGACTAACTAAAATAAATTGTCTACTCTCACACCAAATTCATGTTCCACTCAACAAGTTCTTGGATTTTTTTTACAAGAAAAGGTATATACCAATGCCATTTCTAATATAATACTACCAAAAACCTATAACTATGTCTTTTCAACAACAAATATATAAACCGCTATGTAATGCGCAAGCGCTGCTCCAGAGGGAGGGTCATGACGAAGTCGTGAGCCGCTAAAGCTCTAGGAGAAAAAAATAAAAGGCATTACGACATACACCATTTAGTTTAAGGACAAAATTATTAAATTAATTACAACAGTCTATACGCAATACCCCTTTGCTGTATACAAAATATTTGACGGGTTCCCGGTTTTAAAACTTAGGTTCTTCTTTGAAATATAAAGGAAAATATATTTTCGCCATACAAGTATGTTAAACACTAAGTAGTGCAATTTTGCTTACAAATATTCTATCAAATTTATTAAAAACAATGACATGTGACATATTTCTAAAATACTACAGCTGCATTCAAATTCCTCACCCCCAAGAAGACAACCGTGTCCCATAACTCCTCGATGTTAGGCCATTAAAATACGATCCTTGCATAGTATTTAAAAAAGGGGCGGTAGGCACTCAGCGTGCCTCAGGGCGCCAAAAAGGTAAATTCGCCACTGCCTATAGAACCTATATCGCAAGTAAAAATTAAAGAAACAGAAAATGAAATTGGTATGTAAAACAATGCACTTCATTTGCAGAATTACCGGCAGGCAACTGGTGCACGCCCAAATATTATGGTAATAACACTAGCAGACGGTTTAGTCGTGTAGTATGTACATACATACATTCATTAACACACATTAACTTTACTTGTTCTACTGGTTTGCCCTTGGCTTATCCCAGATGAGCAAAGCTAACTTTTAATTTAAATTTGTTTACACTATTCTCACTTTACAACTCTACTCTTGCTTCAATGCGTGCAGTTATTGTCGGAGAGCCTCGCTAGGTTGGGGAGGCACCAGCCAGTTTGGGTATGTTGGCTATTTGCTTAGGTATTAGCATTGCTATCTTTTTGATCTAGTGTGCCCCATTTTATAGTTGTATGGGGTTGTCATCCTAAAGCTGTTCCTCCATGTCGATTTCCTTGAGAAACTTCATTATTTGAAGTAAGTTTAAAGAACTCTTCGAGTTTGTTCTTTCTCAAATATTTGTGCCTTTGGTACAGTGCATCACATTTACTTTATTTTGTGGGACGATATTTTCTCTTATGGAGGTGGCAGAATCTGAAATTCACACTGCTCGAGTGCAGTGCCCAGTCAAGATACCCGTTATGATTTTAAGATTTTTCCTGTTCAGTTTGACATATGTAGGTCCCAAATCGTTTTTGGTGTGATGCATTAGCATGCGTCCTTTTGTGCCACGCTACCGCACCATAAGTAATGATTGGTCATATCACCATGATCTACATCATCTAAATTTATATTATTAAATACCTTGAATTGGATTAATTTGATAGTGGAGATTTTTTAACGTGTTTTTTATTATAAATTAAATATTTTATTTTTAACAACTTAAAACACAAATTATTTATTTTTGCTTACAGAGGTTACTGACGATGGAAGCATAGCTTCCGAAATGTACATTTAAGAAAAAATAAATAATTTGTGTTTTAAGTTGTTAAAAATAAAATCTTTCACTTGAATTGGAGTTAATTTTTTTTAATTAACGAAATTTTATATATAAAAAAAATAGAGTAAAAAACGATTTTAAAAATATATTTAGACTTTTCTACTAAGAATCTTCTGCTTACGATGTGATCGATCATAAGAGCGAGTATTTGGGATCCAGTTGTGAATTTTATTTCTCCTCAATTGTGAATTTGTCAAATAGAAATTAGTGGTTAGCTTAGAAGTGAAATGTAAAAAAACAGCGTCTCGTCTATACTCCTAACTTTAGTATTCAAATTAAATATGCAATTCTCTTTTATAACTCTATTATCTGAAGTTCAACAATGGTTTAGTGTTCAAGTATGTTTTATGATCCAATTATATGTTTGAACGATGATTGACCTTCACTTTCGCAGAAATGGGTGGGTTGAAATCTCAAGGCTGAACTATGGTTTAAATGTTTTCACATACAATTGGTCGTTTGAAATTTATCAAAAAAAATCAATTGCATGCTGTTGAACCCTTTTCTATAATGAAATAAGAGTTTTTTGGAAATTCCAATCCACCTAAACAATAAGGTAAACGGGCGGTAAAATTATTAATTAATTAATTATTATTATGTATATTTATATACCGTACATATAAAGCTTTGGTTACTAGGCTAACAAATTTATAAAATTCTCCAAATTCAAAGGGAATAGTGGTCTTATATCTTTATTCTGGTTCAGGAACAAGAAAATACTTTTTACTTGCGATATAGGTACTATGTATAGGGCAAGTTTTGCTTTTGGGAAAAAAATCGAACTCGAGATTTTAATCAAAGTGAAATTTTGTTTTTTAAATTTATATTGTTAAATATTTAAAATTGTCTTACTAATTTTTTCTTAGAAACAATTTAAGAATGTTTGTATATAGAAAATTAAGTATCAAACGACTTTCAAACTATGTTAGCCGTTTCTATGAAACATCTTTTGCATACGATGGGATCGAACATAAGTGCAAGCACATGCGATCCAGTCGTGCATTTTATTTTTTATCACTGTATGTTGTTAATTAAAACTAACATAATATACGATGATGAAGATGTCCAACAAAGTTCTATGGCCTCAAGTAGTGGTTTTTACTTGCGATATATGTACTACATAAAGCAAAGTTTTGCATTTGGAGAGAAGACCACAAAAGTGGGTCCCACAATTCCGTCTATCTGGCCGTCTGTCTGTCTGTACAACAAAAAGTGTGTGCACTACTTTAGGTACACTCTACATTTTGGTAATTTTTTTTTTAATATTTTGTTATTAACAGTACCTGCCCTATAACGTTTTTTTGATTTTGAAATTTCTCATGAACGGCTTGACGGATTTCGTTCAATTTTTTTTTATAAGGAGGTCCTTCAAATTATAGATAGTACTCCATACCAAAATTTTCGCAAACATTTTTTTTGGATTTATGAAAAAAAATATTTTTTTTAGAAAGTTCAATATTTCGAAAAAGGAAGGGTTATTTTTTTTTTAAATTTAGTTTTTAAGTTTTTATTACTAAATATTAAAAATTGTCATATGTACCAAGTTTTTTTTTAGAAAAAAATTTAAAAAAATTGTGTATACAAAATTAAGTACAAAACGACTGAGAATATATTTAGATTCTTAATAGAAACCATACGATTTGATCGAAGATAAGAGCAATTACGAGCGATCCAGTCGTGCATTTTATTTAGTATTGAACTTGTAGTTTAGTTTTGAGTTCCACATTTTTCCTCTATCATTCAACTGATTTAATTTATTAAGGTAAACAGTTTATTTTTATTTATTTATTTAATTTAAGAAGTTTTGAACTCTTCTAAAAACCACGTTTCCTTACTTTTTTGGTCAGATGCTATACCGGTGAAGTATACCCAATATATAAAAAAAAGTATCACACGATACAATGATTTTTAATATAAATTTACTTAAATGTACCATAAAAGGAAGCTTAAACACAAGGCATCTGTGTGAAGCGTATACATGCACCAATATTTTCCTCGGCGCTACCTTTACCAACTCCCCTTCCGAAGTGCACTCCCAAGTAAAACGGTGTGACTGTGGACTCAATACGACAGGGTTTAACGTCCGAAGCACAAAACTGGCTTCCGCAGTGAACGGGTTCACACCCTGGCAGTGCGCTCATCCCCACTCCAACAAAATCTTCTATTATGCAGGGCATAGTAATGCGATCGTTACAGGTAGTGAAAAATTGTCTAGCAGTTCGAGCTAGTTTTCGGAAACTGAATGCGCTGCGAAAAAGTGACAACATATCAAATCCTCCACGCACTGGGCTTACAGAAGTTCCAAACGGTAACTGTATATTATCTTCTCCAGAACCCTCAGCATCAGCAGAAGTAGCAGCTGTAGTGTTTGATTGTGTAGAACCTGTAAATGAATTTGTGTTGCAGGACTGGTCTTTATAACATTTTAATGTTGAAACACACGAGTTAATATAATTTTTTTGATTACCTTGAGAAGTTGTCGAATTTTGTGCAACAATATTATCCTGAAGTGTTTCCGCTGGTAGGGAATCTGCCATAATAAGGTTAGTCTCATTTAGAGTTACTAGATTTGTTGGTCCTATTTTAAAAGACTGGTCATCACAAGGTTGATATATTATAGAACACATTTTTTCTTCCTGCCGAATGCAAGACTTGTAGTCTTGATTTGCCAGGTGGCGTCCATTATCAGCAAAGTTGAATGTCTGCGAGTGTATTAATTATTAACATATATATACATACATATATATTTATATATTCTTATGTAATCGAAAAGAGTATGTTGATTTTAAATTAATGAAATAAACTAAACTAGTTGTGACATGCGTTTAATAGAATTGATTGAGGACTTTGGTTTTATGGTCCTGAATGGAATTACTATAAGTGATAATAGACGCGAGCTTATATTTATTCCATGATATATTACTGCATAGCAAGAGGCGATTCGCTCAATGTAATAGCAGATTTTGAGGTACTCCCTACTAGGACACCTCCCAGTTGTGACATCTATTGAATTCAAAAATTTAAAATCTACATTGAGTGAGACGATCCAAAAATATAAATGGGTAGAGTCAGGCCGATGTGTATAAGCGCAGACTTGACGCGCAATTGAATTATTAGGGGTATTCACGATCCGGTGCAACTGGTCTAGTATCATTGTAAAATTGCAAAAGTGCAACTTTTTTTTGCACCACAACAATAACTTATACTGGCTAAGATTTTACAACACTTTTGCTATACCCTAAACCCATGGCAACAGAAAAATACAATGGTGAACAATTTGTCTGGTGCCGTTGACAGTTTGGCAGGAATGTTTGTGTTCAAACTGATTTTGCAGGAAATGGTGCGTTCACGATTTACAGAAAAAAAATAAAATTTCGCAATTTTACACCTTTTCGTTGCATCGGATCGTGAATACCCCTAATGTCTTTCTAATGAATTGTTTTGGACTTGTGAACAGTCGGTGAAATAGTAGATGTCATTAGGCGGTCAGCTTTATCTCCCAATAGCAACATGACTTCTGCCGTTGAACGGTATGACTGGGAGTGTATGAAACTTTGAAAAAAATCGTTTACAATGCTTAAAATCCTTAGAAGAACCAAACCGCAATTTTTAAAATCACTTTATTTAAAAGCTTGTAAATTGTATAAAAGACTATGCAAAAGTAAACAAAAACATTTCATGAATGATATAATGATATATCGATATATCGACTAATATCTCTGACCATGATGATCCTATTACTATAACTAAGTTGCAAACAACTCTAATAAACATGAAACACAACAAAGAAGCAGGGCTAGATGGATTGTTCTGTCAGATTTATCTCCAGGAATGGCGGCTGAACTAATGCGGGGAGAATTACCGTGTCTTATTTATTTGTCCCTTATAATTCGCATTATTTTATTTATTTCGTTGTCATATTTATGGGTATGCTAGTTTACTCAATCACATGTTGTTAGTGTTATGCCTAAACAGCATGTAATGAGTAAACCAGCAACTTATCTTATGACAATTTTTAGAATTGATTTTAATGGAATATAAGAAGACATAGACAACGGTAGGAATCGAATCTGCAACCAAGAGGTTGATAGGTGAGCACACAACTATCGCGCCACGGCCACCCCCATCTTTTCTAAATCTCCTTGTTATTAAATATTTATTATTTAATTATTATTATTAAATAAACTTCTTGAAGAGGAAGAAATTCCGCAGTCATTCCTCAAGTCGTATATCGTCTCAGTTTTTAAAAAGGGTGACCCAAATAGTCCAGACAATTATAGGGGTATTTGGATATTACCATGTATAAGAAAAATATTTACTCGAGCTATGTACTATAGGCTTATGAGATGGGTGGAAGAGAACAAACTGCTAAGTATATTTCAGGCTGGTTTCCGTGCCGGTCTATCAACTGTGGACCAAATTCAGACAAAAACTTTATATCTTTATGTTTATCGACAAAATTTCTAAGGATAAAAAAGCGTTTCCTCACTAAAACCTGCGCTACAGTGTCCTTAACACGGATGCTCGGGTGCCACAAGGATGTCCGCTAATCCAAATAATGTTTTCACTATTCATTGATGATAGCTGCGTTTTATTATCTAAATGTCTGGGTCTGTGTTATTTTTTAACACGTATTACAAAAACAACACGAGATCCAATTTTTCTATCGGGGTTTCTATCTGGGTTTGCAAATATTAGTATTAAATTCGGCGAACAGAGGGTACATTTAAGTGCATAACCCAGATCGTTCTATTTTCACGGGGTGAACCATATGGGTTATTGGCGATAATAAAACACGGCTGACATGTGTTATTAGATTCCAGGTGGGGTTACTTTCGCTGGCTTGCTAATTAAGGCTCTGCTCTATGCTGACAACCCTGCTATTTTGTCAGACAACCCCACCACTCTTCAGCTACAAATTATTTGTAATTGATTTCCGTTTGGGAAAAGTGTCCTTCTGCAAAAACCGCAATAAAATGTATGTGTAACAAAATATTCTGCAATAAGTAGGTATACAGACGCTGAAATTCAAGTTTTTGAAATTCAAAGTTTTCAATGCAACCATAAACTCATGCTTATGTTATGCCAATCAAGTTTTTGGTTACCAAAATATTGAAGAATTTGAATCTGTGCGACGGTTCTTTTTCAAGCGAATTTTTAAACTTCCAAATTCAATACCAACATATGCGATACACGTAGAATCAGGCTTTCCTTCAATTTTCTTATCAAATCAAACGCTGACTACATAGTTAAGGTGATGCAAACGTCAAATGAAAACCTTTATAAGCAAATGATTGACTTTGCATTTCTAAGACAACTATTTCCGTTTAAGGAATGGTACATATATTATTGCTAACGTACATGGGTTTCATCTTGATGTTAGTAGTATATCTCCAGCTCTGTTGCAGGGTAGATTTTATGATTGCATTGCTATGGTCGATGATTTCTTTAATCTCAGTGCTCTGGAATAGGGCTGAAACCTCACCAAGTAGATTGATTTATAGAGAGTTCAACCACCTATTTTTTTAAATAATGATTTCAATAATGGGTTTTCTGTAAAGGTACAACAAGGTACTTATTTACCTTGTTTAAAAGCAGAACAGAGATGTTATGTAGATTCAAACTACAAGCCACATATAAATGTTAATTCCAATTGTAAACTCTGTAACCGCAATGAAATAAAGGATATTTACCACTTTTTGGGCGCTTGTCCAATTTTACAGGAATTACGAAGGCTTTATTTTTCAAAAAGCTTTTTTACTCGTCACGAAGTGAAACAGATATTAAACGGTGAGTGGAGCTGGATTGTCCTAGATTATTAATTATTATTCTTAGACTTAGTGTAAAGATAAAATACAGTATTACTTATTTTTTATTTATACATTCATTTTTAAACTGCAATTTAATCTAATTAATAAAATTAAAGATTTATTATGTAAACATTCAGTAATGTCATGTAATTTCAATTTTTCTGCCAAGCTAATTTTCTTTTTTTATTTTTTGTTATGTATATTTCGAAATAATGGTTTTGAATAAAGAATTTATAATAATAAACTAAACTATACAAACAGTTATGTATTTAATTAAATACCGACAAAAATTATAATTGTTTATCAATGTAATTTTAATGTTAGATAATAGTTAACATTTCAGACTTTAAATAGAATTTCTCTCATGTGCTTCTGTTTATCAAAGGGCACCGTAGTGCCCAGCCAAGTTCTAGCACTACACCCTTTTTACAGGAACAAACTCAGGCGATTTTCAACTCCCCTCTAACTTCAGTACCAATAAAGTCAGAAACTTCAAACTCTCAGCATTTGCTAAGCTCACCAGGCTTAGTTGACTAACTAATGTTCAATTCTTTAGCATTAGTGGTTCCCGAGGTATAAGACTCCAAAAATCACCAAAACCGTAACTGACTGACTCACTCACTCACTCACTGAAAGATCATCAAAATTATGGAGCACTTCCCGACATCGTAGAATCTTGTAATTTCACCAACGGTAGGTCTTGTGGTGTATACAAAGGAAAAAATCGAAAATTTAAGATATTCCCTTCTGAATTGATATAAATTATTTGGAGCACTTCTGATTATCGTAGATAAATGAAATTTGGTACAGCGGTAGGGCTTAAAGCTCAGTTAAAAGCAAAATTTTAAAATTTAAGATTTTTTATTCAGGGGGCGTGGTATCCACCCATTTTCATAGAATCGATATAAATTATTTGGAGCACTTCTGATCGCCGTGAAACGATGAAATTTTGTACAGCGGTAGGACCTAAAGTGCAAGCAAAGACAACATTTTAAAATTTGGGATTTTACTTTAGGGTCGTGGCAACCACCCAATTGCATAGAATTGAAAACGATTATGTAGAGAACTACTGATTGTCGTAGAATGATGAAATTTGGTATATCGATAGGATAGCGACAAACACCCATTTTCACAGAATAAATATATTGAGAGCACTTCCGATTGGTACAGGACAATGTTTGTTTGAGCAGTCAGCTTTCAGGTGTATACAAAGAAAAAGTTGACATTATGAAATTTTTTATGCAGGGGCGTTTCATCCAGCCACTTCGCAATTATTACCGTTTCAATAGATCGCTTCTAAATAATGAAAATTGGTAGAGGGGTAGGACTTGTAGTACATACAAAAGGCATTAGTTACCTTATTAGGCATTCCTGCTTAAAAGAATCTTTGCAAAAAGTAGCGAAATCAAACCAAAAACATAAATGTTAAAAATGTAGCCAAGTTCTTCTATATACAAAAACCTTTGCGTAACAAGTCAGCCGTGAAAAGTAGTGAGATCTAAAAGAACGCCAAGTTCTAAGTGTTTTTTAATGTTAAATATCAAATATTTTAGGTAGATTTATATGGAAGAACCTTAAAATTATCAGAGAAATCTGTTATTTAATGACTACTGTCTTAAATTTTGTTGGTTTATTTGGCAAATTTTCTTTTATTGTACCTACTCAATTTTGAAATGAAATTTTGCCAAGTAAACCAACATTGACGTAACTTCGGGAGTTCCACAAGGAAGTCATATTGGTCCTCTGCTATTCATTTTATTTATAAATGATATACATAATTACATCAATTTCTCACAGATTTTAATATATGCTCATGATGCGAAAATTTTTAAACATCTGAAATCCATTGAAGATTGTTTTATGTTACAAAAGACATTATTGAGTTATCCCGTTGGTGTAATAATAATGCCCAATATCTTAATGTCTCTTAATGTGAATCCTGGTCGTGTTATAGGAGAGATTCTCCAATTTGTTTTAAATATGTTATTAATGATATTCCCCTTGCAAAAGTTACCCACCACACACAATCAGTTTTGCAGCGCTATCAGAAACTGCACATTCCACATTACCGCACTTTTCCATTTTTAAAATTTGTTTATTTTTAATTTATGACTGACTGAATTAGGTCAAAAGCGACACGGAATCGAATATTATTTTTTTTTTTTTGCTTATTTTTTTTTTTTTTTTTTTATATTATTATTTTTGTACAGGTAGCCGACAGAGGTTGGGAAACGTATTGAAGGAAACAAAATTATGACACGGAAAAATTATAATTTAATAACAAAAAGTTCTCAAGTAGGAGCTAGGCAAAACACGTCCGATTGGTTTAAAGGTAAAAAAAGAACTTATAATGTAGATTATGTTGTCAATAAGGCAAAACAGATGCTTGGCTTCATAATGAGGAACTCAAAGGAATTCTCTGATCCATACACCTTGAAAAGCTTTTATATAGCGTTTGTTCGATCCAACCTCGATTATTGTTCCGTCGTATGGAATCCGTATTATAATACTGAGTCTCTTAGGTTAGAACGAGTTCAAAAGAGCTTTACAAGGTTTGCTTTTACAAATTAAAATTGAATATCCAAAAACATTTTAATGTTAATTTGTTTTGTATTACGAGTATTTTGTCATTTATACTTTATTAATTTAATTTTATTTATTACTTCTGTTTGTATTGTAGGTATTATGTTTGTATTGATCTAATCTATTTTTTTTTATTTGTAATCTAATTGAGAAATATTATCTCAGATTGATGATAAATAAATAAATAAATTTAAGTCAGCAGTCATTCAATAACAGATTTCTCTGATAATTTTAAGGTTCTTCCATATTACTCTACTTAAAATATTTGATACTTAACATTAATAAGCTTTTAACTTGGCGTACTTTTAGATCTCACTCACTACGGCTGACTTGTTACGCAAAGGGTTTTGTAAATAGAACAACTTGGCTACTTTTTTAACATTTATGTTTTTGGTGTGATAAAAATACTTACACGACTGCCTTGTATTTCAAGTCGCTTAATATGTACTTTTAAGATTTTAAAAATATTAGAGGAAATAAAATGTAGAGTAAGTATGTAACATACTTACTACTACTAATGTTCGATAAACATACTTATTTCATCAATTTTATAATTCACAAATTTAAATACCTACTTCATATGCTTAATTTACACACACATGCTTGCCTTTTTACGAAGTATATTTAGTTTCACAACTTCTACAATTATCAAATCACGTTGCTCCCCCTTGGTCTCTTTACTTAATTTATAGATTTTTGAAGAAGGTTATCGTCTTGGTTTATTCTTCACAGTTTAAAGAGAAATCGGCGATTAGAAAGTTAAACTTCGTTTAGTAGGTGGTTTTTCTCACTAATACCGTGTTCTATTTAAAGGTCGCACCTTGATAATGTTCATTCATTTTAAAAATAGGAAAAAGGTATGCCGTCGACGTACGGCTGGTGGTTAACGTGAATAAAGTGTAGACCATCACCAAGAAATGATCTACAAAGATTACCAAGTGCTGATGAAGAACAAGATAAGAAGATTCAACACCATTCGTCCATAGCAATGGAGGACGTGAATCAAAACGATCTACTCCCACCAACCAGTTATTAGCCAACTTCAAGGATTCAAAATCATAAAAGCTCCCAAGAATTTTGTAACGTGATGAAACACCGTTTTGTTAAGTGCAGTGAGCAGCATGAATAGAAAAAAGTGTAACCGGGCAGTATGTCGGTAGGGGTTGGGTACGCTTGACCGCCTACGTAACCATATCTTTTCTCACGTTTGCCCGGAGTAACGTTTGCTCGCGAAAAAGCTACCTTTTTAAATACAATCGTACAATGTATCTTTTCATACATTTGGTCACCTGATTGTATGAGAATGAACAAGAACGAAGCTTTGGTACTATTGGCAATACACAACGACTTGCTTGCGCTATAGCGAATCAGGCGAAGAACGAAAATAATTCACCGTTGAATAAAAGGCATTAATATAGATTTAATTTTTGAGTTTTTTCATTATATATTAGAACTCGAAGCAAAACACATGAAATGCATATGCAATGATAAGATTTGAATGATTTTACTTTCAGAATTGGTTGGCTGTTAGTGGTTTGTTTGAAGTGGGTATTGATTTTGAGCAATTTGCGAATGGTTCTTTTAAGAGCTAAAAAAAATATAAAGAGCTAAAATTGATTGCATTGTCTATGGTCGTACTTCCACAAATCCTACGGATTACCTTTGATGTATTTTTGTCATACAGCTCAGAGAGAATTTTTAGCGATATAATATATAGGTATATAAAGTTTACAGCGTATAAAAAGCTCGGCGCGTAAGGGGGTCATGCTGCCCCCTTGCAACCCCCTGCTTGACCCTATTATAGGATTTGGGGTGGGGTCCAGTTTGGTTGTATGCATATTTTTTTTGGATTACATTTTTTTTTGGATTTAATTTTTTTTTTTGGAATTAAAGAAGCATTGCATTTAGATTCACTAGTGATCAAGAATTCTAGTGAAAAGAATTCACCGAAAAATTCGTCGTCGATTAGGCACCATATACACTAATGTATGAGAATCAACAAACGACCAAAAATTATTCGCCGTCGTCGAATGCACACAATATGTACTAATCTAATCTAATCAACAAAACGAACCAACAACAAAATTGCTCATGGAATACCTAGACGCAATGCGTATAGTTACTACTTTAATCTATGCGCAATGCGCATTCACAAAATCAACCCTCAAACAAGTTCGAGTAAAAAAAAAAACATCAAACCAAAAAATAGAAATACTCGCCGAATACAACCAATTCATGTACCTACCTAGAGAATCCATACCATGCACCAAAAAAAAATAGTCATCCTAATACAATGCGTATACCTACTATGCGAATTCACAAAATGAACCACAAAAAAAACAACAAAAAACGAATTCAAACAAACATTTGCTTCAGTGTTGCTACAGATTAGTAAAGGTGTGTTCACAGTCTGTTGTAAAAAAATAAAATTTTACAATTTTACAAGACTTGTTACACCAGATCGTGAATACCCCTAATAGGGTTCAGGTATTGTAAAAGTGTAAAAGTGTAAGATTTTGAAATTCAGTATATTTTGTTGTTGTAGTGCAGAAAAATGCTACACTTTTACACTTTTACAATGTTACAAGACCAGATACATCGGATCGTGAATACCCCCATTTTGTTGTTATAGTGCAAAAAAATGCTACACTTTTAAACTTAAGCAATGATACAACACCAGTTAAATCGGATCGTGAATACGCCTATTAAGTTTGTACGCGCTAATATTAGAAAGTATAAATTTCCTTATTCATAAAAGAATTTAATTGGATTTTTTTCATTTGTTAATTACCTGTTTGTTGACTTAGGTTATTAACTTAAAAAAAATAGTACACTTTTTTTCGAAGTTGACCAACACAATTCAATTATGCTCTTAAACATGCTAGATATTTTACAAAAATGAGATCTTTTGTATAACGTCAATAGATTTATGCAAATTTTAAGCCCTTAATCATTTTTAACTGTACTTATCAAATAACAAATTTATGTACAAATTGTAAATTTATCAAATTTTTGTATTTTTGAATCTATGAATTCGATTTTATTTGTTTATTTGGTTCCGAATTTCAGTCCACTCAATTGTTCGCTTATCGATTAACGTAGGAACAGCAAGTATTAATATTTCAGGTCAACTTTATGTAGCCATTTCGTGTGAGTGTGATCAAAAAATATAAAAAAAAATAATCAGTATTTACGTTTTCGTGAAAATAATAAAACTGCTAATATTAGTTATCCAGAACCAGAAGCTTTGAAATATGCAATGCATGTTCGAGTGCATGTTCGTACGTCTATATTCTTGAAACTGTTTCAGTGAGAGAACATACAAATCTTTATTTGGCTACGGAAAGCATATGAAAGTATGTATATACTTTTTGTTAGGTAATAATATAGTAGAAATTGCGGTCAATCTCATTGAGCATTTAATGTGCTTTTAGTCATACTAAAATATATATTTAAACCTTGCGAAGCAACGTGAGCACGGGTCGGCTAGTACAAAATGCAAAAATTATTCGTTAATATTTAATTAATATATTTTTTGAAACCCCCACGCAATTTTTTTCTGCGTTCGCCCATGGCACGTACCAACAAAGAAAATCCTGGTCTAAAAATAACACTTCCAATAATAACATACGCATCAAAAAGTACTTTTATAATATGGTAGTACTAAAAATATTGCTATCTCGCCACCAATCTCGCAACAAATAAATCCGAGATATGGTGCTTCGAGCAAACGTTTCGCGAAAGCGAGATACTAACATAACTTAGAAAATCTGCGACCAAACGTTACACGGACGACTGAGCTGCGAGGAACCGTAACGATGTCTATAAGAAGGATATATATCTTTGTATAACAAGTGATCTGCGTGCATAAGACATGATCTTAACTTAACGCGTTTTTCCAATATTGTGTACAATTCATAACTGTGGAGATTTGAATGTCCCCAACAATTGTGAATGAATTTCTTAAACTCCCTTCATGGAAACGCTGACAGGATTTCCGCAAACTCAATCAACCAATATCAACCTTTCCTTGAACTCCTTCAATACTATATTTCATCTGCTGTTTAAATAGAGCTAATATTTTAGGATATTTCCGCAGGTCCTTGAGCCATACATTATATCTATGTACTCGAATATTATGCAATGTATTATACACTATATTTTTTTTTCGAAAATTTAGACAAACTAAAACGGGAGTCGTAGATCGCTGAAGGCATCGATCGGAAAATGTGTAATCATTCTTTGAGTTCGAATTAATTATTGGTTTTCCTGACTGTTTTAGTACTTGATTTGTTTTCAACTAAATGGAAATTTATTTCAACTTTCGTTAGTTCAACCCTTACCGGGTAGCTTTTTGTGAGAGGGTTTCCAACCACCGTGACCTCTAACTATTCACTACAATAAGCTAATCGTTTGGTACAAAAATGTATCGCCTATTTGTAAAATGTACGTCATTCCTAAGCTAATTAAAAAAATTGTGTATAAAAAATTTGCTTTCTCAAATTAAAAAAAAAATAAAATGCACGACTGGATCGTACGAACTTGCTCTTGTAGCTAACAACTTTAATGTAGCTAAACATTGACGCTGTTTAGTAGTTATCCTATGCAGGTTTAAAGCCGATGTTAAGATAACCTTGATTCTTAGTATAATGAATTATCGAATGGATGATTCAAGGAATATAGGTATCTACCTAAAAATGTATATTTAATTCTAGGTTAAGGATTTTAATTGTACATACATGGATGGAACTTAGGTATGTGGATATGTACTTAATTTTTAATTATGATAACGAAAATGAAGGATGAAGGTTGGTAGGTGCTGTATGCATATAAATTTATAATTTAGGTGCAATGCATACATAAGTTTTATAGGATTTTTAAAGACACATATATATGTATATATAAATATATGAGGGGTTACATTGTGTGTAGTATTATGTGACGTACGCAAAAATTATTAAAAAGAGAAAATAAAATGAAGGTAGAAATAAATTGCATAAAACACATAATTAAATGTTTTTATATTGCTTAGTTGTTACAGTTTGAGGGAAAACCAAAGATGCCATTTGAATTCCTTGATAAATAAGAATACACTAAAAAACATTTAAAAAATCGTTGGAGCGGGTTTTTAAAAAATTAATTCTTATGTATACAATTTTGAAAACATTTTTCGAAAAAAATTTAAACGCCATTTTCCAGATATCATTAAAATGTATATAAAATTCAAATTTCAAAAATATTCAGTGACTGGTTTTTGAAAAATCAATTTTTCAAAAAAAAAAAAAAAATTTGTAGTTATTTTTTAAATAAAATATTTTTATACTTAAAAGTGAACTGTACAAATTTAAGAATGCACACATTTTTTATAAAAATTCTTGGAGCCGTTTTCGAGAAATACATATTTTTCTAAACGGTTTTTTTTAAATATTTGTATGGGAGTTACAATTAGTTTTTATTTTAGGAATACAGTTTTTTTTAACTATGCAAGATACTATCAAAAAACTCCCAAGTACAAAGTTTTGAAAAATTCCATCAAGTGGCTTTTGAAATTTTGAGTTAAAAAAAAACATTTTAAAAAAAATCAAAGCAACCGATTTTCAGAAAATCGAAAACCAAAAAAATGGTACTACTAGAGGTACCAAAACTAGCGATTTGTTTCCAAAAAAAAATTACCAAAATGTTTTCCCTTCATTAATGAACAGATTTTTTTTTATAAAAATCGTTGGAGCCGTTTTTGAGAAAATTAAGATTTTAGTTTTTACAAAAAAAAATGTATGGGAGCTACTGTTATTTGTCATCTTAAAGAAAATAAAAAAAGTGTGGGCATATTACCGAAAAAACAATATACACCATGTTTGAAGCAAATCTATCCAACCGTTTAGGCTGTAGACTCGAGGACTGGTGTTCTCTGTGATCGTAATGTCATGTTTGATTCTTAGAAAATGTCGGTTATCATATTACCATAACGCTCCGAAATTTTTTTGCCTGCTATTGAAGAATACGACTTGGAAAATATGTGGTTTCAACAAGACGGTGCCACATGCCACACAACTCGAGCGAATATGGCTTATGGCAAGAGACATTTCCTGGCCGCGTAATTTCTCATCGTGTCGATATCAACTGGCCACCAAGATCATGCGATTTGACACCGCTGGACTTTTTGACTTTTTTTTGTGAGGCTACGCGAAAACCGTGTTTATGCAGATTAACCTTTAACTCTTGAGCACTTGAAAACCAACATTCGTCAAGTTATGGGTGAGATACCGCCCAATATGTGTCAAAAAGTGGTTGAAAATTACCTCAAAAGAATCGATGCTGGCAACAATTCGCGTGGTGGTCATTTAAATGATGTAGTGTTTCACACATAATGTCAACGTTCAAACTTTATAATAAAAAAGAAATATCATGAAAAAAATATTTTGTATGTGCTTTATTTACGTTTACTTTTGAAACCGCAAAATGGATAACCCTTTACCTATAATCGCAAGTAAAAATCTCCTTTGCATCATGATCCATTGATTGCAACTTGCAGATCATACATAACTAAAGTAGTGAACCGATGTTGCAGTCGAGGCTTACAAAATCTGCTAGAAAAGAGACACTTCCGTTATTGACTGCAAAATTAGAAAATTGTTTAATAAAACACGAAATTTAAATTTTCAAACGTAACATATTTTTATTTACAAATTTTAAAAATCGAATGCATTTCGAACTGACAAGCAGCTCATCAGATATGTGTTTTATATCGTTTTCGTTAAGGCCAGTGTGCTTGGATTTATTTCTAGGAGTGCTACATTTTACTCTCAGATCACTATATTTTTATTCAGTACAATCATTGTAAGAATACTGTTTTTCCACCTGGGATCCTAATCCTATGATTGGTAGTTATTTATTTATATTTAAAAAAACTTGTTTTTATAGTGTCTTAATTATGGTACTATTAGTTTTTATTTATCTATATTTTTTACTTGCGATTATAGGTACTATAAGTCAAGTTTTGCATTCGTCGAAAAAAAAAGTTTTGAGATAACAATCAAACATGACATTACGATGATAGCGAAGACGAAAAAAGATGGTCTAAAAATTCTGTCCGTCAGTCTGTCAGTCTGGCAGTCTGTCAGTCTGTCAATCTGTTAGTCTGTCAGTCTGTCAGTCAGTCAAATCAGAGCGGCTTTTTAGCTACGACCGATCATATGGTTGAAAAAAAAATTAGAAAAATGTCTAAAAACGGTACTTTCCATAAGACCGTTTTTTCATTGCTTTCTACTATCTCATAAACGGCTCATCCGATTCTTTCGAAATTTCATACATATATAGGTTTTTAATTAATATTTTTTTGTGCTTTTAAAATCATTTTTAAGAAAAAAATTTAAAAAATTTATATTTCGAAAACTGCTCATTAAATTTTTTTTCAAAAATTATATTTATATGTACTTTCTGAATACCTATGAATTGGCGTTTTTGATTTTTTTAAAAATATTTTCAAAAAGTTTTAAAGAAAAAACTTTTTTTCTCAAAAACCGCTGCATAGGTTTTTAAAAATTTTTTTCGTAAATTCAAATGTATTCAAGAGCTCAAATTAGTTTTAATGTTTATTTCAGAATTTTGAATTATTTTTTCTTTAATTAAACCGTTTTAATCTTTTGTTTTAAAGTTTATATTATTCAATATTGTCATACCAATTTATTTTAGAAAAAAATTTAAAAAAAAAATTGTATATGTATATACAAAATTGAGTTAAAAATGACTTGAAAAATATATTTAGATTTTTAGTAGAAATCTTTTGCATACGATGTGATCGAACATAAGAACAAGTTCGTGCGATCCAGTCGTGCATTTTATTTTATATTGTTTACTATTGTTAGGTAGTATTCAAGAGATGTGATAGTGGAAAATTTCTGAATTTAAACATTTTATTTCAAGAATAGTTTCTTTTTCAACTCAAAGTCCATTAAAATTAGAAATAAAACATTTTATTAGATAAAGAAATTTCTATTAATATTGACAGCCCCCTTAGGTTTTTTTTTTATAAATGATGGTATAATTTCTGATTGTAAGCCTTTATATTAAGCGCATCTCTTTTCTCAAATCAAAATCCATTAGAATCTGAATCAAAATATTTTATTTAGATAGGTATACAATTTCTAATCTCTCCCTCTATTTGCGCTATTATATTAGATATACCTATTAAAAACGATTGTATGTTGTTTTTTTTAGGATTTAAGGTCCTTAAAATTCTAAATTGTTTTGGATTTAAAAAATCAATTTTTATTTTTATTCAATATTTCCACTTCGAGATTCTTTGGAAATGCTGTTTATATTAAATCCTTAAATCCTTAATCCTTGGTGGCAATGGCGCAGTGGATAAAGTGCTTGCTGGGCGCATTCTTTTCTATACCTCCAATTTTAATTGGATGATGTAAGGAAATGAGACAGTCAATACCTGGTTCTCAATTCAGGTTGCATTTAAAAGACCTTAGGTCTTACAGGCATATAGTTCAATTTAAAAAAAAAAATTGTCATACCAAACAAATTAAAGTAATTTTGTATGTCAAAAACTAGTAAGAAACGACTTTAAAAATATACTTTTGATTTTGATCGGACATAAGACCAAGTATACGTGCGTTCCAGTCGTACACTTTATTTAATTCAACCGAAAATGTACATTTTCTGTCCATATTATCTTGAAATTAAAAAAAAATTTCTAAATTTTGAATCACCTCTGACGAGCAGTTTTTACGCACTTGCCATTGCACCACGGGGTACTACTTTATGGGGAACGGGTCTCGTTTTCAGGATTCTGTTTAAAATTCTGTACCTATTTCTAAATTTAGTTTTTTTTTCAAAATTCTGATTCAATGCAGAATTTTTTAAAACAGAATTTCGACCCCGATACTGCATTATGGAATGGATTATTACAAAGACTTATGCCGTTTTTATTTGGCAATCCCAAATCCTTCTGGAGTCTTCTGAAAGTGTTCACTTGGGAAAAAATGACAGTTCTAATTCTGAAAAGAAGAGAATTTTGCTTCTTGATTTGAAATCGTAATCGGAACCAGAAGCACTCACACATTCATATACTTGAACGTCAAACTCGACTGTTCTCATTTTTTGTATTATAATATTATGCAACAAACATTTTATTTTGAATTTGAATATTTCCACGTACACAATTATTTTCACACATACAATCTAATTAAAATTTAGAATCGTCAGAATCACACGGATTGACAAATAAAAACACCATTAAATAAACAAAGAATGAAAAAATCTACACAAACCTGTACGACTCCTTCATATCCAGTATAATATTGAAGGCAATTTGCAGGAGCTCTTTTGCTAAATGGAATCTGTGCAATACGTATCTCCCAAAATCTTATTGGTGAAAAACGGTTAGAAAAGCTCATAGTTATTTCAATCGTTTCTTCATCAGTTAGCGAAATGTTTGCCCTTGTAATATTACTTTTTTTCATCGACTTTTGAATTCTCTTACGCTGACTGGATTTACGTCCTTCAACATCGTAATATACTACGTTATAATATAACGATATACATATACAATACATATATATAATAATACATACACGTTCTTACCATGTTGACCACTATTTTGTCCGCAAAGTGAAAAGTTTCCAGATGAACCTCCTCTTACGTTAAATACATCTCCATCGCATATTCCAGTTTTTCGATTAGGCTGTCCAAGAGAGAAATGATTGAAGTCAATACGAAGCTGACCCACATTAGAGTCCATCATTTGAAGTTGGTACTTGCAAAAGGTGAAGTTTTGAGGCATTGAACTGGGAAAATTAGGCGACACCAAATACGTGATGTTGTTGCGTATAGTCTGGCCACAGGTCGCTAAAACTGAATTAAAAATATGAATATTACATTAACTTAAATATACATGTCTTTGATAAAACCTTCGTTTTGTGAAAGTGATAAAGTAAATAATTTAATTAAAATGTTAAATCATTATCTATTTAATTTATTTTATTTTTAATTTACTTAGTCAATAAACTGATGAAGGCATTTGCTGTGAAGTGTGCCGAGGATCTAACGTCGCGTCCACACAAGGATGGAAATTAGCTGTTGATCTCATCTAGAGAATTTTGATCTTGAAATTTAATTATATATAAAAATTAAATTTTTGAGAAGCGATAAGTACAAAATATCACATGCGAAAAGTTAATATAATTGATTAGCTAAGTGGTGATTGGTAAAGTTAAAGTAAACATTTTTGTTCATAGGCTAATACATATATTTATCCTAAATTCCATAATCAAAATCAAATAAAATGCACGACTGGATCGTACGAACTTGCTCTTGTAGCTAACCACAGAGGTTTAGTTAGTTATTAGGTGTAGTTATCCTATGAGGGTTTAAATCCTATGTGGGTAAGATTACCTTGATTCTTAATATAATAAATTGTCGAATGGATGATTCAAGGAATAGTTACATAGGGACCTACCTACAAATGTATATTTATCTAAGTTGTGGATTTTAATTATGTAAGTTACAAGAGTCAATTTTATCTACATATATGTATATATAGATGGAACCTAATTATGTAAACATGTACCTACATATAATAATGAAAATGAAGGATGTAGGTTTTTTAATAAATTAATTTTTTATGTATAAAATTTTGAAAACAATTTAAGAAAAAAAAATGTTAAACGCCATTTTGAAGATATTATTAATATACATATAAAATTCAATTTTCAAAAAAAATTTGTGACTGGTTTTTGAAAAATCGATTTTTCAAAAAAAAAACAAATATTTATTTTATAAAAATCGAAAAACTTTTTTTTTGAAAACTCTCGTATGCAGTTTTATTAACAATTTTAGGGATTATTTTAATAAAAAAAAATTTTAATCGGTTCATCCAATATTGAGAAAGTCGAAAATATGAAAAGTGGTTCTATGGGAAGTACCGTTAATAAGTACGCAAAAAAAAAATATTTTTATACCTGAAAGTGAACTGTACTAATTTAAGAACCCACACATTTTTTTATAAAAATTCTCGGAGCCGTTTTCGAGAAATACATTTTTTTCTTAACGGTTTTTTAACATTTTTATGGGAGGTACCGTTGTTTTTTATTTTAAGAAATTAGTTTTTTTACTTCGAGATAATGTCAAAAAAACACAAAAAAGAAGTTCGAAAAAGTCCATTGAGTCGTTTTTGCAATTTTGAGCTTTCAAAAAAAAAAAAATTATTTCCAAAAAAAAATTTTAAAAAAATTTGGTATACAGTAGTGTTTAAGGTTTCCAGGAGCAAACAATTTCAAAAAAATCAAATTAACCGTTTCCGACAAAATCTCTAAACATAAAATCCCCCAACAAAATGCCCAATTTTTACTTTAAATTCTAACGATCAAATATGACATTACAATCATAGAGAAGCCTAAAAAAGTGATCGGCAAAAAATGTCTGTCTGTCAGTCCGTCAGTCTGTCCGTCTGTATGTAACATTTTTTTGCTACTTGGTTTTTGACGTTTATATTTTTGACAGATCACACATGACAAATTCCACGAACATTTGACATTTCGATTCAGTATTGTTTGCCATTTCATCATGCATAGACTTACGCCTGAACAACGATTGCAAATTATTGAAATTTATTATCAAAATTCGTGCTCTGTTAAAAATGTGTTTCGCAAGCTACGTCCGTTTCAGCGACGAGGCTCATTTTTGGCTAAATGGATACGTGAATAAGCAGAATTGCCGTATTTGGAGTGAAGAGCAGCCAGAGGCAATTCAGCAGCTACCAATGCATCCCGAAAAATGCACTGTTTGGTGCGGTTTATGAGCAGGCGGCATCATTGGGCCGTACTTCTTCAAGGACGATGAAGGCCGCAGGGTTACGGTCAATGGAGAAAGGTACCGTTCCATGATAACAGATTTTTTTTTGCCGAAAATGCAAGAATTGAACTCGGTCGATATGTGGTTCCAACAGGACGGTGCCACATGCCACACTGCACGCGAAACCATGCATCAATTGAGAGGCGAATTTGGTGAGCAGTTGATCTCACGTTTTGGCGCAGTCAATTGGCCACCAAGATCATGTGATTTGACCCCGTTAGACTATTTTTTGTGGGGCTATGTTAAGTCTATTGTCTATGGGGACAAGCCAAACACGATTGCTGCCTTGGAAGCCAACATTGAACGCGTCATTGGTGAGATTCCGGCCGAAATGTGTGAAAAAGTTTGCCAAAATTGGACCTTCAGAATGGACCACCTGAAGCGTAGCCGCGGGCAACATTTAAGTGAAATTATTTTTAAAAAGTAAATGGCAGAAATTGATTTATCGATCCAAATAAAAATTTCATTCACTTTTTACAAGTTTCTGTGTTTTTTTGAATTTTCAAAAACCAAGCTCTTAAAAAATCACCGTTTATAACGAGCTACAGCCTAAACGGCTTAAGCGATTACCTTCAAATGTGTGATTATTAGTAATAGCTACCATTTGATATGAATCAAGTTTACGGAAAAAGTCTATTAACGGTACTTTTTATGTAACAGTTCTTAAAATTCTTAATTTCTCGGTAACTGTACATTGGATTTCTGTCAAATTTTATATCTGAGAATATCTAGGTAGCCAAACTAATTCTTCTATTAAAATTAAAAAAAAAAAATTTTTATAATTAAAATTTATTTTTGATTTTTTTTTTTTGGAAAATCAATATTTTTAAAACTAATAAAACAATAATTTTAAATTTTATAGTGTTATTTACATTAATAAACTCTAAAAGACTGCAGTTTTCAAAAAACTAAAAATAAAAAACCGGATTTCATCAAAATCCGTACTACAATTTTCGAGATACTTTTTTATAAAATTTTCATTGATCCTTTGGATCTAATGGTGTTCTGGGTTTTTTCGAGAAACGGATTAATGTGATAGACTTGGTAAGTTTAAAAAACGATTTTAATCTACCTATACAGCATTCACTTTGATTTATAATACATATGTGTGTACATATCTACATACCTAGCTTCTCTCTATATAGGTATGTACATATTACCCTCCTAATTTTCATAATTCAAATCCATTTAAATATAGATTTGTAGGTAGGTGGCTATTCCTTGAATCATGTATTCCACCATTCATTATATTAAGAATCTTACCTACATTGGTTTTAATCCTGCAAAGGATAACTAGACAACCTATACCTACTAACAGCGTCAGTGGTTAGCTACACTAAAGTTGTTAGTTACAAGAGCAAGTTTGTACGATCCAATCGTGCATTTTATTTTGTCTTAAAATACAAAATCCTCATATTTGTTTTATTTACTTTAATATAAATAAAATGCAATATTTAAAATCAATGTCGTTCTGCAAACATTAAGAAATTCAATTAATTCTATATAAATATTTTTCTAATACTTAAAATATATATTTATTTTTCAAAAGTACCAAATAGTATTTTCCAAAATATTGGAAATCCCGTCTAATAGTAGTGAAAAGTTTCAATATATGTATGTACGTGTGTAATTCCAAAAAAATCAATTTAAATCAGCGGGATTTAATTAAGTGGGATTTCATGACGCGGGATTAAGTTACGTTCCCATTTTGTTCCGCTAGATTGGTGAATCCGACCACTATGCGGCGATCTCACTTGGACATATAATAATTTTAGAAAATTTATTTAGTTTTGAATTTTGTATAAATTGTTATAAATTAAAGATTTTATTTAATAAATTCAATACACAAGTTATTTATTTAGTTGCTTATATGTACATTTCGGAATTTATGCTTCCATCGTCATTAAGCTTTATTTGAATACAGTGAACATTGGAAAACATGAACTAATTAAAACCGAGTGTGTTCATGTTTTTGAGAATGTTCATATTTTGGAATGTAACATTTTATGATTTAAATTGTATTCCTACCGTATTGTCTTACTATTGCTCTTAAAATAAAACACATTTTCATTATTTTTGCTTGAATTTATGAATATTTTTACATATTCGCATTAGAACGTTGTAAATATGCATATAATGGGATCCGCTGAAGTTGTAAAAATTAATTCTGTGAATTTTTATGTAGAAATGTTGAAAACAATTCTGTTGACGTTTTAGAGCTATTAGATTTGTTCACGTTTTAGAGCACTCAATGTGAATAATACAGTGTTCACGTTTTGGCGTAGTTCACATTTTGGGAGGTTCACGTTTTCCAATGTTCACTGTATAATGAAATTTTGACTGATATTAGTATCAAAAATTCACTACAAATTTACAGTGAATTAATATGTATAGATATATATACCATATTAAATGAAGGTTTTATTTATAGTTTACCTTCGAATCACATCCTTAAGTAAAAATTATCTTAAAAATATTTAAGCAATTTTACAGTTGTAAGATATATTTTAAATATCAAATCTCTGAGCAAGCTGTGTATTATTAAAATATTAAGAGTATTCATGTAACGGCGGAAAACCAAGATAAAGCTCAGAAACTAGATAATTTTATCTCCGCAGAAATAAACTTTGACAGTATGTATGGGAAAAATATTCTGCAAATTGGATAAAATTATCTCACGAATTTGATGTAGAAAGAGAATAAAAAAGCCTCATAAATTTATTTCAAAGAACATCTGATTATTTCCTACACTTACGCAAGCATTTTTAAGGGGGTATTCATGCAAACGTCTGGGGGAAAATTATATATTTCTGCAGAGCGGGAAATTTT
Source organism: Philhelius pedissequus (assembly GCA_910595825.1). NCBI lineage: Eukaryota > Metazoa > Arthropoda > Insecta > Diptera > Syrphidae > Philhelius > Philhelius pedissequus. The sequence goes on along the minus strand of OU343160.1, from coordinate 346,651,695 downwards.
CTCGTTTCATGAATACCCTTATTGTAAAAAATTATCTATGAAAAATAAAATATCTATCTATCTATCTATATGTTCATATAGATATAGTTATTTCAAGAAGAGCAAGGAACAAGTGACCAAGTTTTGAAGAATGTCCAACTAGAAAATAACATCGACTCGTTCTTCTTCATCTTATATAAATATTCTACTATTAAGCATCCTACGTAATAATTGGTATGCTTTTTACATCTACTGGCACCAAATGATAACAAGACTTTCGAAGGTTCTTTTTTAAGTTGATTATTTTCCTTTCCCGAAAATAAAATTCCGATTGAGTTTCACTTAAAGATTTTAGGGAAAGAAAACCTGTTTACGGGGGGAATTCGTTACATGAAGTTGCCGATAGCGCTGATTAATTTTGATTAGTAATTTCGTTTGACCATTTCAATTTTACAAATTTAAAACATTTAAATACCCCTATTCCCGGAAGACTTATGTTACAAAAATTCTGAAAGTTACTTACATATGCAACACACACCGAACCCCATTGAACATTCTCCTTGGGCAATTCCACCTTTTAAACGGCATTCGTATACATTAAAACATATTCCAGTTCTTCTACCATCATTTGAAAGACACTCTCCATCCACAGGAACCGGAAATAAATGAAACACTGTTGGAGATGTATGCATTATACATGTATGTACTAATATTATATCTATTAAATTCCATATACCTTTCCCTTTTCTGTTCTGTTCCTCTCGTTGAAGACTTGAGTCTTTTCCAAATTGAACAAAATTGCTATCTTCTATATTCGTCGGATCGCTTACAGGACTCCATATATCGATTTTTTTAAATATATTCCACGAATTTCTCCTAGTATTAAGATCAACGCTCGCTGACATGACGTTGGAGTTCAACGCAATGCACATCATACACAAAGCAAAATGCATATTTTTGAAGTTCTTAAGTTAAATATTTTGAAAAATCATTTTATTTCATGAACTACTCTAGTATCTAAATTAAATTAAAATTGTCGATTATAGAATTTCAAGACACAAGAAGCAAAACGTCTATTCCACTTCCAAGCTCTCTAATGGATACTTTACTTGTGCTTGTTTATAAAATGCTTCAATGTCAGCGGTACATGTGCCACTTTCACATACCCATACCGGTATATGCACACGTTCTAAGATAATAGTGAAATTTATATTTACACATCTTCCCATGGACGTAGAAAGAGGAACATAAACCCTCTTTTAAAATATTTTAAAACTACTTCTACCGTGTATATAGCAATGCATGCAGGATATTTTGGGGGAACATTACGGTGAAAATATTCTATATTCACTCTTGGCAATTTCTAAAATAATATACCTTAAATAAAAAAAAATATTAAAAATTAACAAAAGTACATAATGTTTGGAAGCTAATATTACAATTTTGTTACTTGCGATATACGTGCGCATAGGTAGATACTATATAGGGCATGTTTTGCATTTGAAAAAAAAATCGAACTCGAGATCTTAATCAAACTTGAAATTACGATGATAAAGAACACCAAGAAAGTGGGTCCCGCAATTCCGTATGTCTGTAGCCTAAAGGGTTGAAGCGATTTACTTCAAACTTTGTACTTAAGCGTTTTGGGTGATTCTCTCAAATAGATTTTTGAATTATCTCGAAAACGGCTCTAACGATTTGAATAAAAAAAAGTATGTGCACTACCTTATGTATAGTGTACATTTTGGTCAAAATTGTATTTTAGACATTTTGTTTGAACGGTACCTGCCATACAACCCTTTTTATTGATTTTCGACTTTTTCATAAACGGCTCTACGGATTTTGATCACAGTTTTTATATAGCAGATCCCTCAAATTATAAATAATACTGCATACCAAGATTTTCGAAATGATTTTTTTATTCTTTTTTCGGATGATTTTTTTTTGAATTTCTGTTTTTAAATTTATATTATTAAGTATTTAAAATTGCCATACCAATTTATTTTATAGACAAAATTCAAGAAATTTTGTATATAAAAAAATTAAGCAAAAACGACTAAAAATATATTGAGCTGTTGCTACAAAGAATTTTGTGCATACAATGTGAGCTAACATAAGACATGTTCGATCCAGTCGTGCATCATGCTCAAAGCATCCTACACGTATTTGGCTACACCCTGTATATTGGAGGAGAGTTTTTTTTTTTAATATAATGCAGTATAGATTGTGATACAATGTACATACATTAACATTGAACATAATATTTGAATAAAACAACAAGCTACAACAAAAATAGATAATTTCAAGACAATTGTATTACTCCATAAAATAAATGACTGCACGACTTCCTTGTGGATGGTTCAAACAAGTAATGATTTTGTTAACGAAAACGTTTAAAAAACTACATATTAATTATTAGTTTTTGTTAAAAAAAACTCAATTAAAATTTAAAAAAAAATATTTATAAAATGTGTAAATACAATATAGAGTAAGTTACAAAATTACGACAAAATTTGTGAATGCATTAAGGAAATATGTAGGTACCATATATAAAGAAATATGTCTTTAAAATACTCAAAATTTGTTCAAAACTTATTTCCCGTATTTATGTGCATTTTTAATCGATATACTTAAATGAACTATTATTGCGAAATTTTCTTATGAATAATAGGTAACGAAGTTTAATTAAAATCGTAATTTAGTTTTCGAGATTGCAAGCTTACCGATGCTAGGGAATACAGCCAGTATTGCTATGAAAAATTATTTATCCACCAAACTTTAAAAAATTCATACAGCTGGGTTTTGTTGTGGAGCATTGCTTGGACTTTCGTATTCTACAATTTAATATTTTTCTTTATATTTCTGACCACCAACTTTTTCCAAAAAAAAAAGTTAAGAAGAACATTTTTACGTAGAAGCAAGATTTTTAGAAGATGATCTTTTCATCCACTGACGAGGGAAAGTCATGGGCTTTTCCTAAAATCAATTGCTCTTGTGTAGAATTACAAATCCATGCATTGATCTTTAACGTTTTACAATTGAAACTGATAGTCTTCAATTGAATATTGCGTTTTATTTTGTTAACATGAACATTTTCAGAGTCAAGACTACAAGTTGCAGAGGATATGTTTTGATGTTTTGTTAAAATTTGTGAAAAAAAAAGTTTGTAAAAAATTGTCTAAATCTTTTGACTTTATTATGCGAATTGTGCAATATTTTGTATTTAATATTTAATTATATTTAATTTAATTGCCTTCGTACGATGCCTGCATTCATAACATGATTATATAATATATCAAATCAGTTACACTTTTTGGTGAAGAATGGCATATACCTTATGGCTCGAGTAAACAGACTACGCACATGTGCTTCTTTGGAAATCAAGTTGCTTGTGCCTAATTTATTGTCTATAGGCTGCATTTACGGCTCTATGTTCTATATTTTGTATAGTACGTGTATTCATCTTTATGACCTCCTAGCATATTTTTATTTTACTTTCAGTATGTGTATGTAAGTATACATAAATATACATAGTATGCTGCATTATAACCTAGGATAGCTAACGATAGTTTTTAAAGCGTCATTTGGGCAAAGAAAAAATTCAATTTTCTTTTTATCAGCTGGACTGTTTAAAGGTGGCTAAAGCATAATATTTGCTTGCAATAAGATTATATTTTATATATTTAATTTAACCACACATTATTGTTTTTGAAAACCTACTTAATTACATAATCCTTATTCTGAAACTATATAATGTCCTATCTGTGATACATCCGTTATGTAAAAGCTTATTTATCTCGCAAAACTGCTATCTCCACCCGTTTGGCTGGGAGGGCAATTTTATAAAAAAAAGTACTAAACATGGACAAAAATATTCGAAAATACCGGTAATAGTTTTAAGTAATTTTTGAGTGTGCTACCACCAAGTTTTTTCCCATATTATTTTTATTATCAAGTAGTTACTGTTGGTCATTCAAAATCATTAAAATGATACAAAAATTAAATATAATAAAATCATATAGTTTTCAACTTTTGATTAAGAATTAACCAAAGCAATGAGTTTCTGAAATTTTAAGAGTTTTGAAAAATTAAACTTTAAACCTTTTAAAGATGTATGTAACTTTTTGTGGGCTATAGGTCAATAAATTGAAGATGTTATTATTTACAGTGCAACGTTTCGAACATGTTTATGTTCTTCATCAGGCCTTTATTAGTACAAAATATAAAAGTAATACATACATTAATATAAAAAGTTTTATATATGACGTCAAGTAACTTACAAACAATTTTTAAGGAATTTAAGTAAAGCCGAGAAAATTACACATTATACACCAAAAATCTCGAGCAACAAAATCTGTTACAAAGAACATCAAATTGATTAGTGAATTTAAAATTTTTTTGAATTCGAATTTAAATTTACTGGTAGACAGGAGAAAACGTCCATTATTATACACAATCACCTATACTTAAACCTACTGTGTGTTGTTGGTCGCTTGATCAGTTGGCTGTATGCACTGCTAAGCTTTTCGCAGTCTGATCTTCGGTTGACGGCATTGTTGTTGTTAATTATGTGTAGCATCTCCAGCAACATTCTCTTTGAGTAGTGTTGCTCTGTTTGCAAAATCTCCACATTATCCAAATCTGGCTTATGTTTTTCTTGCAAACAGTGGAGAGCTAGTGCAGTTTTTTGTGCAGACCCGCTATTCAAATCTGATCTATGACCAGACAGACGATTTTTAAGTTTTTGCTTGGAGGTACCTATATAGACCGATGAGCATGTCGTCTCTCTCCCACCCAAGCAGTTGATTTTATAAACAATGTTGGCTTTCTCCATCTTATCCACTTTCCCTTTGATGTTAGTAAAAAGCTTGTCTTTCAGGGGATTCGCAGATTTGAAAGCTATTTTTGTCTTCGTCTTGTCTCTAATAGGTGCAGTGTTAATACGGTTGGAGAGGTGGGGAATGAAAAGTGCACTCTTGTAAACAGTAGCTTGTTGGGCATCAAGTTTATTTTCTTTTCCCGTTTGCTGGTAGTTTTTGATGAGTTTGTTGACTATGATGGTGGGAAAGGAATTGGAGAACAGGGTGTTACGGATAATATTAATATTCTTCTGGTGAAAAGAAACATCGCTTGTGTCGAGTATGCGGTTTACAAAGTTTTGTGCCGTGTTGATAATTATTGGCTTGGGTTGTTTGGAGTGATAATTGATAAGGCGACCTGAAGCAGTAGGTTTCTTATACCAATCGAAAATCAATCTGTCGTTTTGCCTTAAGACTTTCACATCCAGATATGGGAGTTCGCCATTTGATTCCATTTCGACCGTGAATTTAATTTTATTATTGAAAGAGTTCAATGCATTTAGTGTTTTATGTACTTCTTCGAATTTAATCACAACGAACAGGTCATCTACATATTTGGTTATGATCTTGGGCTTGTAATCCAATTTACCCAAGACATCTTCTAGTAAGGTTTCCATCACTAAATCCGCTAGAATTGGGGAAGCTGGGCTGCCCATAGGTACACCTTGTTTTTGTTGGTAAATGGTACCTGAATATTCTAAATAGTTATTATCAATGACACAGAATCTCAATATTTCCATAAATTTCACTTTTTTAATATTGGTATGTTCTTTAATCTTATCCCAGTTCATCTTTATGATATCCAGAACTAGCAAAATTGGTATGCTGGTAAACAAGGAAACCACATCAAATGAAACCAATATTTCTCCATTTTCCAGCCGGACAGGTGTAACTTTTTCTATGAAGTCTTTCGAATTCTTCACATTAAATTTTGAATTATGTGTCAAATTCTGAAGAATTTTCACGACAAACTTCGAAAGCTCATAGCAAGGGACGTTCGTAGAAGCACAAATAGGTCTTAGAGGTATGTTTTCCTTATGGATTTTCGGCAAACCATATATTTTTGGGCTGGTAGCAGTATAAGTAGTCATCCTTTTCTTTTCAAACTCGGAAATATGACCTTCTTTAAACAAATATTTGACAAACTCATTGTTAGAAGTTTGCAGCGTTGTTGTTGGGTTGTTTCTTAAGACCCTATATACGTTCCTGTCGGTCATAAGTTCCTGCATTTTATTATTATAATCTGTTTTATACATTGCTACTGTAACATTTCCCTTATCAGCTGCGACAATATAAACATCTTTATGTTTTCTAAGGAACATTTTGACTGTACTGTAAATTCTGTTTAAAAATTTGTCAAACCTAGGAATATATGCCGATCTTAAATGGTTTTGTACAATTTCTGTAAAATTAGATCGAGCTATTTCCTGGTCACCCTGTTCCAGAGTTTTAATCAACTCTTCTCCATCAGTAATAATTTTAAAGAGTGGAAATTCACCTTTCTTGGTTGGCAGAGTGAATTTTGGGCCTAATGACAGAAGCCATTTGACATCCGACGGGAACTCTACAGCAGTATTGTTTACAAACCATTTATCTTGGAATTCTATATTCATTGTGTGTTTCAAATTCTCCTTTAAGCGTTCAAGTTTCTTTATATGTTTGTTTCTTATTCTCTCATTAACATTATTGTGCTTGTTTTCTTGGCTCTTGAAGAATGTAGAATATTCCTTAAATGTCAGTTTATTGGTGATGAAGCTTTCAAGTTTTTGTATTCTTTTAAACTCTACCTTCTTTTGTATTTGTTTAAGAGAGATAGCAATATTCAATAAAAAAAAAAAGTACATATAATTTTATTGATATTACGGAGGGCACGCCGTAAACACTACCTACAACAACAAAATGGAGTTCTACAACCACATTAGAAACTATTATGACATTGAAACTTGCAACAAACTCAAGGAATATAGCGGAGAGACACTTTCATACACAAAAAACAATAATTCTTTAATTTTTCTTCTTAAATGTAGAGAGTTTGGTTTATTGCCTAATTTCATCCGTTATTCAACGAATAACATAAATCAAATTTTTCAATTTTGCAATAATGAAACTGAAAGAAAGTTGGAAAGTAAGCTTTTATTACATATCGAACACTTTCATGCTAAATTATTGAATATTGCTATCTCTCTTAAACAAATACAAAAGAAGGTAGAGTTTAAAAGAATACAAAAACTTGAAAGCTTCATCACCAATAAACTGACATTTAAGGAATATTCTACATTCTTCAAGAGCCAAGAAAACAAGCACAATAATGTTAATGAGAGAATAAGAAACAAACATATAAAGAAACTTGAACGCTTAAAGGAGAATTTGAAACACACAATGAATATAGAATTCCAAGATAAATGGTTTGTAAACAATACTGCTGTAGAGTTCCCGTCGGATGTCAAATGGCTTCTGTCATTAGGCCCAAAATTCACTCTGCCAACCAAGAAAGGTGAATTTCCACTCTTTAAAATTATTACTGATGGAGAAGAGTTGATTAAAACTCTGGAACAGGGTGACCAGGAAATAGCTCGATCTAATTTTACAGAAATTGTACAAAACCATTTAAGATCGGCATATATTCCTAGGTTTGACAAATTTTTAAACAGAATTTACAGTACAGTCAAAATGTTCCTTAGAAAACATAAAGATGTTTATATTGTCGCAGCTGATAAGGGAAATGTTACAGTAGCAATGTATAAAACAGATTATAATAATAAAATGCAGGAACTTATGACCGACAGGAACGTATATAGGGTCTTAAGAAACAACCCAACAACAACGCTGCAAACTTCTAACAATGAGTTTGTCAAATATTTGTTTAAAGAAGGTCATATTTCCGAGTTTGAAAAGAAAAGGATGACTACTTATACTGCTACCAGCCCAAAAATATATGGTTTGCCGAAAATCCATAAGGAAAACATACCTCTAAGACCTATTTGTGCTTCTACGAACGTCCCTTGCTATGAGCTTTCGAAGTTTGTCGTGAAAATTCTTCAGAATTTGACACATAATTCAAAATTTAATGTGAAGAATTCGAAAGACTTCATAGAAAAAGTTACACCTGTCCGGCTGGAAAATGGAGAAATATTGGTTTCATTTGATGTGGTTTCCTTGTTTACCAGCATACCAATTTTGCTAGTTCTGGATATCATAAAGATGAACTGGGATAAGATTAAAGAACATACCAATATTAAAAAAGTGAAATTTATGGAAATATTGAGATTCTGTGTCATTGATAATAACTATTTAGAATATTCAGGTACCATTTACCAACAAAAACAAGGTGTACCTATGGGCAGCCCAGCTTCCCCAATTCTAGCGGATTTAGTGATGGAAACCTTACTAGAAGATGTCTTGGGTAAATTGGATTACAAGCCCAAGATCATAACCAAATATGTAGATGACCTGTTCGTTGTGATTAAATTCGAAGAAGTACATAAAACACTAAATGCATTGAACTCTTTCAATAATAAAATTAAATTCACGGTCGAAATGGAATCAAATGGCGAACTCCCATATCTGGATGTGAAAGTCTTAAGGCAAAACGACAGATTGATTTTCGATTGGTATAAGAAACCTACTGCTTCAGGTCGCCTTATCAATTATCACTCCAAACAACCCAAGCCAATAATTATCAACACGGCACAAAACTTTGTAAACCGCATACTCGACACAAGCGATGTTTCTTTTCACCAGAAGAATATTAATATTATCCGTAACACCCTGTTCTCCAATTCCTTTCCCACCATCATAGTCAACAAACTCATCAAAAACTACCAGCAAACGGGAAAAGAAAATAAACTTGATGCCCAACAAGCTACTGTTTACAAGAGTGCACTTTTCATTCCCCACCTCTCCAACCGTATTAACACTGCACCTATTAGAGACAAGACGAAGACAAAAATAGCTTTCAAATCTGCGAATCCCCTGAAAGACAAGCTTTTTACTAACATCAAAGGGAAAGTGGATAAGATGGAGAAAGCCAACATTGTTTATAAAATCAACTGCTTGGGTGGGAGAGAGACGACATGCTCATCGGTCTATATAGGTACCTCCAAGCAAAAACTTAAAAATCGTCTGTCTGGTCATAGATCAGATTTGAATAGCGGGTCTGCACAAAAAACTGCACTAGCTCTCCACTGTTTGCAAGAAAAACATAAGCCAGATTTGGATAATGTGGAGATTTTGCAAACAGAGCAACACTACTCAAAGAGAATGTTGCTGGAGATGCTACACATAATTAACAACAACAATGCCGTCAACCGAAGATCAGACTGCGAAAAGCTTAGCAGTGCATACAGCCAACTGATCAAGCGACCAACAACACACAGTAGGTTTAAGTATAGGTGATTGTGTATAATAATGGACGTTTTCTCCTGTCTACCAGTAAATTTAAATTCGAATTCAAAAAAATTTTAAATTCACTAATCAATTTGATGTTCTTTGTAACAGATTTTGTTGCTCGAGATTTTTGGTGTATAATGTGTAATTTTCTCGGCTTTACTTAAATTCCTTAAAAATTGTTTGTAAGTTACTTGACGTCATATATAAAACTTTTTATATTAATGTATGTATTACTTTTATATTTTGTACTAATAAAGGCCTGATGAAGAACATAAACATGTTCGAAACGTTGCACTGTAAATAATAACATCTTCAATTTATTGACCTATAGCCCACAAAAAGTTACATACATCTTTAACGATAAAAGGTCACAAAAAGTACATATAATTTTATTTAAACCTTTTTTTTATCGTTTTCTTTCCAATATTAAGGTATTGGCTTTAAAAAAAAGTTATAAAACTTCTTTTTTAGTATTGCCATTATTTTTTAAATATTTTTTTTTCATTTTTAGTATGTACTTTTATTATTATACCATAGTAAAAAAAAATGCTTGCTTTAAGCCCCTTTATAAAATACGATATTATTATGCGGCGCCTGAGCTAACGTACTCGTACCGAATAGCTCAATACAAGTTGTATCAAACGATTTCAAATCTGATATTCATAAAATAAATGCTGTCCTGCCACAGGGCTCCGTTCTGTTCCCGACTCTCTTTCTCATTTTCATCATAATGATCTCTTGTCTGAAACTTTTAATCTACTATATTGTTTTGCTGACGACAGTATACATTCAGCTTTTCATATTCGTTTTCAGATTCACACCCATGTCCTTCGGAAGTAGAACTCGAACGACAGCGTACGATAACCTCATTAAATTCTGATTTCGACAGCAATGCTCCATGGGGAAAAAACCGTGTTGAATGTAATGCTTTAAAAACTCTATGCTGTCTCTTGACGTTAAAGTGGGGCTCTGCTCCAATGTCGTTGTCCATGAGCGGCGCTTGTATCCAGGAAACCGAACAACTTTCAGTTCTCGGTATGTGCTTCACCGACCACCTATCGTGGAATGACCACATATTCGATGTCGCCAAAAACACTGAAATGTGTTTGGGTTTTCTGAGATGATGTAAGAAATATTTCTTTCCCTCTGATATGGCTGTAATCTGTAAAGCCTACATTCGTCAAAAACTTGAGTACAGTTAATTATTGAAATTTTTATGACGCTTGATCTCAATCGCTTCACATACTAACCGTGGAATGTAACCTTTGTTTGGTGAAAAGACCATTTTCGTCTTTAAACACCGTGCGTATATGCAGTCCCTTGTAGCTGTGCTTCTTCATATGTTGGACAAACACAAAGGAGTATTACCAAGCAAAGGTTTTAGCTCAAGAAACTCATTACATACCACGGTTAGAACGCGAATCGATTGAGATCAAACGTCATAAAAATTTCAGTCGGGACGACAGTTTTAAGCTTTCTCGGTCATAGGATACGATTATCAATACCTCAAGATCGTCCCAGATAAAGCTTAGAACACCCTGCGATGCAGTGAGTATTGTTTGCTCCCAACAACCTGCACCTCAGCGAAAACAACACAATTAAATAGAACAACCAACGCACCACTACAACCTGCGTCGCCAATCTAACACACAATAATTTTTTTAATAGCAGTTTCCCGGTGACCACGCTGAGTAAAACAAAGTGCACTCTTAATTTTAATTTAACCTTAAAAGTTATATTGAGTACAGTTGTCATATATGTGCAGGTGCTCCCATAACTCATTTAAGTCTGCTGGACAGATTCCAAAAAAGAGCTTTAAAATCCCAACAAATTTGGAATAACTAGCTATCCGAGAACAAATGTATAGAACAGCTGACTGCAAAATTCATTTGGTATGCGTTTTGTTCTGATTTTTTGACAGCTTTCAGCTAACCTATCTGGTTTGTCCACAGATATACTCCGATAGCTTGGTATCCGAGATAACATATCTAATAAGTGAACTCCTACTGGGTTCGTCTTCATTTTAGTCCATCGTTTCTGAAGTTCGATCGGATCTCGGCTTGTCAAATACTAAAACAAAAGATTTTCGCGCTAACATACACGAGATCCAACCACACAAGAGGGTCAAATAGGTTGGCTATAGAATAAGTTTTTTTGCCTTTGGAACCATTTGAGTGAAACGTGCAGATTTAAGTTCTGCACTTATGGGATATTCGACTCAGAATTTGTTTGAATGGAATATTGTGAGTTTAATACATGTTCGATGCCAGAGAAGAAAAAAACACAAGAAACAGAATTCGGATCCCGAAATACTCCTGCTGATGTACCAAAGCTTCAGCCTGCTGTGTTTATCAATCATTTACTAATCATAGTCATAGCAATAATCAACATTCTTATTAAAATTATCTTGCGGCTTTTACAGGCTATAATCTGGACCTATGCAGATGTTTCAAATACCCTATGAATATAAAAAATGCATCAAAAAAGTTTTGAGACATTAGTTGCTATGCACTCCCATGTTACAAATCCAGGTATTATTCTTAAAAAAAATACACCATATTAATTTGTATCTATAATTTTGATGATTTTTACTTGCAATATATGTTCATATACATAGGTAATATTTATGGCAAGTTATAGATTCGTAAGAAAAATCGAACACGAGATTTTGATCAAACTTTACATTACGATAGCGAAGACGACAAAAGTCTGTCCGGCAATTCCGTCTATCTGACTGTGTGTCTGTCTGTCTGTCTATCTGTAGAACGATCTACATCCTAAACGAATTTTTTTATACGGATACGCACACTAAAGAGGGTTTTGACTACCCTTACAATGATGTAGCGATTTTCTTCAAACTTCGTACTTTAAGTGTTTTAGGTAATTGCCTGAAATGGATTTTTGAATCGTTTTTTAGCCCCAAAAATAACGCTACTTGGCACACGATTTTGTCTAATATCTTAATTATCTCGATTTTGATAAAAAAAAGTTTGGGAACTACTTTAGGTATAGTCTACATTTTGGTCAAAAATTTTTTTTTAGATAATTTGTTATTAAGGCTACTTGCCGTACAACCATTTTTCTTGATTTTCGACTTTCTCATAAAAGGCTCTACGGATTTCGATCTCAATTTTTATTATACTTCGAAAAATATTTTTTTGGATTTTTGAAAAACAAAATATTTTTTTTCCCTTTGAAAATTCAATATATCGAAAACGTTTGAAATTTTGTTTATGTTTTTATAATTTAAGGGCTAATTTTTCAATAGTCATTTAAGCAGTCAGTTAGCAAATATTCTCCAGATAAAGCAAAAATAATCTTATAATCTGTACCGTCGTCAGTATAGGTATTATAAATAAAAAGCAACACCTTTCATCTTGAATTTAAGTAAATCTGAAACTGTTATTGGAAAAAAACCTTTTATCTTCCTATCTAACCTCTTACCACATATCTTTATTATTTTATTTCATTATATCTATTAACCATTTAAATCTCACATTATTCAAAGGAAGTAAAAGACATTTTCCTGTTTACTCATAGATACATGAGTGAATATACAATGCCTTCGTTTGTTAAAGAAAGGGCTTTGTGTGGGCCCAAACAAAATTTTGTTTTTTGGGGTTAATTAGAAACAAACTAAGTGAACAAATAATTTCTAATTTAAGATGTTTATTGTATGTACATATGTATATTTGAGACCATCTCACAAAATATAAAGTCAAAATATTAATCTTTAAACGAAATATAAGTAATTTCGCGAGGGCCTCGAAAAAAGTTGACAATTTGCTGCCATTTTCTGAATTTTTTGTGAGCTTGAAGGAAATAAACGAAATGGTTTCGTTAATCTAGAGTTATTTTCCTAAAAAGCAACGTAGAATCTAAGAAAACTATTGAAAAATAAAATAAAAATGCATGAAAAAAGAATTCAGTTTTTTGCAAAAAACAGTGATCTTTATTTTCTTACAAAATAGGCAAATTTCTGATGACAGGAAATTTTAAAAATTCAGTTTCCAGAAAACTCGTTTAAATTTAATGTGGCTTTTGAGTTGTGTGAGTAATCGTAGCATAAAAGAAAAATCGTTCGATCAATTTTAAAAAGGTGGACCCAAAAATTTCACTGGAATCTTTGCACACTTCACCAATGCTTAATAAATTGAGCTAACGCTGGGCGACACAAGCACGCAAACGGGCGGAGTTTCAACGCTTGACGAGCTTCGCGTCATTTCTACAACTTTCCATTTCAATAATATTCAAGCTTCATTTTCGTACCATTAGCGGTAATATGAATTGCTAAATCGCCTTAAACTTTGAAACCAAAAATCACTACCCCTAAGACTAAAGGAACCGAAAACTCGCCCTCATTATTAATTCATTTCGTATAGATCATTATTTCATAGTATGATTCCATGGTTAGATATTGCCCATTCCTGTAAATAAAGCATGCCTTACACAGGTGACAAATCCAATAGCACAAGTTCTAAGCCTGCGGCCGCTTGCGCGGAGAAAAACTACTTACAAACAATAAAGATATATGTATATTCTATATAGTTATATTAATAACGATTGTAACAAACTTATGTACACACTCATTTATATTGAATTCAATAAAGCAGTTCTTGTCCAGATCTTCATGACATGATTTAACAGTATCATTAGCTTTCGTGTATGTTACGGATGTCGTCCGCAATTCTGGATATCATTCCATATCAGGTTTTTTTGACACCCCTGTGATTTTCGAAATTCATTGTCCCTCTATGTATCAATTCCATTCCGAAAAACCTGCTTAACCGGAAGCAGAAAATCGAAATGTCTACCCTGCCTAGTCAGAGTTGAGATCTTACGCAATCGATCTTTTACTTGCGACCACCATCCAGTTCAGACATACCTCCCAGGTAATAAAAAAAAGATTAATTAGGCTGATTGATTGCAAGCCAACTAAGAATTTATTTTGTTTTACCTTCCATATCTCTCAGTCCATCATCCTGACATTGTGGCGCAGGAAAATTACGTCCGCAAAGCAAATCAAGACCAAAGCTTCGCAGCAAAGCCTCAGACGAGGTGGAGTGATTGTTTTGAGGATTAACATCAATTCCTCTTTTTTTTCTTTCACGTGTATTCGTATCTCTAGTCGATCGCTGACAAGAACCTCGCCCACCGGCGTACCTAGCTGTGCATATTGCAAGCATGCCAAGTATGATTCCGACGAGTAATGTCCAGTGATTTAGAAGTCGCAACAAAGAAATGGCGCCCAACTTCGAGGCTTATGTTTTTAAGCTTCAACGCAGTGAAAGCTAGCTTGTATTATTTGATAGTAAGTCCCGAAATTTGCTACAGATTGCAATTCGCGTTGTGACTGTAAATAAAAATCATCAACCTTCTCTGCTTTTCGAATTCATATAGTCCGAAAAATTCCTTCAGTATATGGAATTTTCGTTGCATGTGAATTTAATATTTTCCTTTTCAATAGTGTTGTCCATTCTCTAGCAGTACTGCCGGAACATGTTGCCACTATTATTTACTTTCACTTCTTCTCATTTTGTTCACTGAAAATATGCTTTCGCATAATCCGTCCGCTTATAATATTATAAAATTACCTTGAAAGACTCACGAAAGACCAACCATACATCAACCCCCAAGTCAATAAATGAAAGCAACTTCAAACTAAATTACCTACAGCTACATCTAAGTTATATCCCTCACAACAAAAAAAAAAACAAAATCATCAACCTTCTCTGCTTTTCGAATTCATATAGTCCGAAAAATTCCTTCAGTATATGGAATTTTCGTTGCATGTGAATTTAATATTTTCCTTTTCAATAGTGTTGTCCATTCTCTAGCAATACTGCCGGAACATGTTGCCACTATTATTTACTTTCACTTCTTCTCATTTTGTTCACTGAAAATATGCTTTCGCATAATCCGTCCGCTTATAATATTATAAAATTACCTTGAAAGACTCACGAAAGACCAACCATACATCAACCCCCAAGTCAATAAATGAAAGCAACTTCAAACTAAATTACCTACAGCTACATCTAAGTTATATCCCTCACAACAAAAAAAAAAAAAAAAAAAAAAAAAAAAAAAAAAAAAAAAAAAAAAAAATTCTTTTTACATTTTCTATAAATATTTCGAACAAAATTTTAGTACATTCAAACATGAGTGAAAATAGAGGACGCCATACGCGCGCTAGAGGAAAATTAAACACCTCTAGAGGTCAATTCTCTAACACCTTAAACATGGAATACTTCAAATACAAACCTGAATAATGACAACTCTCAGTCAGACTCTGTTCCAAGCAGACATGTTGTAACACACTCTCCATTGCCGCAAAATCAAAACGTCAATCAGGCGCAAGATTTACTAAATCTAAACCAAAATCAAGAACAAGTACAGGTTCCTCAGGTCATAGATCAAGCTCTACAAAACACCATTCAGAATCCTCCAGTTTTCGCTCAAAACAAACTAGCTATAGGTCAAATTCCCAATTTGGAAGACATAGAGCTTCCCCATTGCAGCCATAAAGCTCCGGCTCAAAACCCCATTTTGAATCATAACTATAATACAACACGAAATCCCCCCAAATCAGACAATTATGACATCCAAACTTTAGCATCGGCTTTTGAACGAATCATTGAAGCTAATAATAAATTGGTCATAACTGAAATGAAAGCAATAAGGGATACATTAACTCAAAAATTAGACCAAATTAATACTACTCCTGCTATACAACCAGTTCATACTGGAAACATTCGTAATTCAAATCAGGTAGATTTTGAACAATTTCTGAACAACGTTTCATTTTCGACTCAAAATCGAGTTCCTTTAAGCCAACAAACCTCTGGTTCCCAAGCGTACACAAGCAACACAAACTGCAAAATCGAAAAGTGGAAGATTTCTTTCGACGGTTCTGAAAACGTCCACGACTTCTGGTTCAAAGTTGAAACTTTGAAAGACAGGTCACAACGTAGTTGGGATCATGTTTTAGCCAACTTTCATGTGCTCTTGAAAGGCAAGGCAGAATCATGGTTCTGGTTCTTCCTTAAAAAAAATCCTGCTGCGTCTCATGAGAGTCTAAAATACTCGATCATTAAAGAATTTAGCACGACTGAAAACGAATATGACAAAATTCTACGCATGGTTTCCCGTCGTCAATTGTTCAAAGAGACGTTCGACGATTTTTATTCGGACATTTTGCGTCTGAACGCCCGATTAAAAGAACCATTAAGTGACATCAAAGTAATCGATATAATAAAGAAAAACTCGAAAGTAAATTTAGGTGCGTTGTTATTTCCCTATCAAATTAATAATTTGGATCAAATGAGAGATGTAGCGAGACAGGGTGAAGCATTTTTGAAATATCAAACATCCGAGAGAACCTCAACCTTTAAGAAAAACGCAAGCTAGTTACAATACGATTCAGATTTAAACGATGAGGAATCATTTGAAGGCCAAGGAGTTGCAGCATACACAACAGGTGGCAAATTCAATTCTAATTCTTTAGATACGTCTAAATTCACCTGTTGGAACTGTGAAAAGATAGGCCACTCTTACTACGATTGCCCTAGCGAAAAGCGCAATCTATTTTGTTATCGTTGTGGCGAGAAAAACGTTGCAACAACATTTTGTCCCAAGCATAGTAATTTAAATCAGAAAGTGAGCGAGTTGACAGCCGGGGGCTCTCGTTCCGTGAACCCGACCCCGAGCCAATAAATGAGACGAGTGTATCTTCAGGAAGTCATGTACAACCTGAAGATATGAATTCAAAAATTCTTGATAGTTCTGAATCTCTAGCAAGATCCATTCTTTTAAAATCAGATTCTCAAAGTGCAGGTCCTGTTTTCCATCCTGAGCATCTTCCATCCTTTCATGAAAGAATGAAACGCTACAATGAAGTCAGAGCTCGGCTATTTGGAAGTTTAAATCAGTCTTTCTCAAATAAAATCATGAAGTGTAGAAAGCGATACTACTTAAGAAAAAGTCAGAGAGAGGCAATAGAATCTACCATCCTTGACGATTCGAATGGCATGAGACCATATCTCAACATTCAAATTGGCAATGAAAAGGTCTCCGCTCTTTTAGATTCTGGTGCGTCAGTCAGTGTCTTGGGGAAAGATTGCATAGAACTTCTGAAACGCAATTCCATTGCAGTTAAATATTTCAAGTCAAACATCTGTACCGCTGATGGCACGAAGCAAGAAATTCAAGGCTTGTGCAAGATTCCCATCCACTTTAATAACACCACAAATGTCATAGACTTTTATCTCGTTCCAACCCTCCAACAACCAGCTTATCTTGGAATCAACTTTTGGAGAAGCTTTCACATTGCTACCAAAATAGTTTCAGAGATTTCTTGTTTCGAAGCGCCATCATTTGACCCAAAAATTCATGATTTATCGACCAAACAAAAGCAAGACTTAACAAATGTCATAGATTTATTCCCTTCATTTTCTAAACTAGGCCACGGGTGATGCAGTTCCGATAAAGTCAAAACACTACCCACTTTCACCGCCTCGGGAGGCCGAAGTTTATGCAGAGATCGATAGGATGCTCAAGTTAGGAATCATCCAAGAGAGTAACAGCCCTTGGAGTTCCCCAATCGTATTAGTAAAAAAGCCGGGTAAAAACAGACTCTGCGTAGATTTTCGAAAGCTCAATAGCGTGGCTAAGGATGATGCTTATCCTCTCCCGCACATCTCAGGGTTGCTCAGTAGATTAAAGGATACTCACTATATAACCGGCCTCGACCTTAAGGATGCATTTCACCAAATTCCACTTTCAGAATCCTCCAGGGAAAAAACGGCATTCGCTGTCCCAGGCAAGCCTCTAATGGAATATGTTGTCATGCCATTTGGCCTCAAAGACGCCTCACAGCGAATGACTCGTCTCATGGATAAGACAATTCCATCAAAATATAGGGAAAAGGTTTTCATTTACATAGACGACCTACTTATCTGTACTGAGACTTTTGAAGAGCATCTGCGGATTTTATCTGTGGTAGCGAAATGTCTTAGGGCTGCAAAATTAACAATCAATGTCGAGAAGAGCAAATTTTGCCAACGGGAAATTAAGTTCTTGGGGTATATTGTCGGTCAAGGTTGCCTTAAAACTGATCCTGCAAAATTGGAGGCCATTACCGAATTTCCACTTCCACAAAGTGCTCGGCAAGTTCGACGATTCATTGGCATGGCGGGATGGTACCGTCAATTTATCCCAAACTTTTCAGATTTGTCTTCTCCGTTGACGGATTGTTTGCGAAAAACCAAGGTGTTTTGTTTATCCGGGGAGGCCAAAGTGGCATTCCAAAAGTTGAAGGATGCGTTGACAACTGCTCCAGTTCTGGCACAGCCTGATTTCTCTAAGCCTTTCGTTGTTCAGTGCGATGCATCCAGCGCGGGAGTTGGTGGTGTCCTGTACCAACTCGATAACGATGGTCATGAACATCCAATTGCGTACGTATCACAAAAACTGAACAAGGCTCAGAGAAATTATACTGTGTCAGAACAGGAGTGCCTTGCAGCAATAATTGCAGTTGAAAAGTTCAGGCCATATATTGATGGGCTGCCCTTTAAAATCGTCACCGACCACTCAAGTCTTAAGTGGCTCATGTCACAAAAAAACTTGAGTGGACGATTAGGACGATGGAGCTTGCGACTCCAGGCTTTCACCTTTACAATGGAACACCGAAAAGGTTCCCTTAATGTCGTGCCTGATACGCTATCAAGAATGGATTTAGCCGAGTTGAGAATTGTTGGCAAGAGTAAAGAAATCAATTTAAAATCCCCCCACTTTCAATCCGAAGAATATGAAAGTCTTAAGAGAAACATATCTGAAGACCAAGATAACCTTCCTGATGTTCGTATGTCCGATGGCTACATCTATAAACGAATTAGGTTTCGGAGAGGTTCTCCAGATGAGGAGGAAAGCTTGTGGCGCCTATGGTTGCCAAGAGGACTCACAACTGAAGCCATCACGAACATTCACAACACCGACGTAGGATGTCACGGAGGCATTGAAAAGACTTTGTTTCGCGTGAGACAAAAGTACTTCTGGCCAGGAATGGTCAAGGAAGTGAGGAACTTTGTTAGCTCCTGCGACACCTGCAAGGCAATTAAACCTGCAAATACGACATTAAGACCCATGATGGGCTCACCATTTGTGACAGAACGCCCAATGCAGAGGTTCTATATCGATTTATTAGGTCCGTATCCTCGCACAAAATCTGGAAATACAACCATCTTTATAGCCATAGACCACCTTACAAAGTATGTCTTTCTAAAACCCTTGAAAAAAGCGTGTGCAAAATCCATTTGTAATTATTTGGAGAATGATGTTTTTCGACTCTTTGGATTCCCTGAATACATCCATAGTGACAATGGCAGGCAGTTTGTCTCCAAGGAATTTTCGAAGTTTATAGAAAATCGTAAGATTAAGCATATCAAGACAGGTTTGTATTCGCCTCAGGCAAATAATTCTGAGCGTGTGAATAGGGAGATCATATCGAAAATCCGGGTTTTTGTAAAAGATGAACATGCTAGTTGGGATAAATACATCTCGACAATAGGTGCTATTTTGAGAGGTGATTTTCACTCATCAATAAATTGTTCACCCTACTATGCACTTTTTGGTCAGCATATGACATCTAACGGCTCTGAGTATGAACTTCTTAGAAAGCTCAAATGCCTAAATGAACCTGAAATCCAAATACTTTCACCGTCAGATAAAATGCTTTTGATCAGAGAACGCATAAAGGAAAATCTTGATTCTGCTCATTTAAAAGCTGAGAAATCTTACAACTTGAGAGCAAAAAACGTCTCCTTTGTTCCAGGACAGGAAGTCTACCGCCGAAATTTTGAGCAAAGTTCATTTGCAAAATCAAAGAGTGCGAAATTCTCTCCTAAATTTATAAAGTGTCGCGTGAAAAAGCGAATTGGAAATTGTCTCTACGAGTTAGAGGATTTAAAAGGCAAAGTGATTGGGAAATACCACGCTAAAGATATACGACAATAGTATCTACTAAGACATCTCGTGTGTCCCTTTTCGTTTTTTTCCTTTAAACTCAAAAGCGAAGAAGGTTTGTTACGGATGTCGTCCGGAATTCTGGATATCATTCCATATCAGGTTTTTTTGACACCCCTGTGATTTTCGAAATTCATTGTCCCTCTATGTATCAATTCCATTCCGAAAAACCTGCTTAACCGGAAGCAGAAAATCGAAATGTCTACCCTGCCTAGTCAGAGTTGAGATCTTACGCAATCGATCTTTTACTTGCGACCACCATCCAGTTCAGACATACCTCCCAGGTAAAAAAAAAAGAATAATTAGGCTGATTGATTGCAAGCCAACTAAGAATTTATTTTGTTTTACCTTCCATACCTCTCAGTCCATCATCCTGACCATAGTGGCGCAGGAAAATTACGTCCGCAAAGCAAATCAAGACCAAAGCTTCGCAGCAAAGCCTCAGACGAGGTGGAGTGATTGTTTTGAGGATTAACATCAATTCCTCTTTTTTTTCTTTCACATGTATTCGTATCTCTAGTCGATCGCTGACAAGAACCTCGCCCACCGGCGTACCTAGCTGTGCATACTGCAAGCATGCCAAGTATGATTCCGACGAGTAATGTCTAGTGATTTAGAAGTCGCAACATGTATATAGGTAATTTTTTTGTAATTTGTATTGATAAGTGCAATTTCGCAGTTATTGCAAATTCAATTCATCATTTACCTATGGTGTATTTATTTCTATCATTACTTAAAGAAAAAACTACCGTTCAAATTATCCCAAATAATTTTTTAAAAGCTAACTATGAGGGCATGGTTAATTATCTTTTGTCCTTTTCGTGGGATAACATTTTTTGTTCATCTGAATTGGACAGCGGGTATTCGACTCTTGTTAGTATTTTGAAATAGGAATAGTCAATTGATAAATTTGTACCTAGAAAGCGGCCTAAAATATTTCTTGCCCTATGTGGTATAATTATAGGTCGACCAATCTCAAAAACAGAAGAAACAAGGCATTCAAATTATATAAATTTCATACAAATAATTCTGAACTTCTTATAAATTATCTAAATATCGTCAACGAGAAATCGATCGTCTCAATTAATACTTAAATCGAATTTTCATATTTTCTATAGAAAGTGACCTTACAATTACAATTACTAGTGATGTTCCTACACTTTGTAATTTATTCGCTGGCTTTTTTCAATCAATTTACTCAACAATTTACTGACACAAGTGAAGGGCATAAAGGTTGGAGTCTATGTCACTACTGAGGAAGCATAGTGGCCAGTTAAAGTTCCTGAAGAAATGATTGAGACCGTCCCAATTGGCTTTCTCATACTGCCAATCTCTTAGGTGATTTTTCTTTAACTAATAGGTGCTGGCATGAACAATTTCCAGATATGACTCAATGGTCTGATGTGCCTAGAGGCGAAAAAACATTTATCATGTATTTATTAGGATCAGAGGTAAGAAACAAGTCTAGAGTGTTGGCGGTTTGACCTGTCAGGGATTCGAGTTGGCTCGTCAACAAGCTGAGTGAGTTGGTTAACTCAGCA
This sequence comes from Philhelius pedissequus, assembly GCA_910595825.1. Classification (NCBI taxonomy): domain Eukaryota; kingdom Metazoa; phylum Arthropoda; class Insecta; order Diptera; family Syrphidae; genus Philhelius; species Philhelius pedissequus. Next base: position 346,629,908 of record OU343160.1, on the reverse strand, counting down.
AAGACCTCAACATACCTTCCTTCGTGTATTGTCGGCCTCGAAAAGCGGATCCAGCTAGAATTGTGCACATTGGAATAGCCCGTAATGACGATATCAGTGCGAGGATAATAGGAAACAATTCTTTGAATGGATTCGGACAGAGCATCAAATTCGTTAAAATTTGAATCTCTGTCGAAGTTTGGGCTCCGATAAATAAAACATGCGCGTATGATGTACTTATTTACCGTGAATTTTAATCACATGAAATTAAAATTTGTGTTTGAGCGTAAACCATATTGTGGTTGAAGTAGGTACGCGACATCGTTTCTTATGTATACGGCGAGACCATGGTGGGAAAAGAATAATGGCACTAAGTTTTACCTAAAGAGAAGGAATTCCGATTGATCTGAATTTTCACCTATTTGGGTCTCTCTTAGTGCCAAAACAGCTGCCTGTTTTTAACAAAGTGGACATACGCCGCACAAAAATTCTTTCTAAGCCCGCGAATATTGGTATAATCGACTCTAAAATTACCAACCATTTTATCATTCAAAAACAAATAAAACACAAGTCAGACAATTAACTATATTGAATGTTTCGTCTAATGTTTTTCCAATTTGAACTTTTCAATAACACATTGTCACTAGTGTTATGCTTTAGTTACAATTTGTATTGATCCGCTCCTGGTTAAATATAAAAAAACATACACTAATCCATCTGACGTTACACTAACCTAATCAATGCATGCACTGTGTGATAGGCTTCACACAGTACCTACAAAGATGAAGTTAATATAACTGTCAGAACTGGAAGAGAAAAGGAAGGAATTTACCCGTTGTGCTTCGATCGTTTAGTTATTGTTTTGTTGTTAAGATGCCAAAATTACTTTTTCAAATTAACGCCTCCCATTGGAAAATCCCAGTCAAACAAATTCAAATTTTAGGTATTGCCTCAACTTACCAGAAACCCATTTTTTAAGAGGCGTTAAGTGATGAAAAGTTATCGCCTGATTTAGAGAACATTGGCCCTGGTGTTCCACAAGGAAGCAATTTGGGTCCATTATTATTATTATTGCTACTTGTAAGCGATATACCAGATATTTTTCACAATTCAAACATCCTTGTTTTTGCTGACGATCTGAATTTGGAAGATCCATCGAAGCAGGATTATTGGTGCAAGTAAAATCACCTTCTGTTAAATGTATAAAAATGTCAAGTTTAGTTGTGTTTCCGAAATTTTAATCCCATTGTTTTTGATTATGTTATTAATCCTACAAATTTAGAGCATGTAACAATGAAAAAAGATCTAGTACTAGTCTTGGATACAAACCGTTCCTTCTTACAGCACTATGATTTTATTGTAAACAAACCGATTTATTGTAAGTCAAAAGAGTTTTACAAGATATGCATTTTACAAGATAATCTTAAACTATTGTGTAAGTCTTATGGTTATATGCAATAGTGTGGTATCATGAAGCTGGTCTGATGAAGCAGACAGAACTTCTAAACAATACAAGATCAAAGTATCGTGAACCCACTCAGTGAGTTATAACCCAATAACCCCGGTGTTAATTTTAACCCGACGTGAACAAAATGACCATTATACATACAAATGTGAACTGAATATAAACCTCAACTTCTTACACTCCTTCTTAAACTTCTTTAACACATAGGACTCCTTACGTAAGGTTAGGTTGAAGTGGCCTTCAGGAAAACGACTGACATACTTAGACCTTAGATATGTCCACTGTGATACCACATGGACCAATTGGATCCTCTAATGAAGTGGTTTAGCTGGTGAATCTCAATGTGTCTTAGATCCTCGGGGTCATCGAAGAAATATTCTCCCAGGTGTAATCTACGCCCTTGGGATAGAGCATGACATGAGTAAAGAAGATCGGAGATAGTCTCCTCTTCCTCACAACTTCTGCAAAAGTCATTGGAGAGTGCGCCAAGTCTTTTGGCATGTCTGTCAAGTAAGCAGTGTCCAGTTATGATACATTTTACGGAGCCAAGATGTTTCCTGCTCAAAGAGAGCAGACGTTTTGAGCGTCTTGGATCTATTACTGGCCAGATTTGTCTGGTAGCCAAGCAACCCCTTGACACGTATAGGAAGACTATTAAATTGGAATTCAAACATTTTTATTTCAATATTAGTAAAATTAAAGTAAAAAACCAGTCTCAAAACCAGTGCTCCACGCTCCTAAATGTTTTTTGTTTCGTTTTATGTTCTTCTTTTGTATTGCCGTAATATTATTCGTTTATATTTTCATTTTATAGGTACTTGTGTTAGTAATATTTGTAATAGAATTTGCCTACTAACATCTAAAACTGCATTAAATGATGAGCCGGTGGTATAACACAGTTTGCTTAAAGCTCTCTTCGACCAAATCTGATAGTGTGAAAAAAACTGGGGGCCTCATTCAGCTTTGCCGCCCAGGGCCTCTGACGGGCATAGTCCGCCACTGTTAAATATGTACATATAATAATGAAAATAAAGGGTAGGTGGGTAGGTATGCATATAACTTTATAATTTAGGTGCAATATGCATACATAAGATTCATTTGACTTTTAAATATATATATATATATAGTTATATACATAAATATGAGGGCCTACATTGTATATGTAGTATTCAGTGATGTACGCAAAAATTTGTACAAATGAAATAGGTATAATAAGGTACAAATAAATGGGTAATACACATAAGAAAAGGTTTTTATATTGCTTAGTTGTAATGGTTTGAGGGAAAGCAAAGATGCTATTTGAATTCCTGGATAAATAAGAATATATCAACAAAAAAATCAGAAATCGATGGAGCGGTTCCTTAAAAAAATATTTTTTTATGTTTACAGTTTTAAAAACATGTTTAGAAAAAAAATTTGAAACGCCATATTAAAGATATTTTTAATATACATATAAAATTCAAATTTCAAAATTTCATTCAGTGACTAGTTTTTGAAAAATAGATTTTTCAAAACAAAATTTGTATTTATTTTTTAAAAATCGAACATTTTTTTTTGAAAACTTGAGTATGCAGTTTTATTAATACTTTAAGGGAGCATTTGCGTGAAAAAATTATTTGAATCGGTTCCCCAATTGTTAGTAAGGCGAAAATTTAAAAATTGGTTCTGTGGGAAGTACCGTTAATAAGTACGCAAAATAAAATATTTTTATACTTCAAAGTGGACTGTAATAATTTAAGAACATACGCATTTTCTTATCAAAATTCTTGGAGTCGTTTTTGAGAAAAAAATTAGTTTTTTAACGGTTTTTTAACATTTGTATAGGAGGTACCGTTGTTTTTTATTTTAGGAAAAATAGTTTTTTTTTTACCTATTCAAGATAATCCAAAAACTACCAAATACAAAGTTTCGAAAAAATCTATTGAGTCGTTTTCGAATTTTTTTCAAGAAAAAAAAATTTATTTAGGAAAAAAATTTTTTTTACAAAAGTGTTTAACCTTATCAAATCGAAAACCAAAAAAATGGTACCAAAAATAACAATTTTTGTCAAAAAAAAAATTATCACAAGGTACCCTTACCCTTCATTAATGAATTGATTTTTTAAACATAAAAATCATTGGCGCCATTTTTAAGAATCATAAGGTTTTTGTTTTTGGCCCAATAAATACGTATGTGAGCTACTGTTATTTGTCGTCTTAAAAAAATTGAAAAAAAACCTGTGGGCATATTACCGCAAAACCAATATGTTCCAAGTTTGAAGCAAATCCATCGAACCGTTTAGGCTACCGACTCGAGGACAGATAGACAGACAGAATTTGGGGACCCACTTTGTTGGTGTTCTCTATAATCGTAATGTCATGTTTAATTGCTCGAAGTTTTTTTTACGAATGCATAACTTGCCTTATAGTACCTATAATCGCAAGTCAAAATAATTAAAAAAAGAACAAATAACTACGTAGCGTCGGTGCATTATTGTCTTGTCCTTCTGCAATTGTTTTTAGTTTCGAGTTCGTCCGTATAATTCGAAGTTCAGTTGCTCTTTAATAGAGAATAAGCTTTTTGATATTAATTGTGTTTTTTATACATATGTACATTTAAAATTGTTATTAATTTGAATATGTCAATTACAGAATGGGACGCTAAACGTAGAGGGGCTCATTTAGCTCGGACCGGCCGTGACAGCATTTATCAGTTTCTTCGTTGAATGTTCGCGCAGATATTAACTAGCCCAGCTGTTAACATTGACCAAAAGTATCTTATATAGAAGCATTCATCGTTTTTCGGGTGAACTGTATATATTCTACCAAGTGCATCACTTTCATGAACACCAGGGAATCCTAAAAGACGAAGGATATATTAAAATTCAATCCGAAAGTCATTCAAGGTAGTAAACAATTTGATATTTGTGTGGTAACCATCATCTCGCCAAAACATTATTGGGTACTGCAGTGCATCGTATGACGGATAGATCTCGGATACGCCCTGTAATTCACCGTTATTTCGTCGCCTTAGTATAATATCACGGCTCCCAACTGGGTCACCAACATATATGATAGCACACTAATTCACTGTCGGCGCATTGAATGGACGTGCATGAGTGCTAGCTGGACGTCCATCAGCTGAAATGACAATTTGATGATCGTCCGAATGCAGATCCATTTCTAATGCAGTTTTGAATAGGCGCACATAAGCATTCTGCTCATGCAATACATCGCGCAAATTTTATATATTTCCTTAACTACTTCCTTATCTACATTACCGATGAAATACATTTGAAGAAATTTGTGATCTTCATTGGGTGCCGGCAATAATGAACCGAAGCGATCATGAATTTGTCCTTGGATATGTATTAATGACGACAAAGTCGAATCAGATGAAAATCTTTTCATAATATTAATACAATATGTATTTAATTAAAATGAATTTACCTTGAATGTCGGATTATATTGGTGATTGTCTTGAATAACTTCTGCTCCAAACGACGTCATTTGGAAAAAAACCGTTATATTGTTGAGGTCGCATCAAAAATGGTCGTTATTTGCTTGTATTATCGTAAATCAAGGAGCGTAACGGTTCAGTTAGATCTGGCAAAGGCGGCCATTTTACTTTGCCACTCATGCAGCACAATCCAGGTGTCTCCGAAAGAAATTTCAATGAACCGCAGTACGGACAAAGCACATTCATAGCGACAATCGAGACACACGGAAGTGTGTCGTATTCAATTCTGCTTTCGTATTGGAAAGCAATTCGTTGCAATTCTGTATTCACGGCGTTTCTTGCGTTTCTTCTTCTTTGTAGATTTTCATTTACTTGATCGCTTTGCTGAATCCTATTGCGCTGTTGTCTATCTCTGTCTCCACTTTGGACGACGGCACATTGTTCTTGACATAATGTTTCTCGAATTTGCGACATGTTGGCTTGATTGCGTACATTTCGATCTGAGTGTTCGTCTGTAGTTTCGTTTGCACGAACAGTAACCATACATTGTGCATTACGACTGCGACGTGAAAAGTTTGACCTTCTTACTATTGGCATGATAACTTAAACGAAAACCAAACAAAATTAATATTCATCGAAAATATGGTTGGATTTTCATAATAACCTACTTATGAAATCGCAAATTAGACTTGGAACTGCCGAAATCAATCACTAAATGGCCAAACGAAAGTGTTCTGCAATCACATACCAAAACACATTGAAATGAAAACATTCGAAATGTCTTTGGTTTCGTCTAACTCACAAAAATCATTAAAATTTCCGCAAATTACCCAAATCCAATTGCACAGTAATGAAATCAAAATCGGTGTTTTAATCTCACTTTTCAAAATTTTTTCAATAACGAAATTATATAAATAAAATTGATTGAAATCGCAATCAATCACACTTGACAAACAAATACTTTGAGCACAATGAAAATTTAAAAAAAAATTAATTCAATTTAATTTAATTTGCCCGCACGCAATAGCAAATACAATTCAATTTGAATGACGAAACGAATAGGACAATTCATATTCCATCCTTAGGCCAACACGAATCCATCAATCCCAAAATCTTGAAAATCAAACGATGTTCCAGGATTACCAATTTACCTGGAATTTTCATCCAGTGTCCCATGACCTTTCTTGAGCCAATACGAATTTATCAAGCTCTAAATAGTGAAAATCAAACAAACCATTCTCGAGATATGCACTAAAAAAGAGTAGATCCCTGATTTCCAATTTTAATTCAAATTTTTCGGGATTTTCCTCCAGTGTTCTTTATGCCCTTCCCAGGGTCAATACTAATTTATCAAGTCTTAAATCGGTAACATCAAAGTAACCGTTCTCGAGTTATGCACTAAAACATTCTCATCCCGGATTTCAAATTTTTCTGGAAATTTTCCTGGATTTTCCTCCAGTATCTTATCTTATGACCTTTCTTGGGCCAATACGAATTTATCAAGCCTTAATTGTGAAAATCGAACTATCCGTTCTCGAGTCATGCGCGCACACAAGGACGACATTTCTCTTTTATTTATATATAAGATAAATAAGTTAAATGTATAATATAGAAAAGAAACACCTTATTTTTATTTACTTTATTTAAATCAACCCTAAAAGTAAGCAAACAAAAATTGCTGCTCAGACAAGAAAAAAGTTACTATACATGGCAGAGTTGCCCCTAGATTGAAAAATTGTCACTAGTCGGATTTAACAATTCACAGACTTTAAGATAAAATAGTTACATAGGTACCTACAAATGCATATTTAAATTTAGATTATGGATTTTAATAATGTAAGTCAGGAGAGTAATAGGTATAGGTACATACGTAGATGGAACCTAGGTATATAAATATATACATATAATAATGAAAATGAAAGATGTAGGTGGGTAGGTAACTATATGCATATAACTATAAATTATGCGCTATATGCATACATAAGATTAATGTGATTTTTAAAGATACATATTTATATACATGTACATAAATGTATGAGGGCCTATATACATTGTGTGTAGTATTCAACAACACGCAACAATTCGTAAAAAGGAAATAGAAAAAAGGTAAAAAGGTAATATGGCTTAGAAATACATTTTTTGTAAATGGATTGTTTAACATTTGTATGGCAGATACCGTTGTTTTTTATTTTAGTGTTAGTGTTTTTAACTGTTCAAGATAATGTCAAAGCACTCCTAAATACGAAGATTCGAAAAAATCCACTATGTCGTTTTCGAACTTTTCAGTTTTCAAAAAAAAAGATTTTCTTTTTGTAATTTCAAAAAACAAATTTTTTTGAAAAATTTTAGTTTACAGTAGTGTTTAAACTTTTAAGGGGCGTCTACATAAAAAATGTGAAACAAATCAAATAAACCGTTTAGCAGAAAATCGAAAACAAGAAAAATGGTTCTACTAAATGTACCAAAAATAAAAATTTTTTTCCAAAAAAGGAATTACCAAAATCATCCATTTCCCTTCATTAATAAACTTATTTTTTTTTTCTAAAAATCGTCTAAAAAAAATGATAAAAACGTGGGGACATGGTACCGAAAAAATAATATGTACTAAGTTTGAAGCAATCCATCCAACCGTTTAGGCCGCAGACACGAGGATAATGAGTGGCCGTGGCGCGATATTTGTGTGCTCGCCTGTCAACCTCGTGGTAACAGGTTCGATTTCTCTCGTTGTCTGTCTTCTTATTTTCGATTAAAAACCAATTCTAAAAAATTGTCATAAAATGAGTTGCTGGTTTACTCATTAAATACTGTTCAGGCATAACACTAATAACATGTGATTGAGTAAACTAGTATTCCCATAAATATGATAACGAAATAAATAAAATAATGCGAATTATAAGAGACATAAATAAATAAGACACAGTAATTTTCTCCTCATACTGAACTATCAACCGCCATCCCTGGAGATAAATGTGAGACAACAACCAGCTCTAGTCTCAGAAATTCGCAACACACATCTTTCCTATCCTTCTTTCTCTTCTTTCACCGGACGCCCGCGCTGTGTCAAAAACATAAGAGTTACCCGTTGGGCGCATGTAAAATTATATAAAAAAAAGCCAGGCAGGCAGACAGACAGACAGAATTGGGGGACCCACTTTTTTTGTGTTCTCTATGATCGTAATGTCATGTTTGATTGTTAGAATTTTTTTTGCACGAATCCATAACTTGCCTATGTATAGTATGTACCTATAATCTCAAGTAAAAAATACATATATTGCATATCTTGTTCTATGGAACACATTTTGTTGTGTCATGAATATTTCGTTCCAAATGTCAGGCTGCCTAGAAATAGTTTTTATGAAGCATTAAGGAAAAGGGTAATCAAATTTATGTTTTTGTGTGTTTTTTTTAATTCTATTTTAATCGTTACCATCCTTGGATGGAATTTGACGTTTGGCGCCTTGAAATGGAAGAAAAATTATACTTTAACGTTTCAAGTGTCAAAAGACTTCCAAGAAATGGATTTTTTATGGAGCATTAGGAAAAAGGAAAGGAAAAATTGATGTTTTTGGGTTTTTTTTATCCATCGTAGTATTAAACATTTTTTTTCTAGAATTTTACATTATTTAATGAGATTTCGAAAAAAAGAGAAAATTGATATTTTGACATTTAACGTGATTTCAGTTTTAACATTTGTTTTAAAAATATAAACAAAAAGTGAACTGTATCCTTTTAATCCACTGATATATTAAACAAGTATACAAATTTTGGTAAAACAATTATAATAAATAAATATTAACTTTAAGTTTATTAAATTTTGTTTCAAATGATATTACATTTATAACATACACCTATTCCTCCATGGACGGATCATTTGTCCTGCTCTCCAACTTTCTCCATACAACGTTACACATTTCTCTTACAATAGCTTTTTCTCCATCATCCATTTGTTCTATTGACATCCCAGTTATGTTACCAAAACGATCACGCTCTAACTGTTCTCGTACTTCCAGCACTTGTAAAGCTCGAATAACAGCTTCCGGTCTACCAAGAATAGGTTCAGGTGTTCGTTGTGAAACATTTCCTGAACCAGACATACGTTCTTCCTCTAACTGTTGAATTCGTCGTTCTAAAGACCGAACGTATTGAAGAGTTTGGTCGTTTAGTGTTGAGCTCAAATGTATATCCTAAAAACAAATAATATGAGATAAATTATATAACAATATCAGCTTTTTAGAAATTGAAGAATTTTTCATGTCACCTCGAAAATTTTTCAACTACGTCGAGAGTTCTTCGAAATACAAAATCACAGAAATGTGAGAATGACACCTGAGCAGCCGAGGTTAGGCATACTTTTGCGTAACACCTGAGTAACACCTATTTATCGAGTTTGTAGGAAATATGATATAATAGACGAAGTTTCCTGTCTTTCTAATAGGCCACGTTCCAATAGTAATTGTCATAGTGATTCACAAAGTTCACAAAGTAATTCTCAGCTATCTGAGACCTATTTCTCAGATCATACATTTTATTTAACACAATATGCTTGAGAAATAAAGAAAGTTTTCTGTTCGGGAAACAGAGAAACATTTCATAAATATTTTATAAATGTTTTGTTAAGCGTCCAGAGCAAAAAAAACATTTCACAACTGTTTCTTTCAAAAATGTTTCTTATATGTTTTTGGTGTGGACACACTTTTAAATTCCATTGGAAATATTATTGAAGACGCGTTGGAACTATACTTGAAATTAATAAAGGTAGGATAGTGTATCTTACTGTGTACGTTATTATTAAATAAATAAAGAATTGAATTGAAATGGTATTTTGTGTTGCATCATGTGATTGAAAAATGTGTATGGTATGTTTCTGGCATACAACATTCCAATAGTTACAATGCACTCTGCGGTCATATATTGTGTTATTAGAGCGGATTATGCAAGATTATTGAGAAACAGAACTGTCAATATCATACAATATATGATGTGTACCTATAGTGCCCTACACAAGAATTTTCATTGAAAGAAATGATTGACAAAAAACATTGAAGAAAATCGCAACCACACTTCTCAATGAATATTGACATTTTTTTTTACATTTCACAGCCTCAACATTGGTAGTTACATTCTTCCAAAATATGGACGAACATTTATTAATTGAATACGCTGCAAGCAACTATGATTTGAAGATGCTATTTGTTTTTATAAGCGAGTACTTAATTTTTAATTATTTTGTTTTATTTTTTTTATATAAACCAACCCTTAACGTTGACATAAAAATAGAAGGTACCAAAATAGAAAACCAAATCGATTTTAATTCCCTTCAATGTCTTCAATGTTCATTTACAATGACAATGAAGAGCATACAAACGATCAAAATTCATTGAACAATGACTTGCTCATGAAAATTGACAATAAAAATTGATCGTGTATAGGGCTCTTATGATCTGAAAAATAGACCCTTGGAATAATTGTTTGTGGTTTTTATCGGTGTAGATAAACAGCTTGCGAAAATAGCTGTTATCATGATATTTATCTTATCTCGGTTTTCATTAATAAAAGATTTTAACCTTTTGTAAACATTAGTTTTTGCATTTATCTATGTTTCATTTTAAAAAAAATGGCAATTTTAAATTTGAATTAGAGACGAAAGAGGAGATTTAATCTTATTTAATCTTAATCTCCATTCACCCACCATCGTAACAATCAGCTTAAGCACCGACATTCAAAAATTTTAGTTTTGATTACTTTTAAGAAGAAATGTATGTTTTGATTACTTGTAGCGACTGAGGATGACGTTCTATGATGGTATTTATTTGATAAAATATAAGTAATGGCCTTTTCGATTGACCGTCCAGAACTGTTCTGACCTCCACAAAATGACAGATGTTACTCTAAACAGAACAGAAAACGATTCTGGATTTCATTTCAGAATCGAAAACAGAATCACTAACATACATCACATAATTAAAATGTCAAAGTCATCGGGTTGATTTGTTTTGTGTAATTTCGATGTGTTTATTGAACTAAAACTACTTTTCCGGTAAATTAACATAAAAAGAAGCAAGTTAATTATTATTGATTCAAAAAAATGTGTATCTAAATTGAAATCAAGTGTTTTGGAAATTCTTTTTAGCAGATGTAATTTTTAGCATTAGTAAGTTATTTTTATTTTGCTGAAACTACACTGACATTTTTTTATTTACTTTGTTCTTTTCTGAACAGTAAACATAGCATTCCTCCTTTTGAATGAAACATGTTTATTATACACATGGACTGTCAGTTTTGTAAAAAAATCTAGTTCAGTGATCAGATGACAAAAAAAGCAAAAAAAACAAACAAAAAATATCAGCAAGAATGCATCAAATTGAAAACAACTTATTAAATTTCATAAAGAAATATGTAGCAATTCAATCGCAACAAAATCAAAATAAGTTTTCGAATATCGACACTTGACAGTGAACTGTTTATCCCAATCTGTTCGCCAAAAAGATCAAATCCTTTCTTCAATAAAAACAAATTCAGAATAACTATTTCACGAAAAGCGTCAAAACAGCTTGACTATAAATTTGATTTGATTAGAAATGGTGTCATGCCGTAGTTTTCGTTGAATATGAAATAACTGTAAAACAAATGTAAATATATGTATACCTCGGTAATAGTGGGATCAGCACATACGAAATTGAATACTCTGAAAAAGTTTGTCAACAAAATTTTTCTGGTAAGAGGATTTTGTTTCCTTTAAAAAAAATTCATCTAAATATTTTCTTATAATGAAAATCTTAACAATACGAGTAGATGAGATTCTTTTACCGAGTTGATTTTAAATATCATACATTTACCGATGCTTAAGAAATATAAATATGATATTAGATTTGTTCGTTGAGTCCTGAAGTTCCGCTAGGGTCGCCCTAAAGCGTTGTTTGAAAAACCTGAAGTCACCATGATAAATAAATTTTGTCCTTTTTGAATCCAAGGATAGCCCTGAACTCGCTCTGAAGTAAGGTTGGGCGATATTGAGAAAAATATGGAATATCTACTAATCAGCGATGTTAATAATTATAGAATCGAAAACATCGATGTTTTTTTACCAATTCCTTTTATTCCTTCCTTCAACACCGATATCGAAGCATCGATATTTTTCGTAATCTGAAGCACTTGTTTTGTTGTGAATTCTCGTTTTGTATGCAAATTTATTTTCATGCACAGAAATAGAAAATAGAAACCTTCGAAGTTGTGGATTGTGTATACGCCAAATCAAATACAATAAACCATTAAATTTAAGTTTTAATTATTAAATGACACAACTTGTTTTTCTACAACATAAATTTAATGGCCCTCGGGTGTGTTTTGGGAACAGAAAGACCCAGGTTTTTTTTTGCAACCCCAAAACCTGGGTCGACCATGAGTAAATATCAACGAACGAACCTATTAACTCTGATTTTGAGAGTGGAACTGAATTTCCTAACACCACATATCCTTCCAACTAAACTTCTAGAAACTTTAAGCATTTTGTTTTAAATTTTACAATCAAAATTACTGTTATAAATTATAACATGAATTTGTATTTGTATACCAAAATAATTTGTATATACCGGATATTGACGCTCGTAGCTCCGTAAAGCTGATATTGTTTCATCTGCATTTGTACTAGAACTGCTTCCATCGCCATCATCACGTAATGTCCCACGAATTGGAGTACTACAATTTGCACAAATTGAGTTTGTAGCAATGTGCGCTCGTTCTTCGTCCAGGTAAAGACATAATTCCTTGAGTTCAAGATTGTCTGTAATAAGCTCTTGTTGTTTGTCATCAAGCTGTCGAAGTTTCGTCTGTAAAATATAATTTTATATTTTGTTATTATGTTCATTAACATTTTTTTGATTTCAATGCAAGAATATATATATGTGCATGTATAAAAAAAGATACGCAAAAGAAAATAGAACATGTCGAAGAGAGTACGATAACTCAGGCGCCAAAAAAATTAAAATAGATTCTTGTAGAACCGTTAGTTACAAGTATTTTTTTATATGGTGGGTGGTCTACCTCCCCCGTTTAGCCGGGAGGGACAATTTCATAAGAAAAGTACTAAAAATGGAAAACAAAATATTTAAAAATAACAATAATACCTACAAATAAGTGTTATAACTTTTTTTAAAGCCAATAATGCCTTAATCTATTAGCTAGTTTTTAAATCAGGTGGAATCTATGCATAGCTTTTGAAAAAAACGGGGTTTAAACCCAAACTTTGGGAAGAAAAATTTCTTAAAATTAAGAAAAATAGATTCAAGAACGACGGCAATACTTACAATAATAAAATTATAATTTTTTGGAGCCAGAAACTTGTCTTCTTATTATTCATTTTAACCTAGTTATTTGCGTTAATAGTTTTTTTTAAATACCTACAGAAACAAAATTTATCAAACATTCTTTTAAGTAGCAAAATTAAGTACGTAAGGCTTTAATTATTATAAGATGTCTTAATATATTAGTATTACCTTGAAAAAATAAAATGCACGACTGGATCTCACGAACTTGCTCTTATGTTCTATCACATCGTATGCAAAAGATTTCTATTAAAATTCTAAATATATTTTTAAAGTCATTTCTAACTCAATTTTGTATATGCATATGCAAAATTTCATTAATTTTGTTCTAAAATAAATTGGTATGACAATATTAAATATTTAATAATATAAAATTAAAAACAAAAGATTAAATCTGTTTAATTAAAGAAAAAATAATTCAAAATTCTGAAATAAATACTTAAACCAATTTGAGCTCAAAAAAAGGACGCCATTTTATTTCTTGGATAAATTTGAATTTATAATAAAAAAAATTTTAATCTATGGAGCGGTTTTTGGCGAAAAAAGTTTTTTTTTTAACTTCTGGAAAATATTAAAAAAAAATCAAAAACGCCAATTCAGAAAATATAATTTTTGAAAAAAATTTAATGAGCAGTTTTCGAATAATACATTTTTGAAAATTTTTTTCTTAAAAATGATTTTAAAAATACAAAAAAATATTAATTAAAAAAATTGGTACGAGGTATAATTTGGGCAACCTAAACCTATATTTTTGTGAAATTTCGAAAGAATCGGTTAAGCTATTTATGAGATAGTCGAAAGCAAAAATAAACGGTCCTATGGAAAATACCGTTTTTAGACATTTTTCTAATTTTTTTTTTCAACTATATGATCGGTCGTAGCTAAAAACCCACACTAATTTTTTTTTTTATCAAAATCGTTAGAGCCGTTTCCGAGAAAAATAGGTTTGAACGTAACGGTTACAGACTGACAGAGTGACAGGCTGACAGACTTTTAAAAAATACTGGCATTAAGCCCCTCTAAAAAAACCGTTATTATTTTGCGGCGCCTGAGTTACCGTACTCGTGCCAACATGTCAATAAGTGCCGTCTGCCGAAATTTGAGCATATTCATTAATAATTACAAGATAGAAGAATAATTGATACAATAGTATATTTTTATTTTTAAAGAATTTAAAGTATAAATTATAAAACATTTTTTTTAGCTAAGATACTAAAATATAAAATATAAATATATAAATTTTTAAATCAAAAAATGATGAAACAGTAAAATTAATTACCATTCATACTTGGCATTTAAAATGTCTTGGTACACACTTTTGTCATCTTATCAGAGTTAACAATAACTAAACTTCATTGCATTAATTTAACGCCGAGTGGATCTTTTACCAAGCATTTACACAGATAAACTAAATTGGCGAATGCTTCTGCGTATATTTATCATATTATTTAATTAGTAAACGTTGTAGAAATACTCTTATTATTTTCAATTTATTCATTTGGCGTAGACAAATGATAGGTAGAAGTAACAGGGGTAAAAAGTAACAGCTAAAAATGAAAGGGTTACTCTGAAAATTAAGAAACGCGTGAACGAGAAAATTGTTCGTCTACTTCAAATCCTAAAGAAAAGTTATAAGGGTAGTGCCCAAAATTGATATGTTTGTAACATTATTATTCTTTGTATTTTTGATATTCCTCTTTAGTCGGAAGAGATATAGTTCTAGTAGTTTTTTTAAATACTTATTTATGTTTTGGTTAATGTTATGTAAGTAGTTGAGCAACGAATGGGTTTTGGTTTTTTATAAATTGAGTGATTTGTGTTAAATTTCATGGTGGGGCTAGTTGTAACATATTTGTGGGGTAAGTTGTAACAAATAAAAACAGACTTCGTTCATATTTGCAAACACATTTTGGGGAACCAATACCATGGCAATGGTGTTCTATGTTTATATTTCGTTTTGTTCCTTTATTTTTTATAAAAAGAAAAAAGTCTATTTGATGTATATCTTTGTCAACAAAATTTTGTGCATTACCACCGTGAAATTTCTGTTGAAGTCTATTTTCGGTAGTAAGTATGTTACCGTACCTTTCCCAGATAGATCCATGACCTTTGGTACGGTGCTTCCAAGAGCCCGTTTCTTTAAGTCGAAGTGCACTCTTGGCTGCTGTACACCTTATGTACTCGTCCAGATCGTTTGTTCACGGACATTAAATAAACATTAATTTATTACATCATAATTGAGAAAGAGTTGTTATCTATTATAGTTTGGGCTACGAAAAGTGTTAGACCCTATTTGAATTTGAATAGACGTAAATTTACAGTCCAAACTGACATACGCCCATTAATATGGTTACAATCCCTAAAGCAGCCCAAGTCTAAGCTTTAACGATGAAAAATTTAAATTAAATGAATGCGTGGAATACATTAGCTGATTTTCTTAGGCAATTAGAACTAAATAGTAGCTATGGAGGAGAAGCAAAGTCGATCTAAGCTATAATACATACATAGTGACATTGCAAATCTCAATGATCATATTTACATAATGTAGCTGAAACTCCCCTAAATATTTATTTGTCAACAATATAAATACATTAAAATGCAAAACTAAATTGTTGTATACCGTATAATGGGGTTAGCAAAGTTTGACTTGGTTGGAGTTACCGATGACATTCAGTACACTTCGGCACCTTGCCACTGCCTGCGATCTTTTTGTCTGGCTAGATAGTGCTTGGCTTTTCACGAAAAATGTGATCTCTTATGAGATGAGTTTTCAGCTGCTTTTTCAATAGCGCAGATCTCAGACTGGAAGACGCTACATTCATCTGGGAGTTTATATGATTCCTTAATATTACGGGCTTCACAAAACACCCCGACTCCTGTTACTTCTTACACTTTAGACCCATCAGTGTAGATGAGAATACCCTGTTCTCTTAATAGTGAGCTAGGTTCCCATCCATGTCTTTTGTGTATTACTATCGTGAAATTTCTGTTGAAGTCTATTTTCGGTAGTAAGTATGTTACCGTACCTTTCCCAGATAGATCCATGACCTTTGGTACTGTGCTTCCAATAGCCAGTTTCTTTAAGTCGAAGTGCACTCTTGGCTGCTGTACACCTTATGTACTGGTCCAGATCGTTTGTTCACGGACATTAAATAAACATTAATTTATTACATCATAATTGAGAAAGAGTTGTTATCTATTAAAGTTTGGGCTACGAAAAGTGTTAGACCCTATTTGCATTTGAATAGACGTAAATTTACAGTTCAAACTGAAATACGCCCATTAATATGGTTAGAAATCCCTGAAGCAGTTCAAGTCTAAGCTTTAGATATTTTTATTCAGTTAAATCAAATCTCTTACAAATAGACTGTACAATCTTTTTAATTGCTCGAGTGTAGTAAGTTAAAAATTAATTTAATTTGAATCTGACTATGTAATAAGAAATTAATTTAAAGAAATTTACATAAGTACCTATTAAAGAAAATGATTTATTTTTGAATTTATATTTATAAAATTAGTTTTCATTTGTAGCCATATACTTAAACAAAACGGTCTCAAAGTTACGTGTGTCAATAAGTCTCCTAATGCTTTGTGGTAGCGAGTTAAACAATCTAATGGCATGGATGAAAAATTGCATTTCAGTTATACGGCATGTAAATCGAGGTTGTATTAATGTAATAGAACGCGGTGTTCTTGCAAAAGACAAGAGGTTATATAAATTTAAGGGCTCTTTCATGGTTATAAGCTTGTACAGATAAATAAGTGTTCGGTAATTAATGTATGTATGGATCGTGTATCCCAATACTATTTTAGAGAATCTACTTACGTGATCACGCCTCTTAAGATTATACACGTATCTTACAATGTTGTTATAAGCAATTACTAATTTACGCTTAGTTTCAGCACTTTGATAACAAAAAATCTCGCAACCATAAGTTATTAAATGAACTATAAGTGATTTTACCAGCAATAATTTAGTACCAAGAGGTACACCTGCGAAAATGAAAGATTCCTAAGAACTCCATATATTTTGCCGATAATTTGTTGAATGTGGTCATCCCATCTTAGAGTTCTGTTGAAATACAAACCTAAATTTTTAACTTTATCAACATAGTTAATCCGACTATCACCAATAAGAACTGGAGGAAAATAGCTTAGGTCAAGTTCGTTTTTATAGACAACAAGGCAGCTTGATTTAGACGGATTTATTTTGAGCTCATTTTCTGCAGACCACTTGTTAACACTTTCAAGATCTTCGTTTACTTTACATATACCTTCTTCGATCAGTCCCAGTTTGCAACTAAAGTATAGCTGGTAATCATCAGCATATAAATGTTTGGAACAATTATTTGTGCAAAGAGGCAGATCGTTTATGAAAAGAGTAAACAAAAGAGGGCCCAAAATTGATCCCTGTGGAACACCTCTTTGTATAGGCAAGGAATTGGAAGTCTTGTTATTTACGAAAACAGCTTGAAATCTTCCACACAGATACGAGAAAATAAGCCTGCATGCAGATGAGGTAAAACTAAATATATTTTTCAGTTTATATAATAAAAGATTGTGGTTGATTGTGTCGAATGCTTTTGAAAAGTCTAATAAAGTTAGAAAAGTTACTTGATCCTTATCAATTGCATTTCTTATATCTTCTGTTACCTTAATTAATGAAGTAACACAACTATGTTTAGCCCGGAAACCAAATTGAATACTATTAATTAAGTTATTTCTGTGAAGATACGTGGACATTTGTTGGTGCAACAGTTTTTCCATCACTTTAGAAAAAAATGGTAGGATCGAGATGGGCCTATACTCAGCTGATGAACTACGGGTAGCTTTTTTCTTGACGAGTGGAAGCACTTTAGCTTCTTTCCATAACACAGGAAAAGAAGACGTAGTTATGACAGTGTTGAAAACATGAGTCAGAAATGGCAGGACATAGGGTAAAATGATTTTGATGAAAGTAGGGTGTATCTCGTCAAAACTGGTTGACTTAGACTTAATTCTCAAAACAGCACTTAAAACATCACAATCATCAACTCTTGAAAAACAAAATAATCCATAATCATCATTAGATTCAAACTGGTGATAATTGAAATGAATAGATGAATTTGAAGGTATCATCGATTGTATCTTTGTGAAATCACTATTTAATTTATTGGGGTCAACATTCTCAGGTACTCCTGATTTTGTTCGTCCACAACCAAGATCGCGAATGTTCTTCCAGATTTTATTCCCAGGAAGTTTTAACGATGAAAAATTAAATTAAATGAATACGTGGAACACATTAGCTAATTTTCTAAGGCAATTAGAACTAAATAGTAGCTATGGAGGAGAAGCAAAGTCGGACTAAGCTATAATACATACATAGTGACATTGAAAATCTCAATTCCATTATTTACATAATGTAGATGAAACTCCCCTAAATATTTATTTTTCAACAATATAAATACATTAAGATACAAAACTAAATTGTTGTATACCGTATAATGGGGTTACTTTGCTCCGTTTTTTGCACTATTTTTAGAAACCTCTTAAAAATGGTGGACAAATAATTTTGATTTATTTTTTGATTTCTCAATCTCCAGATAAACACGCAGTTAGTTGCCAGAGGAATAAACTTACTTGACTGTTAAACAACCGTTATCATCAAATCAAGAAAAAAAAATCTATAGAATAATTTAATTTGAACGTCACTTTTATTTCGAGTATCCAATTTTTCAAGAAATTCATTTTTGTTTAACTTTTATTTCAAAGGTGTTATGTGTATTACTTGTTACGTTTTACTTTGTTTTTATAAAGCGTTGTTAATATATTTTTTATTTTCTATAATGGTGCAAAATTATAATAATTATTAAATATATTTTCAAACTGAAAATATCTATTTATTTATTTTGAAACATTAATCTTGGTACAACTTCAGAAGTGGGATATCTTTATTTTAACAACCATGAATAAAGAAGAACTCATAAAAGCCTTAACTGATAATGGGATTCAATTTCCACCTTCAGCAACTGTTCAATTATTACGAAAATTATAAGCAGAATACGTTCATGAAAACGGTTCTTCAAATTCAAATTAGATATTGAAGAAAATAAAAATGCTACAACCAATTTTAAGGAGGAGGAGGCTGCACTTCATGTCGAATTGCGTTTATTGGAATAACGCAAAAGATGTGCACACCTATACGAAGAGAATTGAAAGAATTGGAAATGGGAGAAACAATCAGGTTTACGAGAGGCAGTTTTAATGAAATTAAGGATTCAATCATTGCATTTTCAAATTCCGAAGAATATGAGCCCAGAAATGAATAACTGACTTCGAGCATGTGTGCGATTCAGTTTGATCTGATGAAAATATCCGAGTCAAGAGTGTTCGACGATTAATTAATTAATTAATTAATTAATGAAGTCTGACTCCGAAGGGGAAATGTATTTGGGTGTTGATACTCAAAAACCTATTGGGAGTTTCATTCAAATTTATTGACAAATTTTTGTTATGATTTTACGATATCCGAAATTATTGAACGAAGTACAAGTATCATGGGTTATATCTTCAAGATGCAAGATTTGGCTTCTAGAAATAGTTTGTCAGATATTCAAACTGTCGAATTTATAATTGATAGTTTTCAAGATCGATCTTCTGATATTGCTATCCTTTAACCAGCATAAAATCTGGCTCAGCTTAAGCAGATTTGGATTTCAAGACAATTTACGTTCGAGTAATAATGCAACTGATATTTTAAGGAATGATGTTACAGAAATTTAGAGTTAAATAATGTATGTGTCACTTTTATTGCAAATGATTCTATGGGCGTAAGAAACATATTTGTTTCACTTTTCGATACTGGAAGTCCGGTTAATTTAATGAGAATTTCTTCAGTTGCAAAACAATTGATATTCAATGGAACTTCAAGTTCAATCAGTTAGAGGATTAGGGCAATTCAAAATATGTACCTAAGGTTCATATAAAAATGGATGAGAATTCAATTCAATATATTGCTTTCGTTACCCCAGCTGGTCAATATAAATATTTAAGAATGCCTTTTGGATTGAAAAATAATCCCTCCGTTTTTCAAAGATTTATTAATTTTACATTGAAAGAATTTATTCGTGAAGGCTCCGTGGTGGTTTATCTTGATGACATAACATTAGCGACAAAAACTTTTCCGGAACATTTAGAACTTTTAAAAAGAGTTATACGTCGACTTGCTGAAGGTATTCATGGAATTAAACTTAATTAAATGTTAATTCAGTTATTCCGAAATTGAATTATTAGGGTTTTGAATTAGTGATAAGGACATAGGACTTTCTCTTATTTCCGTCGTTGTATTTAGTCTTTTTCAACTATATCACAACAGTTAAGAAATCTTATGAAACCCTTCCGTTCCATTTTGATAAAATTTACCAACATACTTTTCCGATTTATGCATACAATTGGTTTCTAATCCTGTTTCGACGATGTTATATATGTAAATTACTTGTTATGTTTTACTTTGTTTTTATAAAGCTTTGTTACTATATTTTTTATTTTCTAGTCAATGATGCAAAATAATAATTATTATTAAATATGTATATTTTCAAACTGAAAATATCTATTTATTTATTTTGTAACATTAATCTTGTTACAAAGACATCGAAAATAGCTATTTATTTTATTCCTCAGATAACTGCTTATTATTTTCTAAAATGAGCAGATAACATTATTCCTAGATTAAGTTGTATCTGACTGTTGAAAAATGATTTTTGCTCTATCTGGAGAATATGTACCAACTGACTACTTAACTGACTGTTGAAAAATTGGCCATAAATAAAAAGAATTCAAAAATGAGTAATTATAAAAATATTTTTTTAACAAAATATGCAATAAAGCTCCTCGACGGAAAAGTGCCTCTTTTAGAAATCTGTTTTTGGCGGTTTATTATCGACCCCAAGGTTTATCTTTTTGAGAGGGTTATATCCAAAACTTAAGAGAGAAGAAAAAAATGATAGTTTTTTTCGGCGAATGCGACAATTTGTCAGGGGTATATTTGTCTTTCATACATGAATGCAACAAACATCTCTACCATTCAAAAAACTTTTCCCAAAAGGACTTCATTGCGATCGCCTATAGATCTGCCTTCTAGAAAATCGAGAGATCAATTTTCATCTTCGTCCTCATTAAAAAGATCCTTGAAATGGCCCTGGAGAAAAGTAATATCAAAATTAAAAACAAAACTGCATGGTCACAAAAAAAAATTAATAATTATTATTTATTAATTAATCAAACAAAGGAAATGCGCAAAATATTAACAAAACAATATTTTAATTAGAAAATATGCACTTACTTCATTAAAGTTCACACAAGATTTTTTTTCTCAGTTAAAAGCTTTCCAATATGATTTTTTTGGTATAAAATTGCAACCTTGCCGAATTCGAAATTTCTTGTTCATTCATCTCATTAAGGACCTGATGTCTTACTTTCTTCCTAAGTTCAAAGTCCTTAGGATATGTTTTCTTGTCTGTAGAATTGAGCGCCTTTCAATAAAGTGGTATACATCTTCTCGTTCTACCAAGTTACACACCACATAAAATAGGTAGATCATCACAGTACGTTATGAAATTTAGTTTTAAAAGTTCTCCCCTTAAACGAAACATCATTGAGATAATGCATGGTGCATCCTAGTTGACTGTATTGGACTCTATATGTAATGAGTCCAACGGTTATCATTGTGGGTTTTATATATAGGAGACCAAACAACAGATCCATATTCAAGAATACTTTTACAAAACATATTAAATAGTTGTAGAAAAGATTCCGAATTTTTGAAAAACTTTCCCACTCTAGATGAAGCCCATAATTGTAGAAGCTTCCTTAGTAATGTAATCATAATGAGAGTTAATTTGTATTTACTACTGTGGGGCCACATACTTATTATTTAGGCAATACTTCCAAGAAGTATTGACGACTATTAGCTTGTGCTAACTCATAAGCGATAAATAAAAGAAAAACTTGATGTAGCATATTTAAGTTGTTGTTGTTGCTGCTGTTAAAAAAAACATTGAATAATGTAAAATGGCTGACTAAACAAAGTTATATTATTATTATTACTTGTTACCATTGAATTATAGTTGTCAGTTTTATTTTTTGTATTTCTAATTTGCAATTAAAAAATAATAATAACTTAATGTATCAATTTGTAATGTTTTATATTTACAAACATATTGTGTACGTTTTTCATACTTAAAAAACAAATATGTTCAACATTTGCTAATGTATCAACGTAATACGAAACATTAGCAAACACCAAAAATATTAATTTCGGATGGAAAACAAAAAAGCCCACATTCGCCACAGTGAACATGATGGCCGTGCAATTCTGCAGAATAATTATGAACATTCACTTTCATTTTAAATGTTTTGTTCATGCGGGAGGAGTTGCATAAATGCCTAGTAGACTTAACTTAAACCATCTGATCGCAGTATTCGATTGAGAACTTAAAAGAGCAAAAAAATACAAAACAAAAATAAGTCAGTATAATATCACAATAATTTTGAATGAATACAATAAAAACTTTTTTTTCTGAAATTTTTAGTTTGAAATTAGTTTTGCTACCAGCTTTCCAAACATATTGGTAAAACTTTGAAGAATATTATCTCACCAAACAATATCAAAAAATCCTATCAACTAAAAGAAGGATTGAACGATATAATTTTGAAAGAAGATAATATACTCGTTTCGTTCGATGCGATATCCCTTTTCACCAACATTCCCAAAACAACAATACTTAAAAATATTAGAATTCTGTTTGAGAGATAATAATTATTTGAAATTGCAGACAAGATCTATCTTCAAACGTTTGAAATGCCTATGGGAATCCCACTTTTCCTACCATCGCTGACATCGTACTTGACAATCTACTTGATTATACCTTAGACGATTTAAAGAAAACAAACACAAATATAAAATTGATTGTGATATACGGAGATGATATTTTCGCAATAATAAAAAATCAGAATATAGATATTATATTAACAACCCTAAATAATTATCACAAGAAGTCGGAATTCACGATTGAAATAGAGCACAATAAGTTCTTACCTTATCTGGACACAAAACTTCATCGACAAGACAACAAAATAATTTTTGGATGGTTCTTGGAAACATCTTCTGGCCGAATGATGAATTTTCATTCAGCACAACCGATGAGCCAAACAATTAATACGGCAACAAACTTTACTTACAAAGTTATCGATATAAGCGATAAACAATTTCACGAAGGAAATATAATAAAAATAAAAAACATACTTAAAATGAATAATTATCCCTACTACATAATTAATGAAATAATAAATAACAAAATGGATCAAAATAATAATAATATACAGAAAAACAAAAAATCTACAACAGAAATTGAAGCTGGTAACTCCAAAGCATTTTTCAGTATTCATATATGTATAGCCAAAAATTCTTCACGAAGTCATCAAGCAAGATACTACCAAAATGATATTTGCTTACAAGGCAAACTGCAGGTTGAGACAGCTTTTGTCAAAGACGAAAACACCAATTAAAAAGGAACAACAATACAATGTGGTCTACCAAATTGGATGTTTAGGCAATGCAAATGACAATTGTGATCTTGTGTATATAGGAACGTCGAAAAGGGCGCTCGGAGTGAGGATAGCCGAACATAAAGCAGACATAAGAAAGAACAAAACAAAAACAGGATTAACGCAACATATAAATCATAAACTAATAACATAAAGACCCGAAACCTCTGCTGTTTTTTGACATTTGCCTTCAAGCTGAAACACGCACACAAGTAACTTTTCCGTTCCTCTTTCAATAGACACATTGATAAAAACACACCCAAGAATCTTTTCTGTTCCTCTTCCTATAGACACATAGACACCACAGCCCTACTAATTTGTTTTTGTTTTGTCCAGTTTCCTGTTACTCCCACATCAAGATTTAACTCAAATCACTGTCTCGGTTAGTTCATTCATTCCTAATACCAACTTTCTTTTCTATCGTTTTTTGAAGAGCTATTTTTTCAGCAATCGATTGTTCGGCATTCGACTTGAAGCCTCAAAGTTTTGACAAAAAGCGGTGAAGTCCGGTTTCAAACATTGTCATGTAATTCGATGAGTTGGGTCGTAAACGAAAAGTTCTTTTCATGTAGAATCTGAGAAGATTGTCCACATATTCTAATATTCTAGCCTCCCCATACTTGTGCTCCATAAAATATTTTTCAAAAATAAACAAATTCATACAAAAAAAAAAGAAGAGTATAAGAAACAAAATTAAAATCAAAATTGGGAGGATGGCAGTGAGGAAGAGTAACCAGGTACAATGCTCAAGAACTGTAATTTAGCATTTTTGTCACTAAGAACAAAATTAAGAATATCAAACTAGAGGAAATAATGGTTACGATTATCTGCATTCGAATGATATGTGATTTCAAGTAGATGTTAGAACGTATACGAGGTGGTTGAAATCGCTGCAACAATTGTCTTTAAGCTCGAGATGAACATCTTATGTAAACATCTCCCAGTAATAAAGAAGATCGTACACTGCCTATTATAATTTGTCTTAAATACATTTCATTTAATATTAACCTTCGCTGAGAAAGTGAGAGCATTCTAAATAGTTTTAATCTATTATCGTATACACTATGACTAAAATATAACTTATATTGAAGGAATCTTGTGAATTTACTATGAACTCTTTCTATTGTATCATTGTGGGTTTTATATATAGGAGACCACACAACAGATCCATATTGAAGAATACTTTTACAAAACATATTAAATAGTTGTAGAAAAGATTCCGAATTTTTGAAAAACTTTCCCACTCTAGATGAAGCCCATAATGGTAGAAGCTTTCTTAGTAATGTAATCATAATGAGAGTTAATTTGTATTTACTACTGTGGGGCCAAATACTTATTATTTAGGCAATACTTCCAAGAAGTATTGACGACTATTAGCTTGTGCTAACTCATAAACGATAAATAAAAGAAAAACTTGATGTAGCACATTTAAGTTGTTGTTATTGCTGCTGTTAAAAAAACATTGAATAATGTAAAAGGGCTGACTAAACAAAGTTATATTATTATTATTACTTGTTACCATTGAATTATTGTTGTCCGTTTAATTTTTTTATTTCTAATTTCCAATTAAAAAATAATAATAACTTAATGTATCAATTTGTAATTTTTTATATTTACAAACATATTGTGTACGTTTTTCATACTTAAAACTTCAACATTTGCTAATGTATCAACGTAATACGAAACATTAGCAAACACCAAAAATATTAATTTCGGATGGAAAAAAAAGCCCACATTCGCCACAGTGCACATGATGACCGTGCAATTTTGCAGAAAAATTATGAACTTTCACTTTCATTTTAAATGTTTTGTTCATGCGGGAGGAGTTGCATAAATGCCTAGTAGAATTTGTAATTTTGTTATATTTACAAACATATTGTGTACGTTTTTTATACTTAAAAAACAAATATGTTCAACATGTGCTAATGTATCAACGTAATACGAAACATTAGCAAACACCAAAAATATTAATTTCGGATGGAAAACAAAAAAGCCCACATTCGCCACAGTGAACATGATGGCCGTGCAATTCTGCAGAATAATTATGAACATTCACTTTCATTTTAAATGTTTTGTTCATGCGGGAGGAGTTGCATAAATGCCTAGTAGACTTAACTTAAACCATCTGATCGCAGTATTCGATTGAGAACTTAAAAGAACAAAAAAATACAAAACAAAAATAGGTCAGTATAATATCACAATAATTTTGAATGAATACAATAAAAACTTTTTTTTTTCTGAAATTTTTAGTTTGAAATTAGTTTTGCTACCAGCTTTCGAAACATATTGGTAAAACTTTGAAGAATATTATCTCACCAAACTACAATATCAAAAACTCCTATCAACTAAAAGAAGTATTAAACGATATAATTTTGGAAGAAGATAATATACTCGTTTCGTTCGATGCGATATCCCTTTTCACCAACATTCCCATATTTAGCCATCAAAAATATAATGAAACAATAGGATACTATAAAATCATCAACATAAATTCCAAAACAACAATACTTAAAAATATTAGAATTCTGTTTGAGAGATAATAATTATTTGAAATTGCAGACAAGATCTATCTTCAAACGTTTGAAATGCCTATGGGAATCCCACTTCTCCTACCATCGCTGACATCGTACTTGACAATCTACTTGATAATACCTTAGACGATTTAAAGAAAATAAACACAAATATAAAATGGATTGTGAAATACGGAGATGATGTTTTCGCAATAATAAAAAATCAGAATATAGATATTATATTAACACCCCAAAATAATTATCACAAGAAGTCGGAATTCACGGTTGAAATAGAGCACAATAAGCTCTTACCTTATCTGGACACAAAACTTCATCGACAAGACAACAAAATAATTTTTGGATTGTTCTTGGAAACATCTTCTGGCCGAATGATGAATTTTCATTCAGCACAACCGATGAGCCAAAAAATTAATACGGCAACAAACTTTACTTACAAAGTTATCGATATAAGCGATAAACAATTTCACGAAGGAAATATAATAAAAATAAAAAACATACTTAAAATGAATAATTATCCCTACTACATAATTAATGAAATAATAAATAACAAAATGGATCAAAATAATAATAATATACAGAAAAACAAAAAATCTACAACAGAAATTGAAGCTGGTAACTCCAAAGCATTTTTCAGTATTCCCTATATGTATAGCCAAACTAGCACCCTGCAAAATTTGTCACGAAGTCATCAAGCAAGATACTACCAAAATGATATTTGCCTACAAGGCAAACTGCAGGTTGAGACAGCTTTTCTCAAAGACGAAAACACCAATTAAAAAGGAACACAAATACAATGTGGTCTACCAAATTGGATGTTTAGGCAATGCAAATGACAATTGTGATCTTGTGTATATAGGAACGTCGAAAAGGGCGCTCGGAGTGAGGATAGCCGAACATAAAGCAGACATAAGAAAGAATAAAACAACAACAGGCTTAACGCAACATATAAATCATAAACTAATAACATAAAGACCCGACACCTCTGCTGTTTTTTGACATTTGCCAACAAGCTGAAACACGCACACAAGTAACTTTTCCGTTCCTCTTTCAATAGACACATTGATAAAGACGCACCCAAGAATCTTTTCTGTTCCTCTTCCTATAGACACATAGACACCACAGCCCTACTAATTTGTTTTTGTTTTGTTTTACGATTTCACATCTATTCATGGATAGAGTTTCAAAGGTACAAATACAACAATGCAAACAAATGGGTTTTGGAGGGTGAAACGTACGAAGGTTTCCGATCTTAGTATGGCTTATTTGTGGTATAAATGCGGGCGTTCACTCATTTATTCTCGGATACCTATCAGAGTTTATGTGTGGACGAATCACATAGGTTAGCTGAAAGCTGTCAAAAAATCAAAGCAAAACGCATACCAATTAATTTTGCAGTCAGCTGGTTCTATACTTTTTTTTCTCGGATAGCTAGTTATTCCAATTTTGTTTGGGATAACTGAAGATAGCTTTCATGAGAGCAGCTGTTTGTTCATCGGATGTGGTTTTGCACGCATTACAACAACAGAAAGTTATTCCAGATTGCTGAGAATAATTGAGTGAACGTCCCCAATGATACACAACGTACAGCTGATTTTGATAATGTCAAAATATTAGACAAAAAAAAGAGAAAATACAAGGTACACGATAAAAAGCTTGAGGATACAAGAAAAACTGACGAAAGCAATGAATACAAAAGAAGACAAAGACAATATAAAGTCAAATTACAGTGTGGCAATAAAGAAAGCTCTGTGATATTAGCATTTAAGTTCTTGGCTTTTTTATTGTTTAGTGTTTAACGTACATATTTATTTATTTATTTTCTTCGTTACAATTAATGTCCAACGTAAAACTGATGTCTGAATATAAATTATACCATTTATGTAAAAGTAAGCAAAATTGTTCAAAAAAAAAAATAATTGTGTAATTGATTTTTTTACAGTTTAATCAACCAGTCTCTTGAAAAAGTTGGAAAAGTTCGGAAAATACTGATCTATATAAGACAGGATTATAAAAAAATCATTTATTTATGTAACCAAAACACCAGATCACCATTTTCAACTAATTGGAGATTAGTTTTTTTTTTCAAAAACTCTTGCCGGTACTCGTGATAGAAGGAAAACTTCTCAAAATTCCTGCATAATAAAAAACATGTATAGTTAGTATATGACAAATAAATTTTGTATTTATTTTGTCAACTTAACATTTTTAGCGTTCTCTTTTGATTAAATTAAATTTTTGAAGTAAAATTTCTTTTGGGGATAAAAATTTGCAAACCGACGACACGACACGAGAGTCTCTCAAAAAACAAATGTGTAGGTATGCACAATATTGTTCTCTTTTTTTTTCTATGGCTTTGTCTGTTGTATTAACGTATGTAATGTTATGTATTATTGAACAATGAATCAAAGCATATGATATGCTTGTTATGCGGGATGTATTTATGCAAGTGCGGGGCCGATATCAAAAAATGTCAACTTCGTTGGTGTTTGGCCGGTTTAAATGAAATTGAAATATATGTTGTAGCTGACTTAGAATTACGAAAGACAAAATTATTTCAAATCATGGAAGTTTTATTGCTGGCGCGTGTATATAAGTGCACACGCTTTTTTTTTAAACTAGTCTTTTTTGAGATAATGGAGTAAAGTTTTAGTCATTTAAAATCGACGCTTTTTTAAAACAGGATCCTCTCTAAATACTTTTTTAAAGCGGAAGTTGACTCTTCTCCAATTTTAAGCAACATAAATTATTCTTTAACGCTAAATGACTCGTTCAATCTGCATGTCTGTCTAGAAAAAATGTCTACAATCTCAAGACGATTTTGTCAAAACAAAATCTGTGCGCTATTTTAGGTATAGTCTTCATTTGGGTCCTAACATTTGTTTTCATATTTAGAATTCTTAATAATACTGCATTCCAAAATTTTTGAAAAATAATTATTTGGATTTTTGAAAAAAAAAAAATTTAATTCAATATTTCGAAAACGGGAGGACGATTTTTTAAAATTAATTTTATAAATATATATATATATATATATATATATATATAAATAAATAAAAAAGACTAAAAATATATTGCTAAAAATCGTGTGCTTAAGATGTGATGAAAAATAAAAGCAAGTACGTGGCCCAGTCATGCATTTTACTTTTAATACAGTAATCTCCGATTTATTTATACGTTAATTTAGATGCGAGATTTTTTACGCATTTAACAGGGTAACACAATTAATTGAATTCTTACCTTTAAAAAAAAACTAGCTTAATTACATTGAATGCACAAAAATTCGTTTTTTTTTAAATATTTGTATGTGTATTATTACTGACATCTGGAAAAGGAATATAACTCGAGATATGAATCAACAAACTCGGCATTGATAGAGAGATATTAACAATATTCTCACTGAACTACAAGCCGGATCTAGAAAGAATTATTCGACAGCCGAGTACATTTTTACTCTAACATCAATAGTTAAAGCATTCCCAGCCAGAAACAAAAAAGTATTTACTATGTTTGTCGATTTTAAATCAGCGTTCTATTTAGTAAATCGAAATGCTCTTTTTTATAAACTTTCTCAAATCGGAGTGTCATCAAAATTCATTAAAATAATTCAATGTTTGTACGAAGATTCGGAAGCAGCAGTTTGGGATGGCAAAACCTATTCAAAAACATTCAAATCACATACCGGAGTTAAACAAGGATGTCTTCTGAGCACTCTTTTGTTTGCTCTCTTTATAAATGATATCGCAACGTGCATCGCAGATGGAGTTCGAATTGCAGGCATCACAATTAATGTTTTGCTCTATGCTTATGACCTGCTCTGATTATCTGAAACAGCAGAAACTCTGCAACTAATGATAAACCTTCTTGTAGACTATTGCAATAATTGGGGTTTGGTAATCAACTACGATAAAACGAAAGTCATGGTCTTCTCACGCTCAACTCGTGGTGAAGGGAGTAACACTTGGACTCTGGCTGGATGTCGCTTAGAAGTATCTAAAGAATACAAATTATTTAGGGGTACTGCTAAGCCCAACCCTGGATTTCAGAAAACATCTTACCTAAAAAGTAAAACCTTCACAAAGTCTGATCAATCAATTGGAAAAAAATGTTCTCAAACGACCACATAAGCCTGTCAACAAAATTAAAAATTTTCAATGCAGTCGTAAAATCTACGCTCTGCTATGGTGCACAAATATAGGGAATGCAAGAATCCTACGAAATTGAAAAGTTTCAAAGAAATGTCATTCAGAAAATTTTTAACATCCCCTTAACAACAACAAACTATGCAATCTATCTGGAAACAGAACTTCCAAAAATATTTACTTGAACTTTAAAGTTACAAGCTGACTACATAATAAAAGTACTTGGGCTTCAAAACTATCGTTTGTGTAAAATAATGTTACTTTACGAATCTCGAAATAAGGACTGGTGGTTGAGGATATGAGAAGACATCGCTACTTCCTGTGGGGAAGAAATGTCGCTAGATTATGGCAACACTAATCTGGTTAAATCAAAATTATACAAAATAATCCAAAAAGTCGAGGACGCTAATCGAGAGCAGATGATCGAAAAAGCAATTCAATCACAAAGCAGAATTCTATATAGCCAACTAAACTTTAACTTGTGCGACAAAAATTATTTTCAAGATTATTTTAGCTACAAAGATATTTCGCTTATTTTTAAAACTAGATGCGAACTCATTTTTTTAAATGCAACACCATTTAATGGAAGCTTCGACCAGTTTTGTAATTTGTGCAACCTAAAAGCCAAAGAGGGTTGTTTCCATTTCCTAAATTTTTGTCCAATTTGTAGAAGTCAGCGAGAGTCACATTTTGGAAGAGCAATACTTAGTAAGACTTGTCAATTTTACCAAAGTTTGCTACCGATACAGAATGCTACTTACATCAGAATGTTCCTAACACATTATACCAAATAATTATGAAATAATTTACAAAATTACTAAGTATTTCATTATACATTTACGGAGCCCTGGGGCACACCGATATTTATCTTGTGAATATCAGACTAAAACCATGCAGTACAACTTGTATTTAGCGGTCCGATAGATAATTTCTAATGCAATGAAGAAGAGATTCTTCGATACCAAATGCACGCATTTTCGATAAGGGAGCTTGATGCCAACTCTATGCAATAATATTAAAACGATGTAAAGATTTGTGCCACTGTTCGGTGAGATATACCATCAGATCACCAGTGGACCTATTCCTACGAAAGCTATACTGCCGGCCATTAAGAAGCTTTCGTTCTTTAAGATATTTCTTGAGCTGATAAATTAATCAGCGTTTCCATGACCTTGGAAACAAGGGACGTAAGTGCTATTGGACTGTAATTAGCGGGTGAAGAAGATTAGGAACAGGCTGGACAAATGCTGTTTTCCGTCCACTCAGAAAGAGACCTATAGAGTAGGACAGATGGAAAAGCTTACGCAGTGAATTTGCCAGCGCAGAAGAACACCTCTTCAGAACAATAGGAGAGATACTATCTGGACCATCGGATTTGTGTATGTCGAGGGGGTCATATCATTTTGTGGAAGCGTAGAATTAACAGCAAACTGTGCTGCTAGCAAATTAACTTTTTCTTGTTAGCTCAAGTGTTTTGTCTTAATTTTTGCTCATGTAAAAATTTAGTACTTTGAATATGACTGTTACAGGTCATTCTAGCTTGTTTGAACTTATTCCGGTTTTCCTCAGTTGGGTTGGCTTTATAACATCTGAAACTTACCTCTCTCAACCTGATAACCTCTTTACAGCTCAAATCGAACCACGAGTTTTCTTTTGGTTTGATGATTTTTGTTCTGTTCGTAATAAAAGCTTTCATTCCTTTAAGAGTTATGTTTGTGGTCATATCAGTACTGGAGTCAATGTCACTATCGAGGAAGCATAATGACCAGTTAAAGATCCTAAAAAAAATATTGAGACCGTCCCACTTGGCTTTCTCGTATTGCCATACGGTCCGCTTTGGAATATTTTCTCTAAGCGAGAAATCTGAGCACGAGAAATTGGCCGATATTAAACAATGGTCCTATGTGACTAGAGGCGGTAACATTTTAATATTGTATTTACCAGGTTGAGAGGTAATAAACAAGCCTAGGGTGTTGGCGGAGTGACCTGCAACGTCAGGTTTTCTTGTTGGATCAGTAACCAGCTGAGTCAGATTGTTTACCTCAGCAAAGAGCTCGACATTACCTTCCTACGGGTGTTGTCTGACCAGAATAGCGTAGTCACTTGGAATTGTGTACATTGAAATCGCCCGTAACAACAATTTAAGAGTGCGGATGGTACGTTATGTCAAGTATATACTACTTTAGGCACAGTCTGCATTTGGGTCAACATTTTTTTTGAACAGATGTATTTTGTTATTATACATACAACCATTTTGTTGATTTTCGACTTTCTCATAAACGGCTCAACGGATTTCGATCAAAATTTATACACAGGAGGTTCTTCGATTTCTAAATAATACTGCATACCAACATTTTTGAAAAATAGTTTTTTGGATATTTTTTTTTTTTTGAAAATTCAATATTTCGATTTTTTTTTGTGAAATTGTGTTTTTAAATTTATATTGTTAATTGTTTATAATTGCCATACCAATATTTTCTTTATACAAAAATTTAAGAGTTTCTGTTTATAAAAAAATAAAAAACGACTTAAAATAGCTTATAATAAAACATCTTGTGCTTACGATGTGATAAAACTTAAGAGCAAGAACGTGCGATTCAGTCGTGCAGTTTAGTAAGGCAGTATGCTACCCGTAATATGTTTAACACATAGTATGAGCATTTTGAAAACAGAGTTAAAAGGAGAAACCGATACACATTAACTTTGAAATTTTGAATATCACAATGGGTATGTATGTGTCTGAAGAAAGAAACTCTTTATTTGACGCTACGTTCATAATTAGGATCAAGGGTGAGCTGATGAGCATTCCTATAAGCGCGAGCATTTTGAACTTTTTAACGGAAGGAACGAATATAATTATTTCGTCTGAACACTTATTGTAGAAGAACCTATAAAACTTTGCTAAGCAGGAAACGTTACGATGGGATTAATTCCGTTATTGATGTGTCACCTATCATTCTGAAACCTCCATTTTGGAATCTGTTCAAAAGGCTCAGGTATGTTTTGGGAGCACTGCCCATACATGGGAGTTATACTCAAGTTTTGGGCGTAATAAGCCTTATAAACTACAGCTAGATCAGTCAGGGAAAAAATATTTGGGATCTTCTGATGAATCCGATGCATACCAAGAATAGATAGTTCCTCGGTTTCCTTTAGACAAAAAGCACACATCAACAGCGGTATAGAGGGTGGGTTTCACTTTAATGATAGTACGTAGCATTGAGTTTTTGAAGAATAAAATTCTACGCGCTTTCTCATTCGACATTCCCCATTGCACGATGCTATCAAGATCAGAATTTAATAATATATATAAATATAATAGATATATTATATAAGTAAATATATGTCTGGTATATTTACTAGTTGCCAGACATGCACAAATATTGACATATTTTACATCAAACTCCTGAAAAACAACTTAAACTTACAATAGTGAAACTGTGGAATAGAAATAGTATGTGCTATGTTTGTACCACTCAACTTTAACAGTGCTACTAGTTATTGACATTACATCATTCTGTTGATGCAGTAAATTATTCTATTCAACATAATTTTTGATATCGCATATTTGAACATATATTTACCTGATACGCTGAGACTTCCTGCCGCATAACACTAGCTGTATATCTACCAAACCGTTGCCATTCTCTTGCTAGCTTTCTACCTTTTTGTCGATCATCATCTAGAAAACAACATAGGTCTCTTAGCTCTTGATTATCATCCACCAATCTTTGGTTGGCTTCCTTCAGCGCTCGTAGTTCCGTTATTAAGGGCTTTTAAGTAAACATAAAATACAAAATTAATATCTATACTTTCTGAACGATAATCAAAACATACCTGCAGTTGTCGACTCTGTTCCGATGTTAATCTTGCAGTCGAAGGAATTAATGTGGGTGTTATCCCTTGTGCATTTGAATCCTGATCCGATTTTCTTACAAATTTAAGCATATCTTGCTGCTGTTGCTGAATACGCAAAAGGTTATCCTGTTCTTGTGAAGTGGAAATCAATAACTGCCCTCGATGTTGGGGTATAGGGCGCTGTTGGATAAAACGAGATGGATTTCCTTGTGCTTTAATTGACTCTGGTACATACACTGTTGAAAGTTTTGGAATATCTGGTGGATATTTTATGTTAAAATGCGGCACACTTAAATCCAATGATGTAGTTGTGTAATAGTTAGATTTTCCACTCGAAAGATGTTTCAAAATGCCACTCGAAGGTTGTGGAGGTGGCTGATAGCGCGGAGGAATTGTATGTGCCGGTTCGATGACGATGCCGCCCTTCGATGGTCTTTGTTGTTGCTGATGAATGTGGTGTACACACTGATTGTTTGTTAGTTGTGGAGGTGTAGCAATTGGATGATGTACAGTAGCCAAAGTTTGAATTTGTGTTGGACCGTTTGCTGTTGGTTTCTGAGAATTAGCAGTGGCGCTTTGCTGTTTTGCCACTTGCTTTTGGCTTTCTTGATGTGCCTTAAAATGTTGATGCTGCAGATTCTTATTGTTTCCAGATGATGTAACACTACAGTTTTCGTTTATTAAATTTCCATTTAGTTTGTACATTGGGGTGTTCGCTGCGGACATCTTATCGACGTTATTAGCCAGTTCGATTCATAAGCATTTACTTTTTTCTTTGCATCTTTTATTTGAATTAATTTCTTGAATTATTATACTTAACTTCTACAGAAAGCTGTTCCGAAGAAAAGATTTGTAAGAAATCTATAGGTTTGGTAAGAAATCAAAATTTCTGGATGCTTAAACGAAAGGAAATGGTAGGCTTAATTATTAATGTAGTACTAATTTTGGTACACTTTACTTTTTTTTTAATAATAATCCAAATGTCTTCAGAAAAGCATAATTCACAATACTTGAAACAAGTTCAATTTCAAAATTCAACTACACGCCTGAGTCATCACAATTATTATTATAAAAATAAAGTAACCAACAAAAGCAGTAATAAGTCATTTGAATATGTTTTACTGTTTCGTTTGTTATGCATCTAACAATTTAATACTTGCACAATCATATTGCACAAGTTAGCATGAGCTCTCTAGAGTTTCCACATGGCACAAGTTTGTAAGTGGATTATTGTCAGTTATGTTCATCTCAACAACTTGCTCAATCCTGAGGTTGAGTTTTACAACAATATACAATATGCGGCTTCAGCTTATTATAATGACGTTTGGACTCAAGGAGATGGAAAAGCTCCAGGATCAGATCGTGCACCGATGGAATTTTTTAAATGTGGATCATTGGAACTTATTAAAGTCATCTCATCGATTTTAATAAGATTTTGGTGTTATCCCTAAAGAATTTAAAGAGGCCCTTCCATATTTATAACAAAGGAGATAAAGCACATCTAGGAAACTACCTACCGCGGCATCTCGTTTCTCATATAAAATCTTTAAAACGATCTTGCAAAAAAATCTTCCTTTGTGGATCAATTCAAATCATCTCCTCAACGAATATCAAACAGGGTTTAGAATTGGGTTTTACACAGCCGACTATATTTTTATACTATAATTATCATTTATAATGAGAAACAAGAAACTATCTTTTTCGTGAACTTCAAAGAAGCGTTTGATGCTGTGAACCGAAGATATTTGCTGTATAAGCTTTTCGAGATGGGAATGTCCAGAAAATTCGGAACTGTACAATGATACTTCGACAGCTTTTTGGAATGGAGATGGCTTGTCTGAGTTCTTTCAAACTAAATTTTCTGTAAGACAAGGATGTACGTTGAGTCTATCTTTGTTCGCACTATTTATCGATGACAGAACGGATTTCTTATCAGGAGCTATACAATATGCGGATGTTGATGTGAAAACGCTGTTGTTCGCTGTTAGCTTATTCCCCAAAATCTTTGCAGCTTATGACTTTTATGAACTATTGCTGCAGGAAAAACCTGAGGTCAATCTATCTAAATACAAATTTATGATATTCAAGAATGGTGGTGGCAGGTTTCGAAGTGAGGAACATTGGCTTATAACGGGAAGAGAGTTGAAGTTGTTATGTAGTATAAATATCTTGGTGTCATGACTATGGAAAAGCACCGTAAAGAGGAACTAGCGAATGCCAAATCTGCTATCACCTTAACATCGCGAAGGAGTTTAATAAACAAAAATATAGGTCCTTACAGTAGTAAATTCAGAGTCTTCGAGGCAGCAACTGAATCTATCTTGGTATACCTGACCCTAGCTTAGGGTGGAAAACAATATGACACAGTCGAGAAGCTACATATTATTTTAAAATACATTTTCATTTCCCGCCTAACTATGCAATAATGTTGGAAACTGGTTTGTATTCATTAAAACATTAAAGTTTGAAGTCAACTATATTCTTAAAGTGATGAAGATTGCAGAAGAAAGCGGCATTAAAAACAATAAGAGCCAGAAGTGGTTAGTATGGTGAGTAGTTGGAGCTAAGGCAAACTCGTGTGGAAAGCTACCTAATATTGATGTGTAGCATAAAGTTTCTTGAAAACAATTACTGTATAAACTAATTGCGAATGTGGAGAGAATGTCCAGAGAGAATTTTCTAAGTGAGGCCTCAAGTTCTGTGCACAGTGCTATATACAATACACTCAATAATAATTTGAACTGTAATTATTTTCGAGATGAATACAATTTGCAAAAGATTTTGACGATGTTAAGACTGTTAGTTGAACTTCTTAGCATAAACTACATCACGCAAAGAGATGATCTTCCAAATGTGTGTATAGCATCTATGGAAAATAGGGAAGATCTAATTCATTGTTTAGGATGATATGCCCAACGGCCGGCGCGTGAAACTAGGACATACTGTTTCGGAAATGATTTGTTAAAAGCAATTTTAAACGAAATGAATACAATTCAAATGTTATAGGTATAGCGTTAAAATAGCTTTCTAAAATCTTTAAGTAAAAAAGTTATGCTAATTATATATACTTAAAAAAAAATATTAGACCAATTTTAGTCAATTTGCAGACGAGAGAGTCATGCTTTAAACTCTCAATGTAATGTAAAATTGTAACTAAATAATATTTTTAAAAAATACAAAAATATGTAGTAGCTATGTACATATATCACAAGTAAAAAATATAAGTAAAACTACAGATACAGCTTACATTGCAAATCATCTAGGTCGACAAATCAGTGTGTCGCTGGCAAAGTTCACATAATAATCTGCAATCTGTAATAACTTTTTGTTGTTCTAGCCCATAGAATAGCACAACTGATGAAAAAAAACAGCTGTTTTCCTAAAAGTTGTAGGTATTAAGGTATCCCAAACATACTCGACTAACCAGCTTTCCCACTGATAATTTTATTTGATATGACTTTTCTTTTGATTTGCGATTGCTTACATCTAACTTATCCAAATCTTTCATAAATAGGTATTTTCGGATAGTTCAGTATCTGAAAAAAATTATTAAATATCGATATGAACGTGGCCATTGATTTTTTCTTGATAAGTCGTTTATATCAAATATTGAAAAGTGTACTTGTAATTTGTATACAAAAGTCAACCTTGGTTTAAAAAGAACAAAGAAAGGAACAAAAGTCATTGAAAAGGTTTTAAACCACAGTTCAAATATTTCTCTAGAACTGTCCCTAGGGAGTTAATGTATTTATACAATACCTAGTTGTTTTTATACCTACATAACATGTGTGTATAATATATTCCTTTGTATTGGAAGTTAAGACCCCACACATATTTTTGCAACTGGAAATTCAGTACGGGAATAAAGGTGGCAAAGAATAGCAGATTCAGGTAAACAGCACGACATTGTAATTGAGGCAGTATACAAATATCCATAAGGTAGAAAAACCAGGATTGCACCAACTTATTGATGGTGATATGATGATATGGAAGGCCAAACCTAGAAAGTATATGTACATATCAATTTCAGTAATACTATTAAAACAACTCCAAATTAAATTTAATAACCAATTCTATTTTATGCATCGTAAAATTTGTATAACTATACAAATAAAATACTTTTTTTCATTTGCGTAAAAAATTAAATTAAATGCAATTATGTGACGACAAGGAAGAAAGTTAAGATTTTTATTCAAACTAAGCATTCATCGAAATGTATTTGTTTGTAAACTTTTTAACCCGACATCTATTTATTACGTTCCCTTTGATTTTAATTTCACTTATAAGGTTGGCTTTGCTAACTTAAATTTAAAAGGCTCATTTGCCAATTTTTCAAAACCTTTTAAATGGTGAGTCATTGAATAATAAAAAGAAAACTTGCCAAGTATAAACATGACAAAATCTAGCCTTTAACCTTGTCGCATAATTTGACGTTGTTTCGATTATAAGATGAGATAGTAGACGAAAATATCTTAATCTCATTTTTCTTCAACACTCAGAAGTACTCGATATACCTACGTAATTGCTAACAATGCTAAAGATGCGTATCAAACAACGCGACTCCCTCAAAACTAAACTTCTAGATCCGATCGTGTTCTAGTTTATGCAAATTATGTCTAAACAGAAACTTTCACAATGCATATTTAGTTGAACTTGTTGAATTGATTCATTCTGTTTTTATATTGCTTACTTACTTAAGGTTTTAGAACCTATACCTACCTAGGTAGGTAGGACAGAAGTATATTTTCTTATGTTAGTAAAAAATCGCCTATTCGTTTAAATCGTGTTTATTGCCAACTACGAGTACCTACCTACGATCTAAAAAAAAATGTTTGATAGGTAATACAAACGTAAACTTATTTACTTTAGATCGTTACCTATATGATTAGATGGTAGATTATTAAATTAACAATTGATCACGATAAGAAATTGTTAAAATAAAGGCAAACATACATAGGTATGTACATACCTAACCTATAGGTACTTTTTAAATTAAATGTTAAGTCCAAAAAATAACATTTAATTCTAATGTAGTTTTTCTGGATGAATTCAAAAGTGATTGAATGAGTAAATTTCTCTGCATTTATTTTATGTGTAACTCAAGAAGTATTGTGAATATAAGTATGTGTGTGTATATGCTTACTACCTATAGACTAATGCGTACTTACCTTACCTACCTGCATCTACTTTACATTAATTTCTAAGAATATTTTTGTTGGGTATGAAGATAGGTATAAGAAATCTGCCGTAAACAGATGAAATCATTTACATACATTAATTGTATGCATTTATCTTTTCTTTTTTTTTTTAATTGATAGAATAGAAAAAGTACCTCTTTATTTTAAACGTGTAGATGTAGATAATCGGATTGTATGTAATCAAAAAAAAAATAAACTATACAAAACGCTCACTATTACTGACATCCATACTTTTCTTTACAGTTTTTTATTTTGTTTATCACATCAGAGCAGAAGTGAATTTAAAAACAATAACATAATATCAAAATCAAGTTATTAACACTAGAAATAAAATTTATAAATTTCACGAATAAAGCATTAATATCGTGCATTAGATCTCGACTCGATTCTTTTCTCGATCACTTTGCTTGACTTCTTCACTATTTCACTACTAAAAAAAACTAAACTGGAAATAAAAGAAATCATCAAAGCCGAACGAGCAAAATGACATGAAAATGAAAGCAAGAAAGGGAAGGGAGTGCTGAGGCTGGCTTCGTTGTGTGACGTCACAATAATCTAGTTCTGTTGAAGGAGAAACAAATTATTTTATTAATATTGTAGATTTCATTGTTAGAATTCTCTCCATAAAAATAATTTAAATAAACAATTATATAATCTTTTCGCTTAAAAAAAGCCAAAAGCACAGGTACTTGAAGATCGAAGTTGTTAGATCCGAGAAGTGTTAGAGTTTACTAACGTAATTTATAATAAAAAATATTTTCAACAATATTTGTGGGAAGTCATATTTTTGCGTAAAAGAAACTGGTATGCATGGTACAGGTCGTTGTTCGATTCCAAATTTATAACTTAAAAAAACAATAGGTAAGAATTAAATTGTTGGTTGGAAGGTGTGCGATCTTTATAAAGGTAAAAGCCTGGGAAAAGGGAATGCAATATCTTTGTTTACTACGAATACGACGTCATACGAGTACAAATATCAAAATGGCGGTTTGGCTGTCTTAAGCAAAGATGTTGTATTTACATGTATCTTCATTTGAGTACTGCAAACTAAAGGGGGATGTACATACATCATAAATAATTTAATTTTGTTGGATACAAATTTCTTTTGCTGCGCTATTCTACAAAATTTAACTGTCAGAATAAGAAAACAAATCTCCAAGCTGATTTATTTATTTCTTATTTGATAGGCAGGCGGTATTGCGGGACCTACTTTTCTCGTATTCTATGAAACAGGACCACACGGTACAAATAAATCACACTTTGTACCGTGCGCAATTGTAGGTAATTGGAAGTGGGAATTTTAAAAGTAAGTTTTAGTGGTATAAAGTGAATTGATTTTTATATGCATTTTTACTAAAACTAATATCTACTATAAATAAACAGGTAAACTTACCTAAAAAGTATTTGAAGATTTTATATGAAATATTCATATTTAATGCTGATCTTTATGTTGAAATGACAGATTTTGATACTAATCAGTAGTTTTTATAAAGGACTAAAAAATGCCCTCAGATTAGCGTCTGGTTTTTATGAAAACATCAAGGATTGAAAATAATTACTTATATATAAGCAGACTTTTTCATTAGACTTCGCTAAACGAATCGATGTTAATTTTAGTAAGGGCGTTTGTGTCAAGCCGCTATACCAATCCGTATACAATACACATTTTACTACCCATTTATAGTATCGGCTTATGTCAAATAAAGTATTCCTGTATTCTCTTTAACACATACGAGAGTTTCGAAACAAAAAAATACAAATATATAGGTACCCCATCTTCAATCTTTCTGGGTCGATGATCGAGTGTGGTTTACACAGCATCCTTGGTTCTTGGTGAATACGAAGAATATATGCATTTACCCACTTAAAAAAAAAGAAATTGACATTTGTGACGTCTGTAGTAGAAACAAACAGTCGTTCCACAATACAAATACAAACACAACTTTTTAATAAGATCCACATGACCATATCTAAAATATATCGGTGGCAATTGCCAGTTGGTATATTGCCTTGGCTTCGTGTGGCGCGGTTTCTTTAATTTAAAATGAATGAGTTTCAATAAATAGCCATTATAAAATAAATATCCAAAACGTTTGACTATTCAACGTTAAATAAGGTACTGAATAAGAATTTTGAGTTTAAAGGTATTATAAAAAGAACATAGCCTTATGTACTCGCTATAATTACGTAAATGAATAAACTGCGGATATATAGGATTATGTTATGATTCCATTATATATGGTTTAAAGTTTAATTGTATGTGTACTGAGACAAAGTTCCGCATACTTAATTTCAATAACCGGGTACTGGTAACAATTTACTTTAAACAAATATTAGCCCACAATTTTAAATAGCCTGATTTTAAGGTATTATTTTACAAATTTACTGCTAATTCTTTGCAACGAGTAAAGGTGCTAAAATCATAATAGTCTAAAACATTAAGCATATGGTATCATACTAAAACTATGTTCTTGATAAATTCCAGATAAGATAAAAGCGCATATAAGTGGAAAACTAAGCAATTATAATAGAGTTTTCGTTTGGTAATCCGGTACTTTTCGACCCGGATGTGCGTGCTCCAGGGTCCAATTCCACAAGCGTGAATGATTTTCCGTGAAAAAAAAATGCATTCACGCTCAAAATATCTTCAAAAATTTGCCTATCTATGTACACGTTATTTGTCAAACAATTTGGGAAAATTTACTATTGCAGAATCGTTTTTCTTTTCTTTTCGGGTGAAATACCATCTTGTGCAAAACGAACAATATCAGAAGTAGATTTTTGTTTATAAATAAATTGCTTGAAATCTTAAGTTACCTTAACGGTGGTAATATTTAATATGTATTGTATAATATCTTGTATATTTATTTATTTTTTCTTTGTATTTATTTATTTTTAGTTATCATTATGTTTTTTTGTTCTAGTAATCATTAAGCATTGTGCCTTTGTTTGATAAAATAGCCCTTAAGTGATTTGAATTTTATTATAATGTGAACAAAAATTGATGATATTCATTTAAAATTCTCGACCGTGCACTTAACCATGAAACTATTTTATTTCTAATGCGTATCGGCAACATCAATGTACATACATACATGGTAATTTTCATTAGTGATATAAAATTGCGACTATAATAAAATAGTAAATCCAGTCCATAATGAAATTAAACTACGCTTATCGCGTAGTTTACTACTTTTTAACCCACAAGTAGTAGGCGTGTTTTTTTCTAAGCCCCGGGGAAAGTGGACAAAAAAAACGATGAGTGGGATTAACAATTTGCATGCTAAATCCAACAACAACCAATCCTCTGGGGTGCTTAACTTAAACCCAGAGAATTCTCGGGGCTTAGCTTTTGGAGCGGATAAAAACTGTGCTACCAAATAATGTATCATTAAGTTATCGATAAAATGTATAGAAACTTCAAAACTGACATTTTGAAATGTCGGTTAATTATCTATTTTGTGAATTACAAAATTCAAAGGCAATTCTAAAGTGGCTTTGAAATATTCTTTTGATTATTGCAATTTATTTAAAATTTGTTTATCTTATTGGAAGGGTATTCGACCGATTCTGCCATATGATGCTCTTGTGGAGTTAACGGAACATCTTCCCACTTGTCAGGAAATAAGCCGTACTGGTAAATTGGCAAAAGTTCGTGTTTCCAACCAGACGATGGCGTCGCACCAATAATTGAAAAAGTATTGCAAGCTGCCTTGTGTAGTAACAACCAAGCAAAACAAGATTCTAACAAACAATCTGTGTCCTCTTCCAAGACGTGTCAAGATGGTGATAAATCCAAGGAGAATGAAATCACATATCTGACTCTAAATTCCATCCAACACATTGTAGTACATTTGTGCACCAGTTGTTCTTGTGCCCGATCATTTACATATAAAAGACCACTGACTTCAATTCGCTAGCAAACACATTAACTCCTTATGCAATTTATGAGAACAGTAACAAAAGGGAAACACATATAAATTAGTTTTGAAATATGACATTTTCTACCAGAGCTTATGGACGTATATCAGCTCAGTTTGTAGATATCCTCGGATA
This sequence comes from Philhelius pedissequus, assembly GCA_910595825.1. Taxonomy (NCBI): domain Eukaryota; kingdom Metazoa; phylum Arthropoda; class Insecta; order Diptera; family Syrphidae; genus Philhelius; species Philhelius pedissequus. Next base: position 346,586,339 of record OU343160.1, on the reverse strand, counting down.
TCTGTGACTTAGCACAAAGTCTATATCGGAGAAGCTTCCTGAGTACATGGAAAATGTGGTAGAATTCTGTTACAACGACAAAATGAGCTTATACCTAAACATTCAAATAGTCATGACAAACACAGCATGGTTCGAATTCATTTTGAGGTGAATATCAGGCAAGTTCGGGAAGTCATTCCTAGATGAAAAGAACTTCTCTCTTTTTGAAGGAAAAGCAAATGCTTCAAAGATTTTGAGAATCGTTTATTGGAGATTTATACTATAATAAGTTTTTGGCCAACCAGTAAGCATGATTCCTTACTTTATTAACTTTTTAATAAAATTAGAAATTTGTTCTTAGATAATGATCATTGGCCATTATATGATTCAGGGCAGAGAACAAATAAAATGAGAAACCATATGCTGTATTGGAAAAGACAAAATCCAACAATGGTGTGAACCTCAGTGAGACAATGGATGCTGCAGATGAGAGCACTATAAATACAACTGTTGATCAAACAATTCTTGATTCAACAACAGCATTTGAAAATAAATCAGCTCAACGAACCGAATACAAAGTCCGTGCAATTGTTACAAAAAAAAATACTTTTCAAATCGCGTCCAAGACCTATTATTTCTACTGTTCCAGATAAGGTTTAAGAACTATTATGAGATGATAATTATATTATATTGCATTTGAATAAAAAAGAAATATATGCCGATTCACACTTTTTCAAACAATGTACCTTTTATGTTGTTTTATTTCTCAAAAGTATGTTCTTGAATTGTAGAATTTTTAAGCACAACGAAGACTTTATTATACATTCATACATGCATACTTACATATTTGAAAATATATCATCTGCAAAAAATAAATACTCGGCATATCAAAGATTTTTGTCATTATATAATTATCCGTTCAATAGGACAGAAGTATATAAATGTACCATGTTTCGTGAGTTACACAAAAGCAAGTGCAAGCTGGACGACGGAACATTTGTGTTGCTTCGCAATCCATACATTGTGGGTGGCAATGGCGCAGTGGATAAAGTGCTTGATTGCTAACTAGGACGTGTGGGTTCGATCCCCACGCTAGGCGCATTCTTTTCTATACCTCCAATTTTAATTGGATGCCGCCCATGGGTTAAAATGAGACAGTCAATACCTGGTTCTCAAATCCAATGTGCCAAAAACTAGTGCCGTGCAATTCAGGTTGCATTTAAAAGACCTTAGGTCTTACAGGCATATAGTTAAATTTAAAAAAAAAATCTTTAATGCATCATTTTCCCATGGGAACCTCACAATAGTCGAAGACCATCGGAAAATGAATGCATTGACCTTATAAAAATATTCTGCCCTATCGAGGTTACCATCAGAGCGGAGTTTTCTCTGCAACGTATCTTCGTCGGAAATTCAATTTCAGTTCGAAGTAGCTGTCATCGGAAGAAATTTTAAAGAAATACGACGACGCATTGCGATGAATATAAACTTCAGGCAGAGATGAGCAACTTAACTGATATATCGAAAATTCGATATATTTTCGATAGTTCTTTATTAAATATACACTATAAACGTTTTAAACCATGACAAATTGGCGAGAGAGTGTAATTTATTGTTTATAGAAAGTATTTTTTTCAATTATAATGCGCTAGAGTTTTTAAGAAATGTAAATAGATGCACCGATTTTAAAATCAAAACTATCAAATTAAGTCCCCTCCCTATTTCCAAACAATGTTTTCTTTCCGTTTGAACTGGCAACAAAAGAATATTTAAAAAAAAAAAAACTTTTGAAAGTCCCCTCCCTATTTCCAAACAATGTTTTCTTTCCGTTTGAACTGTCAACAAAAGAATAATTTAAAAAAAAAAACTTTTGAAAGTCCCCTCCCTATTTCCAAACAATGTTTTCTTTCCGTTTGAACTGTCAACAAAAGAATAATTTAAAAAAAAAAAACTTTTGAAATTATTTATTTATCAATATACGCTGACGCAGCTCTAATTCTATAATTCCCTTCAAGATGGAAGAATACCTTTCGCCTAAATAAAAATGCGTTTGCTTTTGTTTTGGACAGATTCAACACAAGTACAAAATAAATTATCGGTCTGATGGCGTCACTTCAAACCTTTAAAAAATATATGATGTATTCAAAACTAAAACACAGCCACAACTGCTGGTGTCATTCTTGTGTAATTTTAGATATGCAATATGGGGATATTCGCTGTGCAGAATTATCTTCCGCTTATATTGCTGTGAACTTGTTTATTCGTTCTGCCTAAAAACAAAAAGCCCACAAGTTAACGTACATAAGGTTTATTTCTTCATTACTTACATTTTAATAAACAATTTCTTTAAAAAGAAAACACTTTCCGCAACGAGAACTTGTCGGAGGACTTCGGAGAATGTTTTGTTTGTATCTGTCATAAACAAAACCATTAAAAGTACTTCATCGCATACAAATGGCATGCGTTGAATTTCGCCGGACAGAATTTCCAATCAGCCGATCGAAGAATTACCTCGAAGCAAAATGTCTCCGATTCGTAAAGTAACGTAAGGTTCACAAAAAACGCGCCTAATATTATAATATCAAGAATGTACTACGTCAATTTGCGTTCCTTTACTATTCCATTATTTTTACTTGCGATATATAAGTAAATACTATATGGCAAGTTATGGATTCGTAAAAAATGGATTTACTTGCATCCTGGTACCTACATATTGTATTTTCGGTAATATGTCCACATGTATTTTTCATTTTTTTAAACAAAAAATAACGGAACCTGCCATAAATTTTTTTCCAAAAAGAAAACTCTTATTTTTCTCAAAAAACGGCTACAACGATTTTTATTGAAAAAAAATCAGCTCATTAATAAAGGGAAGGCACATTTTGCTATTGTTTTTTTTTTTTTTTTTTTTTTTTAAATGTTATTTTAGATACCTGTAGTATTTCCATTTTTTGGCTTTCGATTTTCTGGAAAACGATTCATTTGTTTGAAATTTTTTATACAGAGGCTCCTAGAAAGTCTTATGTAACCAAATTAAAAAAAAAAAAACTTTCTTTTTGAAAACTCAATATTTCGAAAGCGACGCAATAGCTTTGTTCGGAATGTTGATAAAATATGTGTGTGTTCTTAAATCAATGAAGTCCATTTTTAAGTACAAATACTTTAGTTTGCGTACTTATTAACGGTACTTCCCATAGAACCACTTTTCATATTTTTGACTTTCGCACTATTGGCTGAACCGATTAAATTTATTTTTTATTCAAATGCTCCCTAAAAATATTATAAAACTGCATACCTACTCAAATTTTCAAAAAAAATTGTTTTTCAATTTTTTAAACATATAAATAATTTTTTTGAAATTCAAATTTCATATGTATGTAAACGGTGATTTTTTAAGAGCTTGGTTTTTGAAAATTCAAAAAAACACAGAAACTTGTAAAAAGTGAATGAAATTTTTATTTGGATCGATAAATCAATTTCTGCCATTTACTTTTTAAAAATAATTTCACTTAAATGTTGCCCGCGGCTACGCTTCAGGTGGTCCATTCTGAAGGTCCAATTTTGGCAAACTTTTTCACACATTTCGGCCGGAATCTCACCAATGACGCGTTCAATGTTGGCTTCCAAGGCAGCAATCGTGTTTGGCTTGTCCCCATAGACAATAGACTTAACATAGCCCCACAAAAAATAGTCTAACGGGGTCAAATCACATGATCTTGGTGGCCAATTGACTGCGCCAAAACGTGAGATCAACTGCTCACCAAATTCGCCTCTCAATTGATGCATGGTTTCGCGTGCAGTGTGGCATGTGGCACCGTCCTGTTGGAACCACATGTCGACCGAGTTGGTGGATTAATGTCCAATAAAGTGAAACTGGTGCGAAATTTGGTCACAATGAGATGAATAGCCTGCTCGGTGGGTCGATTATGACGGATATAAAACGGGCGTAGCTTGCGAAACACATTTTTCACAGAGCACGAATTTTGATAATAAATTTCAATAATTTGCAAACGTTGTTCAGGCGTAAGTCTATTCATGATGAAATGGCAAACAATACTGAATCGAAATGTCAAATGTTCGTGGAATTTGTCATGTGTGATCTGTCAAAAATATAAACGTCAAAAACCAAGTAGCAAAAAAATCACCCGTTAATTGAATGCAGCTCAATAGGGGTTAAACGCAACATTTCTATGTTTTTGATTTCGGTTCGACTTGCTCTTATATTTATATCTTTGACTAGCAGTATTGCGAGATCTGCAACTTAAGTATGTACGTCTAATTGCTGGCATTTTCAAAAACGAAAATTCAAATGTAAATTTAAAAAAAGTCAGATTAGAAATAATTGTATATGGCGGTTTCATAAATTTTCTAATTTTCCGCGCAATTTTCTTAATTTTTTCTTTCACATAAACCTTCTCTTAATAATAATAAACATAACAAAGAACGAATTAGCGAAATCGGTCCAGCCGTTCACGAGTGATGGCTTGACCAAGTGAAATAGGGATTCATTTTTATATATATAGATACATTATGTACTTATATATGTACATACATTTTATTTGCGTCAACAGACAAAAAAAATCATTAATCGTACAGAAAATTGTTCAAAAAATTAAATAAAGTCACAATTCTCTCCATTATGAATCCACTTCGTGCAGATCGTAAAGGAATATCAATTAAGGTTAAGATATAGGTAAGGCCGTTTAAAAAGATTTATGAAAAATTAATTTCATGAAAAAAATGTTTTATGACCTGATATACTCCTGTTTTTGAACATTAACTAATAAAAATGGTGTACTTGAAGAATTTAAGCACGAACCACTGTTACCACTGGAACTCATTTCAGTCAAAAGGGACTCATCTTTTTTAGATTTGACTCATTTTTCTTAAGAACGAGTCAATTTATATGAGTTTGACTGACCAACAACAACTTGAATGTGCTACCACCAAGTTTTTCTCATATTATTTTTTGGCTGGAATTATATCTATTTCACGACTTGCCAAGGTCGATCATCAGATTACTTTTTCATTTTAATCGAAAAACTTCGTGTGCCTTTATTGTCTATTGAACCATGACCAAGCTGCTTAGAAGCCAATGCACTACGCATCAATTCACCTAGCCCAAATGATCAGATCAAACCCAATCGGGTTTTTCTGTTTATCAATTGCATTAAAACGACAAGCGCTTTTAAATACAACGTGGAAATCTATTACACTTCACAGCAAATCGTTGATATTGGACCATTAAACGTTGTGTGCCAATATTGCAAGGCATTTATGTTTAAAAATAAAGCTCCTGTATTGTGTTTCGCGAGCGGTCAAGTCAAATTAACGCCATTAGTACCGCCACCCTTCCACCACTACATTCATTGTTTTCCGATTCTAAACATTTTTTGACTCATATCCAGCAATACAAAAATTGTTTTCGTCGTTTGGTGTACCAAAAGTTATTCAAGAAAATTGTATGACAACTTTCAAGATTCATGGTCAAATACATCATCTAACAGGTTCCTTATTGCCTACGCCGAATAGTGACTACAAATTTTTGCAAATTTTTTGTATGGGTGATTCGGCGTTATGCACACAACAATTCGGTGAAAAGACCAATAATTGTGGAACAACTCTAAACGATTTTTCATCGACATAACCAATTGTTTGCATTATTCACGATCGCTTTGCACCGCATGTCGACTGATTATCACAAAATTGTCATCAAAGCTGATAGACGCTTGCAGGACAACACGCGAGACATTTTATTGCAAATTAACAATTGACGAAGTCGCTATTGTCGTCGTGAGTGAAAATTTAGAAAACCGAAATATCGTTTTACATCGGCGTGTGTCTGAAACACATCGATCATTATGTTGCGTTACAATAGATATCCTATCTTATTTTAGCAAGGTGAAGATGCATATTATTTTCCAATGAAGATAATAAATCCAGTTACAGGTTCCGAAACTAACAAAAAAGTTAGTTCAATGAATTATTATTCATAAAGACAGATGATTGCCTGGATGACCACCTCATAATCTGCAATTAAAAATCGGATCGGTAATCATTATGTAGCGGAATATAAACCAGCCACGTATTTGTAATGGCACCCGAATTGTGGTAAAGAAATTAATGAACAACGTCATCGAAGTCACAATTTTAAAAGGGAAGTACAAAGGCGAAGACTTTTTGATTCCACGGATTCCTTTGTTTTCGAACGACATGCCATTCGACTTTTAAACAGTTGCAAGCCAGTGCGGCTAGCATTTGCAATGTCGTTAAATAAATCTCAAGGGCAGTCACTTAGTGTTTGTCGCATCAATCTTGAAAATCCATGTTTTTCACATGGCCAGTTATATGTCGCCCGTTCCCGTGTTGGAATACCAACAAAAATATTTATATACGCGCAGGAAAAAAGAATTAACAATGTTTTACATTATAAAACATTAGAATAATAAAAACTTTTTTTTTGAAATAATTTTTTTTAATTAATTAGATATACCAATTCGAATTCAATATTAAAAATTAAGACCAGGATAACGTCGGTCGGGTCAGCTATTATTGAATAAAAAAGAAGAAAACAATTAGCAAAGTAGATTTTTGATGAAATGCTTGTTTATTTTTATCAATTTCGTTTTTTTTAATATATATATACATTGGACATAATTAAGGATCTCCCTTAAGGGGAATCCCAAAAAAAATTCGAACGCCGACATAGGGGTATTTGCCTCGAAAAACCGCTCTATAATCAATTTTTCAAAATGTAGAACTGGAAATTAATTTTTTTGTCTAGCTGTAGTTAAATACCCACGGAATAATGTACCTTATTTTTTTATTTTTTATGCACACACTTCGCCACAGCATGAGTTGAAAGTCATCGATCATAAACTAGCACTGTGGATCAGTTAAATTGTATGAAAAATGCCCCAGCTAATTAATTAAACTTTTATTGTTTTTTGATATTATACTTATATAAAGTTTTTTGGTATGGTAGGTTCATCTGCAGATGTGTACTTTATTATTAAGCTATTTTTATGGGTAGTGAAGCTTTTATTTAATACAAAAATAATTTATTTTCAATATATGTAAAATGTCAGTTTTTTTCTTGTTTTTTTTTTTTTTTATTGTGGAAGTTTTGTTTTATTATTCGGTGTTATTCTGTAACATTTTTGATATGAGTTTTAAGAGAAAGATGTCAAGAACCAAAAACAATAAAAAACCCTGCACATATCTGCCCCTCGAGATTTTATCGTCCTTGATGTGTGGTGATTTAATGACAATAAAAGTACTGTTTTTTTATAAAATTAATTCTTTTGCTTTAAGGATTGTCTGGCTTGTGCGTTCTTACTAAAAGACAGTTACATGATGTTATAAATAAGTGTCGTGGGCGTCTTGTACAGAGGAAAAACTTAAAGATTTTAAGATTAAAATTGGTCGGTTAGGGTATTTAATTTAATTGAACTTTATTTGTCTATGCAATTTCAACTTTTAATATCTTACATTGTATTAAGGCATGAATTAAAGTTAAGATGGTTAAGTTCACAATGGACAAGTGATAGATTTTTAAGAAAAAATGAAATTTGGTTTCAGGGAGTTTATGAGGTACAAACTTTGACTGGACGTGGCCCGCCGTTGAAATCTTTCACAAAACTGTCAAAACTGCTAACATGTCGTTAGCTTTTACAATGGTCGATGAAAAAGTGTGCAAGGTGGCAACTAACACAAAATCTACAATAAAGTGTTATATTTGTGGAGCTACGAAAAGAATTTAATGAAAAGATTTTAATGATCTTTCCAGAAGGAATGAAGTTAATAAAGATGCGGTAAAATTTGGATTGTCAATTTTACATGCCAGGATACGGTTTTTTGAACGTATTCTTCATCTTGCATACAAGATCCCGTTAATGAAATGGCAATTAAGAAGTATTTCAAAAAAAAATAATTTTAAAAGAAAGAAAAACTGAAATCGAAGAAAATTTCAAATCAGAACTTGGAGTAATTGTTAATGTGCCCAAACCTGGTTTCCGGAACACTAATGATGGCAATAAAAGCCGAAGTTTTTTTAACAATCCAGAACTAGTTGCTGAAATAACTGGTGTTGATTTGCAACTAATACTTATATTAAAAACCATATTAGAAGTACTTTTTAGTGGATTTGAAAAAGATGTTTCAAAATTCCAAGTATTTTATTTGAAACGTCTAAGTTACATATTGAGCTTTATCCGTGGCATCCCATGACAACAAAGATGCACAAAATTCTTATACATGGAACACAAGTGATTAAAAATGCTCTTTTATATATTGGGCAGCTATGGGAATGAAGAAGCAGCAAAAACAAGTAATAAGCATTTAAGATTGTACCGGTTGAATTTTGCGAGAAAATTTTCGAGGGACCGGTTGTAACTTGGATGTACTTAATAGGTTTCAAAACATTGCCAATATTGTTTGATACTATTTCTAGGTTACATTTAAGTTCAGATCCTCTTATAACAAGTTTAAGATCCTTGCCTGTTAAAAAAGTTACAAAATTTACAAAATAGGGCCTCGATATGCGTATTTCCCCGAGTCCAGGTTCATGAATTTTAGATTTACACTTTTGAAGTACATATTTCTAAGGTTATTCGGTCTTTCTGAAATGTTTCCGAAAGCTTATACGTGTTTTATTATTGCTCATGATTCTTATATCTATAGATCATCTGATGAAAATAGGTTTGTCTCACGTAAAAAAAATCTATAAGCCTTTAGAAGAGTCATATTTTAAGTGGTACAATAAATTTGTAACATCCGCTGAGATTTGCCGCTGTGAATCTGACATTGCATCCTCACTGAAATTTTAATTGGTGGGACTGAGTTAATGGGACCTTTTGGGAATCCCCCAGGGAATTTCGCTTCCCAATAAAATGATACCGTGTTATATGCTATGTTCATCTCTTTTTACCTTGACACGGAAATTATACTGACTGAAAAAAATTAATTTTGGATCCTAAAATAGCTGATATAAAACGTGTGACTTTCCTATGAAGCGTTGACTATCTGTGTGAAATTGTATGAAGTTCAATTGGCTCTTAATGGGATATATGTAGCTTACTCACACAAAAAGGAAAAGAAAATTACGATAAAAAAACATTGCTGCAATTTTTAAAACAATGAAGATATTTTGAATTTATAATATATTGAATGTTTACTCGATTTTTGAACATGCCACTATTTTTCAAAAAAAAAATTTAAATTGTTGTTGACATTAAATTCCCTTTTAACATTTAATATGTGAGTGTGTGCGTGCTTTTGGTTTTGATTCTGACTTCAAATCCAGAAGCGAATTTCTTTCTATCCAGGAGAAGAACTGTCATTTGATAGCAATCGAACAGTTTCAGAAGCATTCGGAAGCCTTCCGGATGACCAATCGAAAAGGCCAATAGATATCTAGATCTACTTCACGGCGAGAAAAATTAAATTATTATATAAAAAAAAGTCTATGTTAGACCTAAGAAACCCTTTCTTGGAAAAAGTATATTAATATTATTATAATTTATTAATATATGTATAAGACTGACTGAACCGGAAATAATGCAATACATAGACGACTTAAAGAGTACATGTTCGTATGGTCCTGACAACATTCCGTCTATATTTGTTAAAACTTGCAAGTCCTATACATGTTCTGCAATCACTCATATATATAACTATTCGCTGTCGTCTGGTGTTTTTCCTGATTTGTGGAAGTCTTAGTTTATTATACCTCTTCACAAGAGTGGGAAAAAGAACCAAGCTGAGAAATATCGAGGAATTGCTTGCCTGAGCTGTTTGAAAATATAGTCACCAATCACGTTCAATTCTTCTGCAAATCAATAATTGTTCCTGAACAACATGGTTTTTGTCTACATAAGCCTACAACAACGAATCTTCTGCAATTTACAAACCAATAAAATGTGAATATACAAAATGGACTTCAGACGGATGTATTTTATGCTGATCTAAGTAAAGCATTTGATAGGGTTAGCCACCTTTTTCTTAAACTTGAACAATATGGGTTTCCAGAGCGCTTTCTAACTTGGATCAAATCATCTTTTTAAAAAAATTTTAAAATGTATGTCAAAAATTATTATGTGCTATCTGCAGTTCCTCATAGTAGTCATATTAGACCGCTTTTATTCTTACTTTTTATTAATGACATTGCCATGGACATTCTGTACTCACAAATCTTAATCTTTGCCGATAATTTTAAGCTTTTTTATGGCTACACGTTTCCTAATGGATACTTATTTCTACAACATGATATTGACAGAGCATCCGAATATTGTATTGCAAATGGAATGGAACTCAATTTAAAGAAATGTAAAGCGATGACATATTCTGGAAAGAAAAAACTTTTTTATCTTCTTACTTCATTGTTGAAATCCTAGTTGATCGTGTGCATTCATTCAATGACTTAGGGGCTTTATTTGACGTCAAACTGTCATTTAACCCCCACATCGGCATTAAAATAATCAATGCTAGAAGCCGCTTCGGATTAATTAAGATGTTCTATTCTGTTTCCGTATTTTCTGTTTGCGTAAATAATTGGAAAGTGTACACAAACAGTTTTTGTTATTCGTCCTACGTCATCTGCCATGGCATTTAAATGTACATCTTCTTGAATCTACTAAGTATATCAACTCTTAAGAAAAGAAGAGAATTCAATAATGTCCTTTTCCTATTTGAACTTTTATCTGGATCAATTTATTCTGCCCACATCCTGAGTATGCTGAATATAAACTCTCGACCTAGATCAACCCGTGATCCTTAATTCTTTTATACGTCGTTTGCTTCATCGAAATATGGTTTGAATGAATCTATAAATGTAATGTGTAAACATTTTAATTGTTTTTATAGTAACATTGATTTTAATTTATCGAAAAATTGTCTTAGAAAAAATTATTATCTTCTTAACAATTTCAATTAACAATTCTTGTAGTTCTTCTTTTTATTTGTTAATCACTTTGTTTTTCATGTAACTTACTTTAATGTTTTCTTATTTATTTTATCTTTGATCGCGAATGTACCTACTTATAACACTAAAACTACTTAGACATAATGTCTGCAGTTGATATTATAATTAAAAAATAATTAAATTTATAATGCTAAAATACAAGAAGCGAGCACAAGTTACTATACTTCAGGCTCTGAGGTGAACAGTCGTGTGCATATTAATTGGGACAAGCAACATTTTTTACGTTTTTGATAGTAGGCTATGGCGTGTACGCTATTTTTCAAATATTCTCGAACGTTTGGGCAGGTTATGGATTGTATTTTCTATTTTGAATGTTTTTGTTACTCATTTAAGTTTAGTTAGCTGTTATAAGAGGTAAGTTGCGTTTAAGGAAAATTATGAAATCATACAATTCAAATCAATTTTTGGTAATGCTACGTCATCATGTATACTTCAATGGAAAAGAGTGAAAAAATTATTGGGGACGTTCACTCAGTTATTCTCAGCAATCTAGAATAACTTTCTGTTGTTGTAAGGCGTGCAAAAGCACATCTGATGAGTAGTAGTGGTAATTATTTTTATTTTCAACTAAATTTATAAAAATACATAAAGTACATTGTTTTCTGATTTTTTTTTGTAGAAAAGTAAAAAATTTACGACAATGGCATAAGTCGTCTGTCGGGTAATTAAAATAACTTTTGATATTATCTCAGGTACATTACGTATAAATCTTAATTTTGATTACTATAAATTAGAGGAATACAAGAAATGATCAAAACTTTTCATTAATTAAATTGTCTAAGATTTGTTTCCTATAGGATATTGCAACATTTATATAGCTAACTAATCTGTTTCAATCAGCCATGTTTCTTTCATTGAGTATAATGATGAGTTTTTCTTCATTTAAGTATGCCTTTTCGAAGTATCTTATTCTAAATTCCCTAATCACAGGGCACCTGCCTAAAAAGTTTTGAAGATTTTCTTCTTCTCTCAGGTTGCACAAGCTGCATAGTGTTGAACCGTTGTTTCCAAATCTGCTTCCATTAAGAAAGATAAGATCGCCCCTGGCTTTTAAAATCCATGTTACTTTATTTGCTTCGAAATTATCGGTGATATATTGGGGTCCTATCGAGTAATCCAACAAGTTAAAAATTCTCGCTCTGCTTCCCCTCGCTATCTGCTCTGCATCTTGGTAACCCTCTGCCTTTAGTTGGGACAGAATCTGTGAACATTTGGTGTGCCAGTCTCCTTCATTTATCATACGCGCATCCCAGTGTAAACCGAACCTACTGCCAATGATGTTTACCTCTTTAACCCAAAAAAGTTGTTTTGCCAGTAGAATTATGGTGAGTTCATGAGGCAACCTAGTGTTATTATATTCGAACATTGTTTTTTAACATACCTTAGATGTAACTCCAGTGTATAAAAATGTCCATCTTCAGCTCCTGTTTCAATCGATAACGCATAATTTGGGGTGCATGACGGCAGTTTCAAAACTCTTCACAAAATAGCGTTGAAGCTTATCCACCTCTTCAAACAATCCAAGCCCCCAGACTTCAGCACTATAAATAGCTCTGCATACTGGCAGATAAAAGATTCCACTTTGAGCTTAGGGTAATATTTTGTTTACTCAGGAAACAATGCCATGTTGAGTTAATACTGCTTTTCACTGCTGTATTTCTTTTCTCTATGTGTTTTAAAAAGCTCACTTTGGGAGTGAGAAGTACACCAAGATAAGTGTAATTTGGTACTATCCGAATTTCTTCGCTTTTGAAAACCCTCTTTTCTCGATTTGATAGTCTGCCTCCATTTCGGAAAACCATAATTTCTGATTTTGTGAGCTTTACTTCCAAATTCCAGCTCTCAGAATATTCTTCAAAACGTGTTATCATCTGTTGCTAAAATCTGCTAAAATCACCATATCGTCAGCATAAAGCAATAATCTTACGTTTAAATGTTCGATATAGAGGCCTCCTTCAATATATGTATGAAGATCATTGATATATAGTGCAAACAGTAAAGGTGACAATAAGCATCCTTGATTAACACCATAAAGAGTTTCAAAGTAATCTGGTAACTCCTTTCCCGTCCAAACTGCTGATTGAGTATTTAAATATATGCATTCCAAAAGGATAACAAATTTGGTTGAAACACCCATTTCCCGTAGCTTAAATACCAGCAACTGTCTTGAGATTTTATCAAAAGCAGCCTTTAAATCCACGAAGAAGGCATAGACTTTCTTTTTTTCTGCCAGCTTGATATGAACCATAGATGCCAAGTTATAGATATTTTCTACTGTAGAATACTTTTTTCTGAATTCATCCTGATACTCATTTAGGATGTTGTTTCTTTCTACCCATGTTTATAACCTTGAGTTAAGAATTATAAACATCATAATCTTTGCAATGCTATTCATGAATGAAATTCCCCTGTAATTACTTGGGTCGAGAGTATTACCCTTTTTAAAAATTGGAAAGATTACAGATTTATTCAAAGCTTTGTCTATTCTACATTCTTCAAACATTTTGCTATATGCCGTTGCAAGATTTTCCAAAAAATCATCGGTAGCATTTATAATGGAATTCTATCTTCTCCGGGGGCTTTATTCAACTTTACGTTCTTCAGCATATTTTTAATTTCATCACTAGTAAACGATGCATCCAATAATAGACAGCACACTTGTTCTTGATTTCTTATCTCCAAAGCCAAACGCCAACAATCTTTACTGTTTCTGACTGAATTAAGTTTGATGTCTATTTGTTGAAAGTATAATATTTTGTTATTATTGCAAATTGATTCATATTCGTATTTAGCTCCTAAGTAGTTTTCTTTCGTTTCTTGATTTCTAGATTTAGGATATAAATTTAACAACTGTCTTTTTCCTTGCTGCCTCACACTCGAAATTAAACCACTTCTTTTTTAATTTGAAGGTATTTAAGCTGAAATTTTGTAGAGGTGCTGAATCTTTTATTATATTTGTTAAATCAAGTATCTAAATTCTTTCTTTATGAAGCTTTAAAAGTTGAAGGTTGTAGCTAAGCTTTTCTTGGTATTCTGCTTTTCAAGCTTCCTTCCATTTAAGTTTTGGAAAAAGATTGTTAGTCGTGTTCCCAGTAAATATGTGGCTTTGCTAAATGCTTAGTTTTATTGGTAAGTGATCCGACCGCATTCCTTTTTCCACATTAAACCTTTCAACAAGCATCAGCATATCCTGTGACACGGCACATATGTCATTGACCGACTGTCCTATGGTGGTAATGTAAGTTATTTCTCCTTCTTCATCTAGTTTTGTTCTACCATTCAGGATAATCAGTCCGTTGTCGTTGCAGAACTGCAAATACTCTTTACCTTTTGCATTCACAATTGTATCTTTTGAGCAGCGTACGTCAAGTCCTGCCGTAAAACTTGATTTAAAGAAATCATCCACATCCTGTTGCAAAAAGCAGCTGTTCTCATGAAATCTATCTTGAGTTAACCCAATAAAATTTAGAACAGATAGCTATCTGAGAACAAACGTATAGAACAACTGACTGCAAAATTCATTTGATATGCGTTTTGTTTTGATTTTTTGACAGCTTTCAACTAACTTATGTGATTCGTCGGATACGGATATACTCCGATATCTTGGTATCCGAGATAACATATCTAATAAGTGAGTGAAGGCCGCATTGTCTTACATCAGCATACAGAAAAAAACAATTCAGGATATTTCAAGTGATGTTGGAGTTTCAAAATCAAGTGTTTCGCGGATTATTACCTTACACAAGGCCACTGGATCAATTGAAACAAAACGAAAGGGGCATTGTGGGCGAAAACGCAAAACCTCAGCGTATTATGTCAAGGTTTAACTGCGAAACAGTGCAATTAACCCTGGTAAGACAAATTTTGACCTTTAAAGGGAGTGGTCAAGAGCTGGCGTCCAGGTGGATGCGTCTACCGTCCGTAGGCGATTGCTGGAAGTGAGTCAAAGAGCAACAAAGCCCTTGAAAAAGCAGCTTCTGACGGCCAAAATGAAGAAAAAAAAGAATCCAATGGGCTAAAAATAATAAAGAATGGATAGTGGAAAATTGGAGAAAAGTTGTTTTCTCGGACGAGAGCCACTTTGAGGTTTAATGATATAGGATAACTGACGTAATCTATTTATTTATTTGTATACTTTTATTTTAAGATACATTACCTTATAAACTAATACAAGTTTGTTATGAATATTTATTATAAGCTAATTTAAATTTAAATATGTTATACAGCCTTTAAAATTACTTATTCTAATCAATTCGAGAACTTTATTACTTAAATTAAATTTATGAAATTTTCATTAATATTAATTCTTTTAAATTTTTGTTTCATGTTTCTTTGCCCCAATCAACATTTCCTTTTCATTTCTACCTTGAACAAAATATAAAAAATGAGAAAATTAATTAATTAATGTTGGGATAAATGTACCCCTAAAGTGTCGTGAGAAAATGTGCAAATGAAATAAATAATAAATAGAACCAAAAAAGAATTAATGTCGAATTCCAAACAACCATTTCAAATCTATTTCAGATCGGTTTTTTGGTCGCACTGGAGATTTTGATCAAACTTGATATTACACCAAAAAAGTGGGTCCCGAAATTCCGCCCGTCTGTCTGCAGAACGATCTATAGCCTAAAAGGCTAAACCGATTTTTTTCATAAAATTTTTTTATTTACAAAAGCAAACAAGAAACAAAAATAAATTAGGTAAACTAAAGTATGAAAAAAAATACAGAAAAAAACAAGCAAACAAGCAAAAACTAAAGAGAACAATGTTTTTTGAAATGCGCCTAAGAACGAACCTAAGAGCCAATGTGACTTAGATCTCTTTTTTTTTCTTTTTTATAATTCTTTTTTTTTGTTTGTTTTTTAAACCGCTTTTTCTTTTTTTTCTTTAATAGAGACTAACTGAATAATTGCCATAAGAAGTTGACCGACAAAAAATATATGTTTTTTATTCAGCTCTTAAGAAAGTAAGAGTATGCTCTGCTTATCAAAACTCTGCAAATAATAAAGAAAACAAAGTTTGGAAAATGTTAAAAAGTGCACGCATTTTTCAAACCGTTGTTTTCTTTATTCTTTTGATGAGCAGAATTTTGAAAATTAGAATTTTAAAAAGCAGAATTTTACCCCGGCAGAATGTTGACCCCAACCCATTTTGTTATTACGATACTTGCCATAATACTACCATTTTTTTTATTTTCGGCTAAACGGCTTAACGGATTTCGATCAATTTTTTTATACAGGAGGTTCTTCTAATTCTAAATAATACTGCATTGCAAAATTTTGACATTTTGATTTTCAGTAAATATTTAAAGTTGCCATCCCAATTTTTTTTTAGAAAAAATTTAAGAATTTGCTTATATAGAAAAAAAGTAAGCAACTACTTTAAAAATATATTTTGGCCGTTTCCATTAAGAATATTTTGCATACAATGTGATCGAACCTATGAGCAAGTACGTGAGACCCAGTCGTGCATTTTATTTTGTTTGTCGTACTGAACTTGCAAAATTAGTGTGCGTGTAAAGTCTATGAAATCTTACTTAAAACGCAAAATCTGTTTTGACCGATTTTGTTTAGAAATAATTCGATTATGTTTAGAAAAAAATCGAATGTTTGGTTGTTTGGAATTCGACATAATATGCATTATAATTTATTATCAAAATTATTAACATGTTAAGTCTGATAGAGATAAATGTCAATTTTTAATTTAATGAAAAAGTTATGTACATTTGGAAAGTTTTTTTTTGACAGTTAATAGTCGCTAATTTTCTACCAAAAAATTGAAATTCAAATCGTTTGAACTCGTCTAAACACCCAATTTTTCTTATAAAATAATTGGACGATTATCTGCCAATTAAAAATTGGATGATGTTCTTGCTAACAACATCACCCAATTTTTAATTAGCAGATAATTTTTTTTAATTGGGGGAGGAAACAGTAAAATTAATTTATTCGCTTTCGAAAAAAAGCTGCTAGTCACGGACGGTCAATATAGCGAAAAAGAAGTTTTAATAAAAAGAAGGTCGAAAATGTCGCTATTGCGCTCTTCATATTTTTTTTCTCTTTTTTTTGTAATTTATTATAATTTATAAATTTTTTTTTTCTTACAACTAGGTACTTTCACAAATACTTCACTTCTAAGATAAAGTTTCATATTCTCTATCATCTGTCAACAAAATTGTCTTCCAATGAATCTACCAATTTGTTTTGTTTTCTAAAGTCTTCCAACCATGTAAACAGCCAATTTTTAATTGGAAGACAAAAAATCGTCGGAAATTATTGGCAGCCGAATTTTTACTAATAAATGGTCTAATTATTGGATAAAATCAACCAGGCGTATAAACGGACAATTTTCACTTGATAGAAAATTGGCAATTGTAAGCTAATTGGTTGCAATTGGAAGACTTTCGACAGTTCGGCGAATATTGGAAGGTCGTCCAATGGTGTACACTTAGCTTAGCAGCACGGACGAGTAGGTGGAGCTTCATTCGAAAGGGTGCTGGGGTGTTCATTGTGTGACCAATGTGAAGTTTAATGATAGTCATATTCATAGTTTTTGAGGTGATGACAGAAAAGATACGAAGAAAAGATGGCTGTAGTCTCTCCAGTCGGATGAAAGATTAAATGCAAGTTTGTTTTATGTAGCGTAATAGATCGAGTTTGGTTGTGGGTTCAAAATAATAGATTGCATCATGATGGGCCTGTGTAGCGGACAAATCTGCTAGCTCATTAACTTTTATACCCATATGGCTAAGTAGGTACCTACACAAGTTTCATGCAAATTGTGTATTGATGCCTAGGTCTTTAACGTTGTTATTGCAATGGATATTCCTGACGGTATCCGTTTTGTAGTTTTTAGTTTGATTGCGGAATTGAAATCTTTTTCAATAATAAAACCATTTGGGAAAGCGAGTTTGATAAAAATGTTTTGCTTTTGTGGATGTTATTCTTTCCTCTACGCTGAGCAGGCCAGTTTCAACCCGCATGTTTTTTATGGTGCTTGTTGGGAATGCATTAAAGTTCCTCCGTACATATTGGTAATAGGGGCTTTAGGTTGATTTGGCTAAGTAGGTACCCACACAAGTTTCATGCAATTGTGTATTGATGCCTAGGTCTTTAACGTTGTTATTGCAATGGATATTCCTGACGGTATCCGTTTTGTAGTTTTTAGTTTGATTGCGGAATTGAAATCTTTTTCAATAATAAAACCATTTGGGAAAGCGAGTTTGATAAAAAAGTTTTGCTTTTGTGGACGTTATTCTTTCCTCTACGCTGAGCAGGCCAGTTTCAACCCGCATGTTTTTTATGGTGCTTGTTGGGAATGCATTAAAGTTCCTCCGTACATATTGGTAATAGGGGCTTTAGGTTGATTTTGGTGAGTTTCCATAAACGATGAACCCGTAGTCAATCTTGCTTAAAACTAAAAATCTGCTTATATCACATAGTGTATTTACATGTACATTACTTTTTTGAAGTAAAAGTTCTTTTGTGGCGTTGGGGGTAAAAGTGTAAAAATTTGCAAACCGACGACACGACACGAAACAAATTAGTACCCACGGAATGTGTTTCTTTGTTCTTTCTGGGATGTCAAGAATATTCGGAATGCTAGTTTTGCGTTTTTTATTCCTATTTTGTTGTTTCTTTATTCATTCCGGAACCTTTGGAATGCGGTCTTTTAGTTCCATGTTAAACACGGAATGAAAAGAACATTTTCGAAATCCCCCGCAAGCAAAAAAAACTATAAAATAATAGCGAGTGTCATTCAAGGAAATATCTTGGCGCATGTTCTGTAACCTTCGAATCGATAAAAATAGTCGAGAAACAAAAAAACAAATGTTTGTTTTGTTGTTAAGATGCCAAAATGACTTTTTCAATTTAGCGCCTTCCATTGGAAAATCCCAGTCGAACAAATTGAAAATTTAAGGCATCGCCATTGTATATGCATTTCTAGAAATGAATATAAAGGGTTATCCATTTTGTGGTTTCAAAAGTAAACGTAAATAAAACACATATAAAATATCTTTTTTCATGATATATTTTTTTTATTATAAAGTTTGAACGTTGACATTATGTGTGAAACACTACATCATTTAAATGACCACCACGCGAATTGTTGCAAGCATCGATTCTTTTGAGGTACATATTGGGAGGTATCTCAGCCATAACTTGACGAATGTTGGTTTTCAAGTGCTCAAGAGTTAAAGGTTTATCTGCATAAACACGGTCTTTCGCGTAACCACAAAAAAAAGTCCAGCGGTGTCAAATCCCATGATCTTGGTGGCCAGTTGATATCGCAACAACGAGAAATTACGCGGCCAGGAAATGTCTCTTGCAATAAAGCCATATATTCGTTCGATTTGTGTGGTATGTGGCACCGTCTTGTTGAAACCACATATTCTCCAAGTCGTATTCTTCAATAGCAGGCAAAAAAAAGTCGGTTATTATATTTATGACCATAACGCTCCGAATTGACGGTGACATTCGTTCCATCGTCGTTTTCGAAGAAGTAAGGTCCAATCACACCTCCGGACCAAAGAGCGCCCCAAACATTGACTTTTTGTGGATGTATTGGCCCCTCTTCAATTACTTGAGGATTCTCAGAACCCCAAATACGACAATTTCGTTTATTAACATACCCACCGAGTGAGATATGTAGTTCGTCGCTGAAGAAAATTTTGTTCGAAAAATCGCCGTCCACCGCCTGTTGTTCAAGCACCCATTCGACGTATCTACGACGTTGTGAATGGTCAGCTAGCTTCAGTTGTGTTGTGAGCTGGACTTCATATTTATATGGATGTAGGTGCAGATCCAAATGCAAAATACGCCATAATGTGCCGTAAGACAGTCCGTATTCCTGAGAACGACGAAAAATCAACACATTCGGGTCGGCAACACTTTCACTTACAGCAGCGATATTTTCAGTGGTACGAGCCAAACGATGATGCACATGCCTAACAATATCTGTAACCAATCCAGTCTCTTCAAATTTCTTCAGAATTTTGCCAATTGCTTACGTAGTTGGACGATTATGTAAACCATAATCTCCTCTTAAAGCACGATATGTGGCTGTGGCAGAATCACCATTTCTGTAGTAGGTCTTAACAATTTTTATGCGTTGTGCGATAGTTAAGCGATCCATTTTCATAAATGTCAGACTTTCAACTGAAAAAAAAATTGGTTTAACAACTTAGTTTGACAGATGTCGAATTCCATCCCTATATTTTTGAAACCGCAAAATGGATAACCCTTTACAATGGTATCGCCTCACTTACAGAAACCCATTTGTTCAGAGGCGTTAAGTGAGAAAGAGTTATCGCCTGAGCTACAGAACATGGACCCTGCTCTTTCGGTCAAAAAGTTTTATCTTTTTTGAATTTTGAGAGTTTCATTCCAACAAAAAGATTAAATCTAGATCAACTCTTAACACGAAAGATTGGATCTCTGATCAGTTGGCAGATTTGATCGGAATGCACATATGTAAAAAGTCTTTTCTGTCAAGGGTCAAATGGAAAATATTTTGTTATTAATTTGTTGTGAACTTGTGCCAATCCATGCTAAAAAATAAAGAAATAATGGACGAAGAAGTTAATAAGTTCCCTTATAGACTAAAATAATAACAATATTTTAATATCGCTTAATTAATATAACTGAGGTAAAAAAAAATATATATATAATATACATAACAAACATTAATTAGATCTAAGTACATCTAAGACATAAATTTTAAATGTATCTCTTGAGCAAATTCTAAAAAAATCTAATCTGGTACAAACTGAGTTTGCTTCCCTGATGCAACGAGAAACCGGTTCATTAAGACCATAATTTGATCTATGAAATTGCTCGTTAAAAGAAAATAATCTCTAGAATTATAACTAGGAATACGAAGAGGTGTTAGTGCAAGAAGTTGTGCACATTTAATATGATAAGTTAGTATGTCTCTAATGAACATTATGGCAAAATATGTACGTCGATTTACCAAGTTCTGGATACCAAATAAGAGACATCTAAGTTTCATAAGATGGAAAATCATTACCCCAGTGAAGTTTATAATACATAAACCTTGTAATATTTTTTTTGGTTTCTTTTGATTCTTACACGCGAATTATTGTAGTTAGGGTTCCAAACAGTACTATAGTACTCCAACACTGATCGAACGAGAGAGATAAAAAGAGTTTTTATGCTAAATGGATCAGTAAATTCCTTACTATTTCCTTTGATAAAACCTAAAAATTGGTTGGATTTGTTTATAATGTAGTCGATATGAGGAAGAAACGAAAGTTTAGTATCAAGGATAACACCAAGATCTTTTTTTGAACTACACGATCCAAAGAATTTGTATCGATTTGGTAATCATAATAGATTGGAGAAATATTGCGAAAACAAGTCATGACTTGGCATTTTGAAATGATAAGATGTAAGAAGTTAATACTACTCCATTCTGACAGTTTATTCAAATCATCATTTAATATCATCAATCTTCAGAGCATTCTATACTTCGGTATAATTTAAGGTAGTCCGCAAAAAGAAGACATTGAGATTTTTTAAATATTTTTGGAATATCGTTCACAAAAAGCAAGAACAATAATGGGTCTAAATGGATATCCTGTGGGACACCGGAAGGAACCAGAATTTTATTAGGATGTTGATCATCAATCTTTACAATTTGAACGCTATTGGTTAAATAAGATTTCAACCAATCAAAAAACTTAGAATGAAACCCAAGATCCAAGAGTTTATGTACAAGAATATGATGATTAACGCGGTCAAATGCTTTGGCAAAATCTGTAAAAATTATGTCGGATTGGCGATTAGATTCAAAATAGTTTATAATAAAATTAGTCATCAATGAAAGATTGATGTAGAAAGATCTTCCATAAATAAAGCCATGTTGGAAATCTGATACTAAATCTTTTAATTGAAAAGCAAGTAGTCACACACAATTTTCTCAAATAGCTTAGGTAGAGCAGATAACTTACAAATTGGTCTATAGTTAGTTATTTCTTGTTTAGATCCAGATTTAAAAAGTGGTGTTATATAAGATAATTTCCATGAATTCAAAAAGTCGCCTATCGAAAGCGATAGGTTGAAAATAACCGTCATTGGAATTGCTAATGATGAGGCACACTTACGCAGTAAAATTTGTGGGATTCCAGCAGGCCTTGACGTGTTATTTATATCCAAGCCTAATAAGGCTGATTCTACTTCAGTAGAACAATACTACAATTCAATCTGGAAATAAGGTTTTATTGAAAAGATCAAATCTTGATTTTCTCAGGGGCCCAACGGGTGCCTTAAGTGTTATTCTGCATCTTCTACTTCTTGACCTCCACATTAAACATCTGTTATGTTGGAGTGCGTTAAGACTCAAAGAGGCAAAATGCTGGTTTGCCAAACCTTACGGCCATAGCAACACAGCAATTCTGATTCCACCAGATATTTTGTCGACAAACACTGACTACTGCACCCCTATTCTGAGCCTCAGCAAATGTTTTAAAGTTATCTTTTCATCCAGGAAGAATTGGGAAGATGACGAAGTGTCGCAAGATTTTGATGTAAAATGGAGTGCGGTGTAGGAGCAGGAGTCTTCCCAGAGTCACTGAAAGTCTCTAGATCTTTCCGACTTTGCTAGCGTCTTTCAAGCTGAAGTACTAGCTATAATATAAGCATGCAAAATTATTAAATTAAGTCCAACTCAAAATATAAATTAGGCAATATTCACAGATAGCCAAGTGGCTTACAAAGCCGTAAATTCAACAAAAATATCATCAAAACTGGTCCAACTATGTCGAAATGAGCTACAAAACCTGAACATTAACCACAGAATCACTTTAGTCTGGGTTCCAGGACACAGTGGTATCGATGGCAATGAACGGACAGACGAGTTGGCCTGGCAGGGATCAGCTCTTCATAGCTCGCTTGCAGAGAATGTATCTATACCTCTGATGGAATAATATAACCGACTGCGCGATATCTAAAATGATATGGCCTTCGTAAAATAAATCCCGCACAAACGATCTCATTTGTAGACCAAGGCGGGACATAGCAAGGATAGTCGCTACCTGTACGGGGCACTGGCCCTTGGGGGAGCATGCAACAAAACTGGGTACTCCCCCATAACACCTACTGCCGGAGCTGTAAAAACCAGTTGGAAAATGAAACAGTGCTTCACTTCCCTTGGAAGTGTCCCGCATTGGCTATGCTAAGAATGCAATCCCTTGGAAGGACTTTCTTTTCTGATCTAAAAGAACTGTCTGAGTTAAAAACTTACTCTCTTTCCTCAACGGGTCGAAATGGCTCTAACGTCGCTGGGTTTGAGTTGTGCCCTTTCTTTTTCCGTTAAAAAAAATCTTTTATTCAGGTCCGTACGAGTTTTTGGTATCAAAACGGCGAGTTCGCTCTGACCACCATTTTACCTACCTACCTATAACATTTTTGAGAATATTTCATAAATAACGGAAACAAAAATGTTTTCTCAAATAACCCGGTTTTAAGATAATTTTTTTTTATTCATTAAAAAAAACTTTGAATGCGCTCTAGGCTTTCTCGTGTCTAAGTTTGTGTTCGAAGGAGGTGAACAGTAATTTATATGTAAGTAACTACTAGCAGGCCCAGAGTAACGCGGGCTATCAGATAGTGATTCATTTCTATTGATTTGGTTTAACTTTTAAATTAAATTCAATCTTTTAACAAAAATTACATCAACAGTTTGTTTAGATTAGCTATAACAAATTTTCAAATTGTTTGCCTCTAACGGCAATGCAAGACCTACATCTTCTTAAAAAAGATCGATCTATAAGACGGGCGAATCTCCTTGAGTTAATGTCTGCAACAGCCTCCGTGATTTTTTGGCGCAGATCGGCTAAGTTTTGAATCGGTTATGAGTAGACTTTTCTTTTACTGCCCCCAACAGAAATAAATCCAGAGGGTAAGTCAGGTAAACCGGCTGGCCACGAAATTGTACCAGACCGCCCTATCCACATGCCTGGATATTCTTCATCAAGAAATTGTCTCACTGGGCGAGCATAATGTGATGGGCAGCCGTATTGTTGAAACCACATATTTCCATAAATGCTAAGGGGCACATCTTCCAATAAATTTGGTAAGTGGTTTTGTAAAAAATCTAAATACACAACCCCGTTCAAGTTCTCTGGTAGCTCGAATGGTCCAATAATTTTACCATTCAGAATTCCGGTACACATATTAACTTTAAAGCGATTTGTCTTCCCGCATCAAATGTGGATTTTCTACATGACACTCGTGCAAATTGTGAAGGTTCATGTATCCATCCTTTTTAAATGTTGATTCATCGGACCACAGAATTTTGTCCAAAAAACGCGGATCTTCCCTGTACCGTTGTAGTATCGGTTGACAAAATTCAACTCTTTCAGGGTAATCTTGGGGTAGTAGACTCTGCACTCCTTGAACATGGTATGGATGGAGCTCATTTTTCTTCAAAATTCGGTGTGTTGTACTTTTGGGTTCTCAAGTTCTTATTTGAATTCCACGTAGTGATGTACTTGGGTCTTGATCGACTTCTTGTAGCACTAAGTTCTCGTAGGGCATGAGGGGCCTGCCTTTACTAGTCCTTTGGTATGGAAATCGACCTTCTGAGAATGACTGGTGCAATTCACAAACACCCGATGATCCGGATAACGCTCAGCATTTGGATATTTCTCACGGTAAGGTCTAGCTGCAGCACAAGCATTGCGTCTGCATTATCCATAAATAAGGTGCATGTTCGCATATTCCTGCGCAGTGTACCAAGATGACATGGTGATGGTAGTAGTCAGATTATACTTAAATCCAAAGGACAATAAAAATATTCCAAGGATCGGATCGGTTTTACTAAACGACAAGGAAAGCAAAACTCAATTGAATGAAAATGAAAGTTTTCCTCTTTATATTCTCCAACAACACAATTAGAATCACGCAAAATATTGGCTAAACACCATGCAAAATGAAAAGGAGGAAAAAGAAAGCAATAAAGAACTAATCGGTCTAACGCCTTTCCGAGAAGTCAGAAGTTCATACAATCATTAAATACAACAACAAATACATCATATTTTTGTATAGCACAATTTCAACCCCTTTGAAAAAAGTTCGCCAAAACGCCTCACTGTAGGGGTTTGACAAATGTCAAACAAAGTTTGAGACACTATCCCCTTAAACATAACAAAAAATTAGCTTTGATAAAATAACGTAGTTGAGAATGCACTGTTAAAACTGCATGTCTCCGAAAAGCCCCAGCTTTGAAAATTCGGAAAGTCCATTCGTTCTTATCTACTTTGGTATCTATACGCAGAAAAAAATCAGCTATGATAAAATGACGTATGTCTGCCGGCCCTGGGCTCTTAGTCTATTCCGTCATTAATGAAATATTCTCAAAAATGTTATACCATTTTGAAATGAGAATTGAACCTGCCAACTTTTAAGGTAACTTGCCAAAATTTCATAAGTACATTTTGTTTACACTACTTCCTTACTTACTTAGGTGGCTCTACAGTTCGGGACGAACCTGGGCCTCAACGAACATGCCTTCCCAGCCAGCTCGGTCTTTGCCTAGCTGCCTCCAGTAACGCACTTCAAGTTGGTTGAGGTCATCTTCCACTTGAGCGCGCCACCTTAGGCGAGGTCTTCCTTCTGGGTTGGAATCGAAGATTCTGCGAGCCGGAGCATTGTTGTCCATACGCTCTACATGACCTAGCCATCTTAAACGTGATATACGTATATTTTGTACCAGGTCAATGTCGCTGTACAGCTCGTATAGTTCGTGGTTGAACCTTCTCCTCCAAAACCCGTTAAGGCAGATAGGGCCGAAAATCTTGCGAAGAACCTTGCGCTCGAAACGACTAAGGAAATCTTCATTCGCTTTCGATAGAGTCCATGTCTCCGCGCCATAGAACAGGACTGGGATGATCAGAGTCTAATAAAGAGTCTCCTTTGTTTTTCGAGAGAGGCCTTTACTACTCAATTGCCTCCCTAGCCCATAGGAACAGCGATTGGCAAGAGTGATTCTTTGCTTTATTTCCAACGACATGTTGTTAGATGTTATAGCGGATCCGAGGTAGACAAAGTCCCTAACTACCTCAAAGATGTACCTGTCTATTGTGACGTTTTGTCCAATCCGCCGGTGTTGTGTGGCCCTTTTTGTGGACAGCAGGTACTTCGTTTTGGCCTCATTGACTGCTAGTCCCATCTTAGCCGCTTCAGCTTCAATGTTAGCAAACCTCCAGTCACAGCTCGCTGGGTTCTGCCAAAGATGTCTATGTCATCAGCGTATGCTAACAATTGCACAGACTTCAAAACAAATTGTGCCAGTAGAGTTAACTTGGGAATTTCTTACAATTTTTTCAAGTATTAAGTTGAAGAAATCGCACGATAGCGCATCACCTTGTCGGAATCCTTTTTTGACATCAAAAGCTTCTGTTTTTTTTTATAACTTTGCACGCACTCAAGGGATTATGAATACCCTTTATATGTTTTTCTTAACACAGCGCGGGCATCCGGGGAAGAAGAGAAAGAAGGATAGGAAAGAGGTGTGGCGCGATGTTCTGAGACTAGATTTGGTTGTTGTCTCAGATTTATCACCAGGCATGGCGGCTGAACTAATGCGGAGAGAATTACCGTGTCTTATTTAATTATGTACCTTATAATTCGCATTATTTTA
Organism: Philhelius pedissequus; assembly: GCA_910595825.1. Classification (NCBI taxonomy): domain Eukaryota; kingdom Metazoa; phylum Arthropoda; class Insecta; order Diptera; family Syrphidae; genus Philhelius; species Philhelius pedissequus. The sequence continues at coordinate 346,559,716 of OU343160.1, read as the reverse complement.
TTTATTTCGGTGTCATACTTTATGGGTATGCTAGTTTACTCAATCACATGTTGTTAGTGTTATGCTAGTTTACTCAATCACATGTTGTTAGTGTTATGCCTAAACAGCATGTAATGAGCAAAGCAGCAACTTATTTTATGACAATTTTGAGAATTGGTTTTTAATGGAATATAAGAAGACATAGACAACGGCAGGAATCGAACCTGCAACCACGAGGTTGACTGGCGGTCACACAACTATCGCGCCACGGCCACCCAAGTGTGAGGTCAGTACCAACCTTGACGGAGTTCTCCATCGTCATCCTCACATTCGGATGAGCTTTGTGGGGATGCCAAAACCAGACATGGCTCTGTATAGCTCGTCTCTATAAATGCTATCGTACGCGGCCTTAAAATCGATAGAGATGGTGGGTATCGATTTGGGGTTCTTGGGTAGTTTCCAGGATCTGCCGTAGCGTGAACATTTGATCGATTGTGGACTTTCCTGGCCTGAAACCGCACTGATAGGGTCCAATCAGGTTGCTGACAAATGGTTTCAGACATTCACATAATACAGCAGAAAGGATATTCAGGAGACTTATTCCTCTATAGTTGGCGCAGTTTAGAGGGTCTCCTTTTTTGCGGATGGGGCAAACGATGCTGAGGTTCTATTCATCAGGCATACTTTCTTCTGACCAGACTTTAGAGAAGAATTGGTGTATGCACTGTAACAGGTCATCTCCGGCTGCTTTAAAGAGTTCGGCGGGTAGACCGTCGGGGCCAGCAGCTTTGTTGTTTTTTTTAGTTTGGATATTGCGATCCTCACTTCATTTTGGTCAGGTGGACGGAAGTTTTGTGTGTCATCGTCCATGTTGAATGGTTCATTCTGCCTGAAAGCGGGATTTTGGTCCTCATCGCCGTTTAACAGTCTGCAGAAATGGTCCTTCTATAAACTCAGCACCGACTGTAACTCTACTACGAGGTTTCCATTCCTATCTCTACAGGCTTCTGTGCGGGTTTTTTTGCCTTGACACGTTCTTTTTACCAGTTGGTAAAACGTCCGCACGTTGTTCCTGCAGTAGCATCTCTCAATATCTTCGATCACGCGCTTCTCATGCTCTCTATTTTTCTTCTGGACAAGCCGGTGTTCTTCCCGTCTTTTCTGCTCGTAGAGCTCGCGAGCAGCTCTCGTCCTTCTTTGCAGCGCCGCTTTATATGCCATTTGTTTAGCTGCATGTGCCTGCCTGCATTCTTCATCGAACCACAAGTTTCGTGGTGAAGGTCTGGTGAAACCTAGCACATCATTTGCGGCACGTCTGATGGCTTGTTGGCAACGTTGCCACTGGTCTTCGGCACTTGATGCTGGCGGCAATGGATTTCTTGAGAGGTTACGGGATATTCAATCGGCATAGGTTCTGGCGGTCTCTTGCGATTGCAGTTTTCCGACGTCATACTTCCTCAAATTACTCCGTTGTTGGGACGCTCTGGTTATTCGCATTCTTACCTTGGCTGCAACAAGGTAGTGATCCGAGTTGATTTTAGCTGCTCGGAAGGTGCGAACATCCAGAATACTGGAGGCGTGCCTTGCATCAATCGCAACGTGATAAATCCGATTGACGGTTATTTGATCTGGATGCCGCCAAGTCCCTTTGTGTATTTCGAGATGAGGAAACCGTGTGCTTCCAATGGCGACGTTACGAGCATAAACTAATAACGTAAAGACCGGAAACCTCTGCTTTCATTTGACATTTGCCTACAAGCTGAAACACGCACACAAGTAACTTTTCTGTTCCTCTTCCAATAGACACATTGATAAAAACGCACACAAGAATCTTTTCTGTTCCTCTTCATATAGACACATAGACAAAACAGCACTAGTAATTTGTTTTTGTTTTGTTTTTCGATTTCCGATCTATTCATGGATAGAATTTCAAAGCTACAAATACAACAATGTAAACAAATGGTTTTAAGGGGGTGAAACGTACGAAAGTTTCCGATCTTAGTATGGCTTATTTGTGGTTACGAGCCGCCGCAAAGTCAATTAGCCTAAGTCCGTTTTCAGACTTTGTGTCGTGAAGGCTATGTTTTCCGACAGTCCTACCAAAGATTTCCTCTTTACCTATTTTGGCGTTAAAATCGTCTAGTACGATACTAACGTCATATTTAGGGCACTGCTCATAAGTTTTGTCGAGGAGCTCGTAGAAGTCATCCTTGTCTTCTGTGAGAGCGTGAGCGCATATTAGACTAATGTTGGCGAATTTAGCCTTGATACGGATTGTCACAAGTCGCTCACTTACGTGTCGAAAGCCCAAGACTTCTTGCCGCTTGTGACGAATCCGCACCCAAATGGACACTGTTTACACTACACTTCATTGAATTAGGGTCATGTAAAAATTTTTCGATTTTTTTTTTCGAATGCCTATAACTCACAAAAAAAAAATGGCTACGAGGAGTTTTTAAATTATTATTCTGATAACTGTCACCACCTACCCTATCACCCGTTTTCGTTTCGACGTTGACTTTTGGGACACCATCTATAAAAGTATTTCCGAAAAATTGCAAACCCGAAATTATGAAGAAAAAAAATGCTAATGAATATTTTTCAAGATTTTACGTAATTAGTGTCTACTATCTCTGGTTTCAAAATTCAATTCAAATATTTATGTCGTTTTTGATTGAATTTTCGGAGCGTTCTACTGTTGCTTGATTATAATCGCATATGAAATTGTCGTATTCACAAATTAACGCATAAACACTTGAATGAATAGTACTATGGGGTTGTTGCCCTGCGACATTGAAATCCATTGTGCCCTCGCCTAGAGCTCATTTTCTTCATGAATTTAAGTATTTGGAGTATTTTTAGAGATGATAAGTCACTCTCTTCCACCTGGCATCGTGCCAGGTGTTTTTTTTTCCTTTGGTGGACAAGTGCATCACAATTTCCCAGAATATGGTCCGGCGTTTCCCTTTTTTTTATCACAGCACTGCATATGGCACTACTTGCTGGGGCAATGATATTAAGGTGTCTCTTTAATTTGCAGTGTCTTGTTCCTTTTGTTCTCCTATTCCGCAATATGGTTCAGGCCCCACTAAGGTAGTCGACGCACATATTTTTGCTAAGGAGCCTGCCTCCTCATTGGCCTGGACACCTACGAGGTCAGGTACCCAATGAAGTGATATTATTATTTTTCCCAAGTTCATTTAACCTGCCTACACGTTCCCATACCAGCTTAGAACTGATGGAGTAGGAGCTCAAAAGCCGAAAATATTACTCGACGGTTTTGGAGTAAATCCCTATAGAGCTCAATAAATGATATCCAAATCTCACAGCTACGTATAGCCACATTAACGTCTATACTCCAACACGATCAGAATGCAACTGCGAAATATTCCTCAAATGTGTTATGCACATTCCCACACATAACACAGAAGAGGCACAGACACGAAAAATCAAAATGTTTTGATTTTGTCGACAGCGTGTTCGACACCAGAAATCTATGTACACACAAGCCCACACCCACTCCAAATTTAATAACACTGACACATTATAGAAGTTTAAATTTGAATATAAGCTTACCTGAAAATTATATACATAACTGTTGTTGCAATAACTCGATCATATATACAAACATCTATAGGTATTGATTTACGAAAATATTTGTATTTTTTTTTATTTCAAGTTTGTATAACATTTTTATTTAAAAATAAAAAAAATATGAAATATGTGTTATAAACCGCATACTTGTGGCAAAAAATATATTTCTGTTTATCCATTTATCAAAAAATACTATAAGTATTTTAATCTCAAACGAATTATGGTATAAATTAGTATGACGAAATGACATTTCTCCACAATTTTATTTATATAAAATTTATAAAATCCCATTTAGTAAATATTTGCGTTTTTTCTTTTTAATTAAAATGCAGTGTTGTACTTTAGAATCAATTTTTTGAACATTGAAATAATTATTCGTTAATGAAAATATATGCCCCTATCCCTATGCTGGGTCTGCTATTGTCAATTTTGACAATTTTGTTTTTCGCTAACTCTTTTTCTCACATTTTATTTATAAATACTTTGATTCTATCAATAAATTCAATATTCTTCGCCAAGAAAATACCATGAACATGATTAAAAAATATTTGTCCTATTGGTAATGTAATAAAAAATATATATGTATTTAAAAAAAAACTATACGCAAGATATGTGTAAAATTGTCAGAAATGCATAAAATGATATTTTAAATTACCTAAATGAAATAAATTTATTTAGAATTGACTCTCTTCTCGAGTTGTAGTTTTAGTGGTGGTGACTGTATCGGGTTCGCCATTTGTTTTCTCATGTGAAATGCTGGTTATGACGGATTTAATTACAACGGAACTGGTGGTTGTTTCTGTAGTATTGCTATAAACGTATTTTTCTTATTAAATCTACATTAATTATCTATAATTAATTAAATATTTACCTCAGTGGTAGATCCATTAAGTGTGGTATATTAAAATCTGTAATGTTCTTCATATTAACGTTTGTAACAGTTTGGTTCGTTTGCGAGCTTAAAACTGATAGTCGACCTATGAAATTAAATATTATAAAATATATGCATTAGATAACTTGTATTTTAAACGTAAAACTAAGAAGTCACCTATTTAAAAAAGCCAAAATATTCAAAAAACGTAGATAATTTAAATCTGCAGTCCAGAGGAAAATTTGCAATTTTCAAACTTAACTAGTCAAGAAGTATCGGCTAAATCATATTCTTTTTCTGTTCTAATTTGTTATAAAAAACTTTACTGAACATCAAATCAGAGCAATTAAGAACATATAATTCTTCATTGGAAATCAAACAAGTTGTACTTTTCTGTCCAATGTCACTGATCAAAGCTATACAATTTATAATCAAAAAAATAACTCAAAACCTGATTTTACTTGACTTTATAATTTTATTCCATAAAACGCTTCATTCTATTCAATTCCCTATATATTTTACTAAAATATCTCTTTTAAGATATATTATTCCGTACATATTTTGCCAATATGCTTTTAATTAAATAAAATATGGGTAAAAGAGTACGTAAGTCCACACAAGGCTTATTTTGAAACAGTATATATTTCGTTCCACTCAAGTTCCAGTGTAATTTTTATTAATCAAAATGTTAAATATAAAAATTAACAAAGCACGGCCCTTCTGTGCTCGCAGATCAAAATTGTTTGCCTAAAGAATTAAATCAACTGTAAATACCAAACATTGTAACTTTTGAGTTTATAATACAAATTATATAAATATATATTAATATTATAACGCAAACAGATATTTTCACACATTTTCCCGTCAAACAGTTTCCAGCGTAACGTTTTCTTCCGAATGTTTTCCTGTGTAAAGTTTGCCCTCCAAATACTACCCTTTTTTTGTTAATAATTTACAACGGTGGCCATGTATTCATTTTTGGTTACAGCGCGTAAGGAGGTGGGGTGAGGTGATGACCACTTCAACCCTCCTGCTTGACCAAATATAGGGCAGAACAGTTATATGGTGATGGAAAAAATAATAGAAACAATATTTTTGTTTGTAATATACAAAAATCAGATGGATGGTTATGTTTATGTTTAAATTAGTTGATTTGTATGATCTTTGGAAAAACTTTATGAATCAACACATTATTTAATTAAAGATTTTGTTTTATCAACCTACAACACAAATTATTTATTTAATGTTAATTTATATTGATGATTTTAGCCGTTAGTTTTGCTCGAGCCCTCAGTCAGTAATTTTTGTATGATCTTTAGACAAAATTTATGAATTAACGTATTTTTTAACGTAAAATTGCAAAATGTTTGTGGAAAAGTAATGCATTTTCTGTTTACATAAATTTGTATTTTTTTTTCAAATTTCCAATAAATTTTGTGAGAACTGAGCTGCCGATTGATTTTGAATTTTGCTCGTATGATGGTAGTAAAGGTTTATTTTTAGGTAGTCAACCTCTAAAATCTTGCAATCTTTGATGAATAATTATTTTTTCAGTAAATTGTATTCTCTTGTCTTCACTCAATTCACCTAATCGATGTCATCACTCATGAAGCCTTTATATTTCTCCCATAGATCTATCGGGTTTGAGGGAAATACGCCACCAAATTATGTATGCTATAAACCTTTTACACTCTAAAACAAACACACATACCAGATTTCATTGAAATCGATCGAATTGTAAGCGAGCCTATTAGCTGCATACGAACTTTTTTTGATTTTGATATACGTACTCGTATACGAACTAGGATATTGAAAGAATACAAGTACAGTAAAAGCTCGTTAATTCGGAATGGTTGGGGGAAGGTCATTCCGAAAAAACGAATTTTCCGAATTAATGAGAGATTTTTATTATGCACTAAAACGGATTCCTACAGATACAAATGCAAGAATTTAAAACGAAAAACTATTTTATTAACACAGAAGATACCAAATAATGCTTAAATTATATTATAATTCATTTTTGTAACTAAAAACATTTTAAAATATAATGCACGACTGGATCGCGCGTACTTACTCCTATCTTCGATCACATTATGTGCAAAAAAGTCTTAATGGAAAAGGCTAAAAGTATTTTTATAAAGTCGTTTTTCACTTAATTTTTTATATATACAAATTCTTAAATTAAAAAAAAATTAAATATTTAATAATATAAATTTAAAAAAAATTCAGAAAAAAAAGTTCACCCGTTTTCGAAATCCTGAATTTTCAACAATCTAAAAAAAACTATTTGTCGAAAATTTTGAAATGCAGTATTATTATGAATTCGAAGGAGATCCTGTATAAAATTTTGATCGAAATCCGTTGAGCCGTTTATGAGAAAAACGAAAATCAATAAAATGGTTGTATGAAAGATAAATATTTAAACATTTTTGTGTAGATTATACTCAAGGTTGTACACACACCAATTTTTATCAAAATCGTTAGAGCCGTTTTCGAGATAATTAGGTAGAAAAATTTGCATGGCAAGTACCGTTATTTTTGGGGCTAAAACAACGATTCAAAAATCTATTTTGGACAATCACCTTAAACGCTTAAGTACCAAGTTTGAAGAAAATCGCTTCAGCCGTTTAGGCTGTAGAGAGTTTTGCAGACAGACAAACAGACGGAATTGAGGGACCCGCTTTTTTGGTGGTTGTGGTGAGGCCATTCAAGTCGAAATCTAATCAGGTAATTTTCTCGTTTTCGCTCCGTTTTGGAGTTATAACGGTTTCTATGATCTTGGCTCTATTTTCCTTAAACTGGCCTTATCTTTGCTAAACGACGCCGACGTCCGATTCGTAAGATTTTTCCAATCAAGAATATTTATAACTCTTATAATTTGGCCTACAATTTGTCTTGTGCGAATAACGGTTTTCCTGCAAATTTCAATCAAACCCATTTTTTTATTGTTTTTAAAGTTATTTTAGGGCAGATTGTTTAATCTGCAGATATACATCCAGTTAGTTGCCGGAGGAATAAAATTACTTGACTGATAAACAATCGGATAACAACATCGAATTTTTCAATCAAGAAAAAACAATCTATAGAATAATTTAATTTGAAAGTCACTTTTACTTGGAGTATCGAACTTTTCATAGAAATTAATTTTTTGTTTAACTTTTATTTCAAAGCGATAATTTTTCAAAGTGTTTTTGACATCGAAAATAGCTATTTATTTTATTCCTCAGTTAACTTCTTATTCCGTTCTAAAATGAGCAGATAACTTTATTCCTAGATTAAGTTGTGTCTGACTGTTGAAAAACTGATTTTTGCTATATCTGGAGAATATGTATTAACTGACTGCTTAACTGACTATTGAAAAATTAGCCCTTAATTAGTTAGTTAATAAGTAGTAATTTTTGATGAAAGCCCAGTTTATATTCCTAAGGGCCAAAATTGTTACTATTTTTCTTCCACCACTGCATAGCCAATAATATCAATAACTGTTATTTATTGGTAACCTATAGGTAGCGCAGTATTGAGAGTCTGCATAAAACAATTATGCACTTTTTACATACACTATTATTTTACATTTCCCTATGCCTGCCAACCATGGTGTACAAGCTTTTTGTCTGCAACCCGAGCGAGTCATTCCATTCCAAATATTCCAAAGCTTTATCTACACTATTATTGGCACTTTTCTTAAACGCCTTTCATATGAGCAGCGAATTGCGATTGCGAATTGGTAATGGTCAAAAAATTCTGAAGTTAGGTTAGCTTAGGTTAATTTATTGAGTCTTTATAAAAGAAGATTACATTAAACATCAATTGAAATCGTATTTTTTTCTTAAATTACATTATTGAATATAATTATTAATATTACAGGAGACTATAATGTATGGCTCCCACTTTTGATTTTAATTGTCTTTGTCAACATGGCTACAGTCACTGAATTTTAGTTATAAAACTCTAGCTCGTGGAGCTGTTTTCTAATTTCTTTCGACGCGCATAGTCGTTATAATTGATTTGATTTGCTTGAATTAATTTGCCTCACACCAACTTTACATTTAATATAGAATTAATTTTCTTTTTTTTAATGATAGAGCGAGAGGTCTGTACAGTTAGTAGAACACAGATATAGAGTATACTTCAGCTATGTGCATACATGAATTATTATTATTTTTTTTATTGATAGAGCGAAAGCTCTAAACCGTTTGAAATTCTGATAGAGAATATTATACATTTACATTCATTATTGAAATTAAATGATCACATTGAATGTTAGATAGCTTGAATGTTGAAAGATAATGGTAATCCAAATAAATTTTTTGTGGGTATGGTGTGTGGTCCATTTTTGTGTCTGAGCTGTCCGTTATTCAGTTTCTGTCCAGTTAATTTATCATTTTTTGATATTTCGGTTTCAGTTCCATTTTTGTGTTCGGAACTGTATGTTACGGTCCGTTAAGTTCCGTATCAGTAGCTGGAATCGTTGATCGTCGGGGGATTTTGGTCATCTCGTCTTTGAGCACCAATGTCAAAGTCGGGTTATAGCACCGTTTTTAAAGCCAGCAATACGTTGTTACGGTAAGTTAAATTATTAAAATAATTCGCGATAGCTGTATCTAGTAATTTTTTTTGAACAGACGCGGACACGCGTCTGCTCTGGGCGGAGTCCAAACCTTGAATCAATTCTGAAGTCTCTTTTATATGAATATAATCTTTGGTCGCCGACCAGCCAGCTGACAAATGTATGTATACATATGTAAATAAATAAAAAATCGAAATTGGTTTGCGGGAAAACGAGTTCAAAACATTTTTTATTTTAAAAAGAAAAAAGCAATTTATGCAGTTTTTTTCTTTATAAAACTTTAAAAAGGAGACATAAGCTACATGTCCATCCAATTAATAAAATAATGTGAAATTTGAGGTTAAATTCGAGCTAATTATTTATTCGCCGATTTGTTGAATGCGTCGTGTTGTGGATTGCGAATTTACAGTTCGCAGAAGTCTGTTGTTGGTCGCGTAGAAAATATTAAAATGTAATTTTTTGATATTTAAACACATTGTTTGTAGTGTTTTCTTTTAAATTTTTGTAAATAAGATCATTTATTAACTTCTTTGAAAAGTTAAAATAAAAATAAGTTGATATTTCCCCTTGAAATTGCTTAAAAAGGCTAATTCGCATTCGCAGTTAGCAGCTGTTCATATAAAAGGGCTTTATTGCCCAATTTATGCGCGCTTTTACTTTGTTGTTGTATAATGAATAAAATTTTGCTACGCTGCCTATACATTTACCAATAAGAAGGGCTATTATAAGCTTTGTTTTTAATAAATTTTGGTTTAAAAATAAGTTTTTCTTTATTTCATATAAGGCGTTTTTTTATGTATTTATGTTAGACCGAAGCCGACGCGCCAATAACGTATATTTTAATGTTTTGTAAAGTTACATTTTATTTGCTCATTATCATTTTTTCCGTTTTATCTACATAGTATTTACTGCTTTTTTATTTCATCAGTAAATTAGTATTTTATTTGATTCCTTACATTTTTTTTAAATGTAAGGAATCAAATGAATCAAATAAATTATTTTACCTTTCGTCGAGATTTACTTGATCCTTGTTTCCATCCCTATAAAAAAAGTGCAAGTCTGATTCTTAGTAAAAGAAAAAATAAAACTCTTTTCCAATTAAGCTTTACAAAAACGTACAAATACCAGACTGGTTTTTATAAGTGTCATTTCCAAATTTCATAAGTGTAGTCCCCAGATAATTAATAAATAACAAAAGATATTCTACAAGTAATTTTAGCTGTATTCTAGTATTAACACGTACCGCATCTGGAAGCCATTTTAGTTTTGGGTATAAGTATCATAACTGGAGGAACTGTCAAGTGTTTTACAACAAGGTTTTTCTTTCAACTGTGTTAACTTCCCTGTGATCTATAAAATACGATCAATTTCACTATTTAAATGTTATCTGTTAATACAAATTGTTATTTATAGTGCACTGCATAAGCTAAAAACATTGAAAAGCATTGAAATTCAGGTGAATTACATAGTTTTAAACCTATAAACACTTTAAAAAAGATTCGCTGTCCTATCTGACCTACCTTGTTAATGCAAGTCACTAAATTTGCCAAAAACGAGGAGCTTACGAATTGCTTTGTATTGTTGTTACGCCTAAGAAAAAAACAGTTGATTAACTAAACATATGTCGTCAAACAAAATCTTAATCTACCCAAAAATGATTGGGTCGTTTGGAAATTTTAGGAACAGCTGATTCATAACTGCATCTGTATATGCAATGCAACTGACTTAACAGAAAAAGCTAAAAGCTTTCATTGTGATTGATATTTACATTTCAAGGAGTCAAGTATTTTAGTTCGGAAACCTGCTTGCAGAAATATATAAATGCAAATTATCTCTTCAAAAGATATAAGAGATTGAGTTTGTCTATCTAAATAGAAAAATAAATAGGTAATCATAAAAATGAGATGATGAGATTTTTCATGGTTACCCCTCATTCTGTTGTATATTGGAAGATCTGATTTTTTCGTGAAACAGTTCTTTGTATGCCGGTAATTTATCGGATCCTTTGGCCTTATTTCTTTTAGCGTCTTCCTATTCCATAATAACATAATCTCCTGTTAGTAGGTATGTATGTGTCTATTTCATGGTTTCTCTCAAATTTCAACAATTTTAAACTAAAAAAGTAAATTTCGGCGGAACGTGTTAATATTAAAGTAATCCTATTTTGATTAGCAGATTATTAATTACATATTTGGAATCTATTTGAGGGTTTCCACTTTGTAATTGGGAAATGACTTAATTAATGTAATATATATATATATATATATTATACAGACATACAAATATGTTTGGCGAATAATATCTTGGACATTTAATTATGAAAGCCTTTTTTTAAAGCTATTGTGAAAGTTACAATACAATGCAAAGGGGATGGATAACACACAGATAAACCTTAACCTTGATATCAGCAGTAGTAAAAAGAAAATACCAACAGTAACACAAATGGCTGATAAAAAAAATTAAAATTTAGCTTACCAACTGTTTCTTCAGTTGTAGTAGAGCAAAGGGTAGTTGTAGTAGCATTTAGATGATCCCGCACCGAGTCAACTGTAATGTCACCCATTGAACTTGAAATAGTCTCATTTCCACGATTGGGGGAGGCGTCGATTCCGTTCGTTAGTCCATTTGAATCCAAGCTTAAATGTTCTTTGTTAATGGGTTTGTTTATACTTTCTGTAGAATCTGCCTCCACAGTTTCTTGTTCCTGAATACTACTTTCATCTACGTCTCTTCCATCCAAGTGTTCAACATTTATTCTTCCGTTAGGAGTTACCACTTTTGCTGTAGCGAGACTTATGCGTTGCAGTTCAGAAGAAGACATCATGTAAAGTGCTTCTCCGTAATTAGTAAAGCATAGAGAGGAAATCCCACTGAAAAGAAAATGACGTACAAAATGTTTTAATCGGATTATTTTGGCCAAGTTTACTTTATGTCCTCTCGTCTAACAGCTGCGGCATTCAATTGCCGCTTTAATTCTGGTATGGACAGTACAAGGATATCGCCTAAATTTGTCAGACATAAAAGGCCTACTTCATGATAGTCTCGAGTTTCCGATACTATTTCTCCTCCATTTTCGTCTATAGTTTCCCGGTCAGGTCCAGTTTCAGATTTAGTAGACTTTGTTGGGCTACCCTGCAAGAAATCCAACGGCACTCTACAAGTAAAAGAAGCAAAAGCCAATCGTCTCACACGTGCTCCTTCGTGTGCTGTTAGTTTATATTTTGTAATTGGTTTCAATTGAGGAAGAGAAAAAATTTTAAACTGTTCTTCTGATGCAATCAAAACTCGATGTGGAGGGGTTTTGGGTCCATTTAAGTCCAAAGGCACACCAGTATGGTCAAATACAACGATTCCAACAACAGGGGCTCGATGTTTCATTTGAATCTCTTTTGCCAGTTGAGCAGAAACACGACGTGGAGTAGAAGACTGTTCGGTATTGTTTTCTTGTGGGGGTGGCAAATGTAAGAGAAATACAGAAACGCAACTCGCGTTAGTAGCAGACCAAAGTGTTGCGGCTGTTGTGTGGACTGTTATTAAAGAAATAATAACAAATAAGTTTTATGAAATGGTTCAATTGTATATCAACTTACCATTGGTAATGAATGTTTTTGCAAAAACTAAACACCGAACCATAGAACCCATTCCATCGTCTGGTGAACGGGCTTCTACTTGTCTTTCTATAGGACGGGCATCGAGCTTGAAAAAAAGTTTTCATGTTTTTTCATATAATTTCTTTGTTAATGAATACACTACCGTTGTGGCAGGTTGAGTTGGATTATTCCTCGTAGAACGTCCTTTTCTCAGTTTTCTAAATGATTCTCTTAGTGATTTTTTAAACGACTTGCGCCTAGAAAGTTGTTCTCCTGCACCGGTTAGATCTAATAATTAAAATTAAAAAAAAAAATTAAATTACAATTAAACAGTGTATTATAATTATTTTACCATTTGGATTAAGCGTGCATCGGTGAAACACTGGCAAAAAGTTTTTAAAGTCAAATAAAACTAAACCATGAGCCGTTCCTCCTGACACTAAGTTCCAATCTGTTTGCAAAGCTAAACAAGTAATGCTAGCTGGGGGTAAAACTTGAAGAACTCCGGTGATATATACACCGGGATCACCAACTGGGTCTGCATTTTCAACCAGTAAATTACTTCGCACATTTAGCTGGTCATGTCCTTTCCACACAAATCCATCACGGTCGCTGACTAGGTTCATAGTTGACACTTTTAGTGGAGCTTTATCGACAGATTCTGCCTCAAAGTTAGCAATAATTATTTGGCCAGCAGTGCCTCCTATTATAATTCTCCCAGTCTTAGGACAGAGTGATAGTTTCTTTACAGCTAATCTAGGATCATCGGAATATGGATCGAAAAGACCTGCCTTACGAAACGGTGGTTCTGAATCATCTAATGACTCCGTTGATTCAGCGTGAGCCTCTTCCTGATTTTCATGACTTAAAAAGAAGAAAGATTCAATAAAGTAAAAACATCACAAATTAGTATATACTTTAAATGTACCCAAATAAAATCGAAGTTTTTAGGTGATATATAGGTGTCATCACAACTTCAGTACAATTCCAAAATTTAACAGAACCATCCTCGTGTCCAGTTAGCATTATTTCATATTCCTTGTTTTCGTGATTTTCTAATTCGTCAGCATCTGACCAAACTCCTCCAGTTATTGGCCATTCCATATCACTACATCCAGCATCCTGTTCTTTTCCAGCTTTGCAAATTTTTTCAAATACTTTTGTAGACACTTGCGAAATCAATTGATTGCAGGTTACTGCTGATGCATGTACGGAATGCAAATAAGGGGCTTTAATTACAGGAACCTTAGGATCCGTAAGATCATATGCACAAAGTTCTTCCTCTAAAAGAACCACAAGAACTTCAACCGCATCGGAGTTGCTTTCGTAAGTTACGAAAAAGTCGACAACTTTTGAAGTAAAATCAAAGCATATTTTGTTCTCATTATTCACGTTTATAGAAACACAATTGTGATCACCATATGCAGAGCGAGGCATACCCCCAGAAAATACAACAATTTTATCAGACCTTAAATTTTTGAACAAAATTATATTTTTAAATGACTTCTGTTATACAAATAACATGAATATGTAATCATTTACATATTTCTTACCCTCTTGTTCCCCGGTACAGACGGTTTATGCTTTTGCACGGATCTGGTCCATAAGGCACATAGTTTAAATTCTTCGGAGGATCGGATTCATTTAGTTGCCAAGAAGCGAATGAACCATCTGCATGATACCAAGTAAACTCAGTTCCTTCAGAATTTATTTGCAAACCCACACTTTGACCATGACCTGGAGCAATAAACGATCGAGAAACTGAAGAAGTTTCTGTATCCCATACAACACAAAGACCGCGGTTATATGCTACAAGTAATTGGTTACAAGCGTTTGGAATTTGCTTAATGCATTCAATAGCTCCTGGATTAAGTTTATAGGTGGGTGGCACTTGCTCTAATACGACGTCATGGTATATTGCGGGTTCCTTAACGCTGAAATCTTTTAAATCCAACTGATATATATTACCACCTTCCGTTCCGATCCAAACAATATTTTTTGTGTGAGAACAACATAAAGAGGAAACCTTTTTTAGTTTGCCATCAAATGAAAGTGACTTGATTGCAACTAATGTAGATCCAACAGGTTCCCATAAAATTAACTGATTGGACGCAGTAAGTGAGAGTAGGTTCCCAGTTCCATGAACCCATTCTAAGAGCTGGACATTTAAATCAGCTGCAGAATTCGATTGCATTGTGTGATGACCGTAAAATTCAATTCCGGGTTGGCCAAAAACTTTAAGGGCCCCATTTTGAGTACCAATAGCCATAAGTTTGCTTTTAGAATCAAAAGCCAGTGCCGACGGTTTGTGAGGAAAGCCATGTTGTGCAGTCTAAAATATTTTTTTTTAAATTGTTTCAATTCGTAACAAAATAACTATTTCATAAAATATATGTACTAATATGGTTTTATTACAAAAGTATCTGTAACGTAAGCACGAATGGATGACGTGAATACTCACGTGAATGCTCTCGCGGCTCACAACTTATGCATGTACAATGAATAACAGTTTATCCTCTTCAAAGGGATAAATGAGATAGATTGAAAAGTTCAAATTCATTGATTCATTTATCCGTGCATTAGCTGGGTTTTCAACCGTTCTTGAAGACGTTTTTAGCACTAAATATGCAAAGCCCCAAACCTTATCTTAATAATTATAAAAATAAATTGTTTACCTTAGTTAAATAATAAATAAATAAAAAATTGCTTGTATTGTATCTTACAGGTCATGGTGAATTTAAATTGATAATTATATACAGTCTAAGTAATATGTCGTGTCGTATAGCGTTATATCTTCTCTCTTTATGTCATTTAAACTTTCGCACAATTTTGATTTCTTATTTTTTTATAATTCAGGATGTTTGGATACTTTCGTTTTTTTTCGGTGGTGAAAAAACAACTTCTTTATTTCTACATATTTATGTACATACTTACATAATTATGTAGGAGTGAATTATGTGCGAACATTTTTTTATGAATTTGCTTAAACACATGTATGTATGTATGTAAATATATATGGCTGGGCTATTTTTTGGAAGTACTGGGAAAACTCGTAGGACTAACAAACGAGTGAATAAATGTTTTATATTAACATATGAAATTATAAATCCATTTATTGCAAAATTGAAAAATAAATGCAATTTAGTTTCAAAACATTAAAACGCAACAGAATCGAGCAAATGTTCCAAAGCCATAGTTAAAAACGGTTTTACAATGCTGACAGATATTGTAAACAAGTAATGTGTGTATGTCTGTATATATACATTTCAAGTTAGGCATATTAATATTTATCTTTATGTGGCTATACAAAAAAAAAAATAAGATTAGATTACTTATGTTGTATGTATGTGGACAATTTATATGGTTTCTTTTTTAACTTGTAACTAAATACCAAACAAAATAGTATATCAATTTATAAGGAATATACCTATATAGATAACGATATGATTCACATAAGTACAGGTGTGAGTGGTGGAATTATGAACTATAACCATTAATTTATCACTCATTGAATAGGCTGGGGTTCAAACAAAAAAGATAAGATATACAAACTTATGTACATAATAGTGATATTATTGTCGATTGCGAGGCAAATATAAAAGTCAAATTAGGTACTTCTCACATAAAATGATATACAAAATTAATAATTAGCCCAAGAAAAATAAAAACCAGGTCAGTCTACATTTTTAACTGATATTTAACTACATAAAGTACATATATCGTACACCCGAATCAGAATTAATCTCTAGGTATTGCAAAACAGTACCATATTTTGGTGTTACAATATACTACACCTTTCGGAAATAAGATAAGATAAACTTCAATGAAACAACAACCACAATGACATAATACTGTTGAAGAAAAACTGTAAAATATCAAGGGTTCGTACGATAATGTGAATTAAAATAAAACTTGGCGCTTTTTTTTATTTTAGAATGATTCACATTACTGAAACTTTTTTTCTAATTCAATTAAACTTTTCCTTCCCTGATACAGGTATAAAATATAAAAGCAAACAGAGCACGCAAGGTACAAATTACTATTATTATTGTAAAATGTATCTATAAAACTGACAACTGTATTACATATACTAAACTACAGTTGCATTTAAAACTTTTGAAAATATGTCTAGTCGAATAACAGTTAGGTAGTAGGTACTCGTATAATATCGTAAATATACAGTCAATATATACACATATGTATATATGTAACTAAAATGATAAAAAAATTATTGGAGCAATAAGAATGATAATAATAATATGTATAGTTTAAACTTTTTTCACATTTGATTCGTCTTCTTCAATAAGTTAAGTTACATTTATTATTCTCAAATAATATTTGCCCTCCTTTTTATGATGGTAAATCAGCTATTTTGTTGTCATATAAATTGTATTAAGCATACCTACTAATATGACTCACATTAAATCCATGGTATGTAGGTGCCTAGCTCTTGATTTGTACAAATTCATTGAACTGTCCGGAGGGAAAAAACAAAAAAACCGAACAAATTGAAAAGAAACCTAAAGAGAAAAGTATAAAGCTATGTATGTTGGTGTGTTTATAGCTCTATTCGCTAGCATTTCAAGAATGATGTCATATATTCGTCATAATTAGCAATGGTTTACCATGTAATGTCTATTGCGTAATTTTTCTATTTCTTCATTATTTTTTGAGCGTAAAAAAATACTAATAAAATCATTTGCGTGGTAAAAACAATTAAAAATCAAATCAATAATATCCTGAATAAAAGGATCGCCTTCAGAGTTTTTGTTACAGAGCTTTATAGGGGTGTGTTTAATAAAAATGTTTTGCCGAACCTTATTTCTTCTTCTAAAATACCCTCTGGATAAACTTTGCGTGATTTTCAATATTTTTAACACATATTTTAAAACATATGGCGTCTCATTAGTGATTGGTTTTGCTATGTATTTTCATTTGCATTATAAAAAAAAAAAAATGTTGCGTACAAAATTATGAATGGCATTTTTAAGTATCTCGTTTATCGCATAGGTATATGTATTTGAATAATTTTTTTTAAATTGATAATATTGATAAAAGATAATTAGCTTATATATCTAAGGAGGGGGTGAGGCCCAGACTATTTCTGGCACTACACTCTTTTTTACAGGATTATACTCATTCTCTTTTTTCGATAAATACGCTCTAAAACAGCGAGAAAGCGCATTATTGCTTCTTACAAAACTCATACACAGTGGTTAATTTCACTTAGTACGTGGGCGATGATCCCGTAATGGGTATGTCCGCTAATCTATATATCAAATATATTTACATCCACAGGTCAAATTGTTTAGTGTCAAAACAGCATTCGAGCGCTATTAGGGACACTAACACTTTAAGTTTAAAGATCAGTTAAGCTGAAGTTGTTGCAATTCAGCATTTTGTTAGTTCAAAGTAATATGTTATATATTTATGTTAATCTCAGCACTTTGTAAAGAACATTAAAAAGGAGTTTTTGTTCTACCTTTCTATAGGCAAATAATTCCTTTTGCAGTCGTTGGCGTTCTGCAGTTGGTTGCTGTCCTTTTCCTCGTATAAATTTAAGCATTTTAAGGATAGTGAATTTCCGTCTTCCAAAAATCTGGCGTTATAGTTCTGAAATCAGAAAGATGTGCATTATGTACGTAAACAATTTTTGTTTTATACATTTATTTAATAAAAATGTCGATATGTATGTACACACGTTTCAAAATAATTATGTATATAATTATAATATATACATAGATATATCATTTAGTAATGTTTTTTCACGAGATGAACTAAATCAGCCCTATCACAAATTCCATCGTAATAATTCCCCGCACAGTTACGCCCCGATCTACGACAAACAGCTTTCACAAAATCCGAGTGGAATATTCTTATTTTCGAAATCAGTGTATGCCAAAATGAAAGGATAAATAGCAATACCGTGCTATTTTCAATTTTAATTAAGCTTAGACACATGATTATGTGAACATTTAAAACAATCTTGTAGTCCAATCGTAAGCGAATTTTTCACTCCGAATTCTCACTACCATGGAATTTGTGATAGATTTATCGGGAAACGTAGCATATTTTCGATTACGATGGAATTTGTGATAGGGCTGAATATATTTTTTTAAAATCATATAGACAAATCGAATAATACTTTAGATTTAAGAATAATAGTATATAACACAGCAGGGCTAAAAAATAATTTTTTTCGTTATTAATTTCTTATGATTTAAGATGATCCTTATTCAAAATGTTGTTATTTTTATAGACGCAGGGAAAATGTCAGAGAAAAAAAACCTGATGACTGGAAATTTCTTTCCACATATGTATATGCTTCAAGAATTACCTAGGGTAACCTAAAGCAACAGTTTCGTTTTTTGTCGAAATCGAATCAGTAACATGCGGTTATGAGTATGACAGTGCAGCCAGTCTAAAATGTTTTTCACTCCATACGTTAAAAATGTTTTTAATCACTCCGATCCAATCCTATGAGTGCTCTACAGAGGAATCGGACACAAATTAGACATATTTACTATTGAAGGAATGTCAAAATAGTCTCCACTGTTTATTCATCGGATTCTGTAATCTGCGTGATTATTTTTTTAATGAGAAATTTCGGAATCAATTTTAAGGTTTGAAGGCATGTATTTAAGTATTTTCCTCAGAACCTGATGAAAACACTTGTTTTAAACGCGGTATTAGACTAGCATATAAATAACGTAAACTTTCTATGCATGTAGGTAAATATATGTAAAAAGCTTCATATAACTCTGATCGACATATTGATATGAGTATAATACTACTTGTCAAATACCTACATTTAAAAACATAATTTTAAAAAAATCATCCCACGTGTTCATAATATTAAGTGTATTCATGCCACGGAGGAAAACTCTGATAAACCTCAGAAACCAGATAATTTTATCTTTGCGTTTAATTTTAAAAAAATATTTGTTTTTTTAAATCCAAAATATTATTTTTCGAAAATATTGGTATGGAGTATTATTTGGAATTTGAAGAACCTGCATTGGTATAAACATTTGATTGAAATCCGTGGAATAGTAATCAAAAAGTCGAAAATAAACAAACACGGTTTGTGGATGATACCTATACTTACCGTTAATAACATTTCATGAACATTTTGTTGACAAAAATGTTTTCCATACCTACTTCCATAGAATGTGTTTTCTTTTCTCAAAATCTAACCCCGTTTTCGAGAAAATTTAAATTTTACATTTTTTGCTACCGTTATTTTTGGAACTGAAAAATGTAAATAAAAAAATCCAGTTAATCACCTAAGACACTCTAAGAGTGGTCCATTCACTTTCATACAAAAAACACTTAAATTTCGAAAATCCACAAATGTACCTAAATAGCACAGCTTTGTTACAAAATTTGGAAAATCCTTAAAAGATAAATTCATTTCCAATGCCAATACTGTAAGAACTTTTCTGTTGTGGCTTTTGAGTGCAAAGTAACGGGATATTACTTCTTTTCAATTTAGTTAATAAATAAAGTCAAATGAAGGTCAGAAGGTAGGCAAGGTGCATTCAAGTGAAGACAATTTAAATAGCACATATTGTTTTTGTTCTAAACATAATACATTATTGGTAAATTGTAATAAAATACATTCTTGGTAAATATTTTGAACATTTTAAAGGTAAGTGAGAATAAAGCTTGAAGTTTTTTATTAGTTTTTTTTAAAAATATAATTGGTAAAATTTGAATTGTTATAAGTAGTATGGGTCGTGACAAGTATTCGACAGAGGCATTTATGTAACGAGTTCTTAATTTTAAAAATGAAGGTTACCCAAATTCTTCAATAAATCGAAAATTAACATGTTCGAGGAAGAAGGGCGTTAATGCTCTTCACCATTGTCAAGAAGCAGGAAGTGTTCAAAACAAAAGACGCATGAACCGAACGCTACCATCGCCCGCATGATAAAACCAGATTCGTTCATGACTGCTCTAAATCTTAAACAAGCAATAGAGAAAGATCTTGGTGTGAACGTTTCTGTGAGCACTATTAAAAACCGCCTCCACGAAAAAAAAATTGTTTGGAAGATTTGCCAGAAGATGCAAAGGAGCATATTTCAAAAGATCAAAATTGGTGCAACCTTGTAAAAAATATGTGCGACGCATAAAAATCAGGAATATTATCCAAAGTATACCATCACAAGTGTTAAGGGATGTTTTCCTGGTATGGTGTGGGGCAGCATAGAAGGTTTTATGGATCAGATAAAATACAAAGAAATCCTGAGGAATACAATGATACTGTGTGCTGATGAAGAAATGCATTTAAAGTGGAAATTTCAACAACCCAAGCTAAAACAGCTAGGTCTGCGAAGCAAGTTTTATCCACCCAAAAAGCACGGTCATGCAATGACCATTTCAATCCCAAGATCTCAATCCTATTGAAAACTTGTGGAATGATGTGAATAAAGTAATTAATAGATCCGCTAGTTCAAATTTGGACAAACTTTGGCAGGGAGATTAGGTAGCCTAGTACTCGGTTCCTGTTGAACGATTTGATAGTCTTGTTTTATCTATGAAACGTTTGTGTGTCGCTGGGATTATAAATTAAGGTTATCTCACTAAATAACTAAATACGCCGGATAAGTAATCCAGCTCCCGATCCATGGAGGGTCGCTGCCTGACATATTGCGGTCTTCCATCGGTTGCGGGAGACCAAGCGCTCTTGCGTCTTTAACCGCCTGGTCCCTGTAGCGGAGGTTCCGTCTTCCTGGTCGTCTCTAACCTGCGGGCTGGGATTCGAAGATTTTCTTTGCTGGAGCGTTGTTGTCCATTCGCTCGGTGTAACCGAGCCAGTGTAGTCGACGCGCTTTGGCTCTTTGGACTACATCCACATCTTGGTACAGCTCGTACAATTCTCGATTGAATCTTCTCCTCCATTCGCCCTCTTCGCATATAAGACCAAATATTCTCCGAAGAATTTTTCGCTCAAAAGTGCCCAGTATCAATTGGGCTTTTTCACTTATCGTCCAGCACTCGGCGCCGTAGAGTAGATCTCGTAAAATTAGCGTTTTGTATATCGTGCGCTTTGTCTTTCGTGACAGGAGTTTTGAACCCAACCCGAAGTATCAGCGGTTCACTAGGGTAATTCTTCGTTGGATTTCCACTAAGGTGTCGTTCGTGGAATTCATTTTTGATCCGAGGTAGGTGAACTCCTTGACTACATCGAAATTACTGCTACCAAAAGTGACGTTTTGTCCTAGACGATGGTAGCATATACTTTGCTTAGTCCTCATTCACTTCAACACCAACGCGTTTCGCCTTTTCATCAATAGCTATGAATGCTTCAAGTACAGCTCGCTTGGAGCAGGCCATGATATTGATGTCGTGCGTATAACCAAGCAGTTGGGAAGACCTGTTGAAGATAGTGCCTTCCAGATTAACACCACTCTTGCGTACTATCTGCTCCAGGACTATGTTGAAGAAGTCACATGATAGCTCATCTCCTTGTCTAAACCCTGTACGCGTCTATAAAAACTGGGATGAGCTGTTTCTCATTTGCACGTTGCACCGTGTATTTTTTAACGTCATGCGGCATAGCTGGATCAGTTTTTTTCGGGATCCCCAGTTCCGACATAGGCAATAGAAGCTCTTAGCGACTTATGTTATCATATGAAGCTTTCAAATCGATGAAAAGATGGTGAGTCTCGACTTGAAATCCGTTGGTCTTTTTTTGGATTAGCCTCAATGCCTGAAGCCACACTGGCACGTGCCGATCATAGTGTTGCAGAAAGGTTTTAGACGCTCACATAGTACGTTGGATAGGATATTGTATTCAAGATTAAGCAGGGATATGCCTCTGTAGCTTTTGCAGGACATTGGATGGCCTTGTTTTTAAATTGGGCATATGGAGCTATTTGACCAGTTGTCAGACAATCTTTCCTTCTCCCACACTTGGTTGATGAGCTGGCGCATGCACCCTAGCAGGATGCCTCCACCATACTTGAAGAGTTCCGCAGGTAGGCAATCCGAGTCGGCGGATTTGTTGTTCTTAAGCTTGTGGATGACTTTCTTAACCTCTTCAGTACTGGGCACTGGGACTGGTTCTTCATTGACTGCTGCTATGGTTCCTTGTTCTCCTGTTGCTTCCTCTACATAATGCCCATTAAGCAGTTGCTGGAGGTGCTGCTTAAACACGTCTACAATTCCCTGTGCTTCGGTGACTGGGTTCTCTTTGCTTGTTTATTTTTCTTTGTTTCAATTCAATATTAATTATTTTTTTCTTAATAAATCCAACATATCGTCGTTCTTACTACTCCATAAGTCAAACAGTTCTTTAAAGTGTAACAAATTACGAAAAACTTTGGTAACAGGAATCATAGGATACAAGTGCTATTTATTTTGTCGCCACTGTATATTTAATAGACGAGTTTAGATAAATGCCAATTTATAATGGTTATGACAGTTTTATAACAGTTGCACTAAAGTGTTAAATATTTCCCTGCTTCGCGCGGTTGGGGTCTTCTAAATCGAACAACTAATTTCCGGATTTCGCATGCCCTTTAAACACTGCGGGGCCGTATAAATTCCACTTTTCTGTCGCACTGCTGGTATGTCTCGAGACACGTCTATATTAAATACCTATCTCTTTTTATTTGTGCTACACTAGAGAAAAAAGAATTTGTAATAAAAGAAACACCAGTCGTTTCTTCCCCTAACTTCTATAAGTTTGGGTAAATCTAAGTTTTCTCGTTTTTAATAAGAAATAGGTAAGCTTGTGGGAGTTCAAGTAAGCAGGCAACCGGTTGTTTTCTCTAGTTAATATACCTACCTACCTACATACTTAACTCCTTGAAGACAAGATGGAACAAGAAGGTACAGTATTAATTGGTGCCAGTTCTTATAAATGATTTGTAGAATATACTAAAATACTAAAGTTTAATATACAGTAATTTGTAATTCTGTGCAACTCATTTAAAAAACCAGTTAAAGCTAAGAAAAATACGACATGCCTACATACATAATGTACACCTTAATTTACTTAAAAAACTCTTACTGTTGAACTTATTTTAAGAAAGTTATTACACACATTTATGTGGGTGGTTGGTATGTACCTACATATTTTAAGTTTGCAATGCATTAGAGGCAACAAAATTAAATGTTTTCTTAGGAATTTGTGTATGGATATTAGGCTCAAGCCACACCATCTTCACTTATTTAAATGAATTATGTCACCTATGAAAAATGCATGATTGAATGATTTTTTTATGAATAAGAGGACTTATACATTGAATGCTCTTTTTATAGAGGAAATGTATATTTTAAGATTCTGAAAATATAAAATATATTATCTACTCGTTTTGTCCTACAGAAATGAATAATCTTGCGGTTTATCACAACACTAGCAACAGGTTTAATAAATATTTATTTTTTAATAATAAACAAACAAAAATGTACATTAGGGATTTGAGGAATAAGATAACAAACTTACCAGTGCCTCCAAAGCACCTTTAAACACCGAAGTCTGCAGAATGAACCACTCAACAACTTTTTTTAAAGCCGCACCCTTATCCAACAAAAATATTGAAACAATCTTGTTATACGATTTCGCATACAAATACAAATAATGACAAAATGCGTCCGGCGGCGGCGACACGTCAAACAGAAACAGCCTAGGTATAGTCACTATTCTTACATGCAGAAGTTAAAAAAAAACTTCATTCTTTATTTCTGGATAAGAACACTTATTGTAATTACAGGTGTATATTTGCATACACATAATCATATCATTTACCAGAAGTATCTATCTGCGTTTGGAACAACAAAGTTATTTCACAAAAAGAACTAAAAATGTTTTCTCATAAGTGCAGCAGTTAAACAATAAAGGTGAACAAAAATTCAGTATTAGAATCTATGCAAGAACGACCGATAAACAAAGAACGCTAACTCTTATAAGAGTTAACGATAACGAAACTACACCTTACGATAAATTCTTAATGTTTATGTAGATATTTTGAATTAACAAAAATAAAGAACAAAAATAAAACCTTTGAGAATTTATCCCGACATTACACACGCACTATCTCAACATTTTCATTCCACTGAACTGGAATTGCATTTTGATTTTTGACTTGGATTCTGGAATGATGGAACGTACGGCCGGGATTGTGGAATGTAGATCATATTTCATTTACCCGAAGGCTACATGGGCAAATATTGGTTGCAATTATTTATGGCCTATTTAAAAGGGAGGAACACAGAGAAATGACTAAAAATGTTGCAGAAATTCCGGAGTTACACGAGTGTCAAATTGCCAATATTTCTTCCATTTTATTGACATTACTGACAAAAACGTGTAAATTGTTTGAAAATTTGTCATTATTTTTGTCATTCAAAAAATGGCAGGGAAGACTGGCATTAAATATTGCCTTTATTATGGAGTCATGTAAATATCCACAATGATGCCATTTTGAAAATTATGGCACACCGCGAGGAAAAATGAACTTGCTCATTCTTTAATGGCAGATTGCCATTATCAATCAAACAGTCATTATTTTGCCCCGTGTAAATGCTTATCATTATTGATTTTATTTTGCCAGTTTAATGGCATGAATTAATGGCAATTTGTCACTCGTGTAAATCCCACATATTGATTTATTTGCAAATTTTCTGCAGCAGCTATAGCTTCCCATTGTTGCGCAGTATACTATTTTCG
Organism: Philhelius pedissequus; assembly: GCA_910595825.1. NCBI lineage: Eukaryota > Metazoa > Arthropoda > Insecta > Diptera > Syrphidae > Philhelius > Philhelius pedissequus. Next base: position 346,534,436 of record OU343160.1, on the reverse strand, counting down.
TATGCAAAAAACAATAAAGTTGATTCACATTCATTTTTGATTGAGCAAAATAACTAGCGTTTAGCAGTTGTTTTGATGTTTTCGTCGTTGTGAGTGATGGTGGCAAAAACTAGTCGCTTACCAAATTTTGAATGCACTCTAAATTGTAAGGAGAAATTAATACTTTCGACTCGTTTTCGCTATTAGGCGTTTGTCGTTCAGAGCAGAGCTTGTGCAGAGTTTGGGTACATATAGAGTATGCTGAGAACTTGGTCCAAACAGAGAATGCTCTGAACTGATTGTTTTTTAAACACACTTCTTGAACCTCACATGCAAAAATAAATTTTCATTTTAATCAAGAAAATCAATATACCACAAAACTACTCTTATTTTATACACAGCTACACACCAGATATAGAATATTAATAAGCGACCAACTTATTTCGCCATTTTAATTGTATCTGATTATTTTTTCTTCACATTTTCCTTCTCACAATGATCAGACGATTATGTTAAAGCAAACCAAGCACGCACTGCACATGTTTAGAACGAAAAAAGAAACACACATTCAGAGCTCTAAACGCTCCGAGTGAAAAAGAAACTAATTTTTTGACAACTCAGACTGCTTTGAACTAAAAAAGAAAAACGCGTATTGGTGTGAAAAAACAATTGTGACTTATATTATCAATCCCACAGTCTCTGCTCCAAGATTGAAAAGTAGATGCCTCTATTTTTTATTTAAGATTCATTCACAATTCACAAATGTCACACAGTTATCAACGTCACGTCAACAATACAGAAAAAATGTTTAATTTTCAGTAATGTTGGTTTATCTAATATTTTTGTTTAGTCATACTTCTCATTTAATAAAAGCATCGCGAAATTTCTGGAGCAAGTCAATTAAGTTTTAGTTTTTAAAGGTTTTTTTTTACATTGAATGTAAACAAATTTGTGCACTATGGAATTCCCAAACTTAGGAAAACACTGTTCTGAAAAATCGTGTCACAAGCTGGGTAGGCTATTTTTCATCCATTAAATTCTTAATATTAATCTATGTATTAAATTTAGATTTTTTGCCTATGAAATGCGACTCGTGTGATAAAGTTTTCTGTTCTGAACACTTCAGTTACATAAAACATATTTGCCCTGGAGCTTATAAAAAAGATTTTCAAGTTCCAGTGTGTCCACTGTGTGGTGAACCTGTCCCTACACCACGCGGAACATCTCCGGATCAAACTGTTGGTCAACATATCGACCAATATTGCAAGTCAGACACAAAGAAAATCTTCACGAACCGTTGCTCTTACAAAAATTGCAAAAAAAAGGAACTAATTCCTGTGACTTGTACTATTTGCAATTATAATTTTTGCTTACGCCATCGCCATTCAGCCGATCATGAGTGCACTGGTCCTAAGGAAAAACTACCGCGTAGCTTGACAGCGTAAGGATTAATATTTCATTAATTCCAATTTTTCTAATTTTTTTTTAATATCTAGCAATGCAGCAGAATATAGGAAAAATAATAAGCCTACCACATTATTCACTACAAATCTAAAACCAGCGGCGAAAAAAATAAATATAGCTCAGGGAAGCAGTCAGGCTAGAACCATTCAAGGGAATATGGTAAGATTGCAAAAAGAAATATTTTTAACAAGGTGTCAATTTTCTTATTTAATTTTTGATGTAGACTGAAGACGAAGCATTAGCTCATGCACTTGCTCTCTCTATTATGGAGCTTGATGAATCAGCAGAGCGTAACAGGAGAGCTGGTCAGCAAAGTCCAACAGTTCCGCCTGTTGGTGGTCCAAGGAACTCTAAGGAAAAGTGTTCATTATCCTAGCAGCCTTTATTTTAAATCATCAGTTTATATTTCAGAGCACTCGCAAGCAAAACTGAGTAAATTTTGCTAATTCTAATAAGCTCTGAGATATATAAACTGACCAATTATAAATATATAGCTATTAAACAATTTAAAATCTTACATAATTAATCGATTAATCTTTGTGCAAATTAATAAATTATTTTTAACTTAACTTGCTACTTTTTGATATATGTACATATGCATACATACATATATGTGAGATACATTTAGGCGTTAAAAAACAGCTTAATCAGTGGCTCGTTCCAATATTGATCTACATATATTATATGTTATCGAGTTCACACAGCTACATATTCAAATGCATGTAGTTTTTTGGGATTTTAATTATTTTAGCAAAGGATGAAAATGCAAAGTATTTTCTTGTTAAGGTATGGAAATAAATACCGTATAGAATTAAAAAAAAAAAACTATTCTGCTGACAAACTTTTTACTAACCAAAATACATACAGGCTCGCCGCTCGCTATTCAATTGTAGGCACGCACGTACTTGCTTTTATGTTCGATCAAATCTTAAGCACACGATTTTTAGTAAAAATACCTCAATATATTTTAAGTCTTTATGTTAAGTACACATAAATTTTAAGACTGAATTTAAAAAAAAATCGTCCACCCATTTTCAAAATATTGAATTCTCAAAAAAAAAGTATTTTATTTTCAAAAATCCAAAAAAATATTTTTCAAAAATTATGGTACGGATTATTCAGAAGTCGAAAGATCTTCTATGTATAAAAAAAAATTGGTATGAACATTTTAAATATTTAATAATATAAATTTACGAACAAAATTTCAGAAAAAATCGTTCACCCGTTTTCGAAAATTTTGAAATACAGTATTATTTAGAATTTGAAGGAGCTGCTGTATAAAAATTTTGATCGAAATCCGTTGAGCCGTTTATGAGAAAGTCGAAAATCTATAAAATAGTTGCATGGCAGGTACCGTTAATAACAAAATATTTTTAAAAAAATTTCGAACAAAATGTAGATCATACCCAAAGTAGTATACACACCAATTTTTATCAAAATCGTTAAAGCCGTTTTCGAAATAATTAATATGATAGAAAAATTTGTATGACAAGTACCGTTATTTTTGGGTCTAAAACAATAATTCAAAAATCTATTTTGGACAGCTAAACGCTTAAATAACACGGTTGAAAAATATCGCTTCAGCCGTTTAGGCTGTAGAGAGTTGTACAGACAGACAGACGGAACTGCGGGACCTACTTTTTTAGTGTTCTCTATCATCGTAATGTTAACTTTGATTAAAATCTCGAGTTCGATTATTTTTGCAAATGCAAAACTTGCCCTATAGTACCTATATCGCAAGTAAAAAAAATGTTTGTATGACAGGTACCGTTAATAACAATATATAAAAAAAGCTTAACCAAAATGTAGACTATACCTACAATAGTGGGCATATTTTTGTCTATAAAAATCGTTTGAGCCGTTTTCGAGATAATTAACATGGTAAAGGAATTGTATAGCAGTACCGTTAGTTGTTTCCTATCTTTCTATTCATTCCAACTAGTTTCGTGCAATTCAGTTTGCATTTAAAAGAACTTTAGGTCTTACAGGCATATAGTTAAAATTATTATTATTAGTTTTGCAGCTAAAAAAACGATTCAAAAATCTATTTGAGACAATCACCTAAAACTTTAAAATAGCAAGTTTGAAGAAAATCGCTTCAGCCGTTTAGGCTGTAGCTCATTCTACAGACAGACATGAGGAATTGCGGGACCCACTTGCTGTTCTCTATCATCGTAATGTCAAGTTTGATTAAAATTTCGAATTAATTTTTTTTTTTTCAAATGCAAAACTTGACTAATAGTACCTAGTGCAGTGTAACTCAGATTGCATTTAAAGCGCGTTACATGTATTTATTATTAAAAAAAAGAGTATGTGTACTTATATACACGGGATCGTTACGGTTACTCGCAGCTCAGTCACCCGTGTCGTTACACTGCTCGCAGATTTTCTAAGTACTCTTATGTCGTTTTTATTTGACAATCCGGAAGCCTTCCGGACTCTTCAGAAAGCGTTCACTTGGAAAAAAAATGACATTTCTAATTCTGAAAAGAAGAGAATTTTGCTTCTGGATTTAAAATCAGAATCAGAACCAGAAGCACTCACACATTCATATACTTGAACTTCAAACTCGACGGTTGTCATTTTTTGATCATAATTGTGCAACAAACAGTTTTTTTGAATTTGAATCTTTCCACGCACACAATTATTTTCACACATACAATCTCATTATAATTCAGAATCACACAAAAGTGTTCAGTTGAAATCCCGGATCGGAGAAGAATTCCGGATTGCCAAATAAAATCGCCATTAGTTTCTATCTTTCGCGAAACGTTTGCTCGCAGCACACATCTCGGATTTAATTGTTGCGACATTGGTGGCGAGATAGCAATACTTTTATTGCTATTATAAAAGTACTTTTTGATACATATTATGTTATTTGGAACTATTATTTTTAGACAAGGTACCTGTTGGTACGTGTTCTTGATTCTTTTAGAATATTGTAGGTAGGTAGGTATATGAATTGTTTGTATTCGGCGATGAATTCTTTTCTTTGTTGTTTTTTTTTTTTTTGTGGTGCATGGTATGGATTCTCATAGAATATTGTAGGGAATTGTTTGTATTCGGCGAGGAATTCTTTTTCTTTTTTTTTTTGGTTTGATGTTTTTTTTTTATTCGAATTTGTGGGTTCATTTCGGGAATGTGAATTGCTCATAGATTAAAGTAGTAGGCGCATTGCTTGTAGGTATTCCATGAGGAATTTTGTTGTTGGTTCGTTTTGTTGAGTACTTGATTATATTGTGCCTGGTTACACGAGCGTAAAAATTAATCAACTTAAGAAAGAGAGCGGATGATTTTTCGAATGAAAGAAAGGGATGAAAAAAAGGCCAAGTTTCATCAGTTTCAGATATGAGTAAAATTTAAAATTTAAATCCAAAAAAAATGTGCATACAACCAAACTGCACCCCACCCCAAATCCAATAATAGGACCAATCAGGGGGGATGCAGGGGGCACCATGCCCCCTTACGTCGCTAGCTTTTTATGCGTCGTAAACTTTATTAACCTATATATCATATAGCTAAAAATTCTGTTTGAGCTGTATGACAAAAAAACACCAACGTTAATTCTTAGGATTTGTGGCAGGATGACCATAGACAATCAATTTTATCTCGTTATATTTTTTTTAGTTCTTAAAAGAACCATTCGCAAATTGCCAAAAATCACGTTTACGTTTGAAGTAACCTGCGTAGTCATCGCACTTGAAAATAATGAAAATATCCTTCTGATATCTTTGTACAATCAATGTGGTGCATCCCGAATCAACATAAATCACGACCTCGACTTGCTAAACGCATTGTGTCAAAACTACACTCACTTCATAATTGGTGGTGACTTCAATGCTCGCCACCAATTCTGGATGGACACTTCAAGCTCTTACCAAGGAGTAGTTATGTCTAACTGGCTTTGCGCTTATTCCCATACCCACTCTTTTGATATTATTTCTCAACCAATCCCAACATATCCGAAGACTCCTTCGACAATTGACTTTTTCCTGTGCTCCCCTAATCTGATTTGAAGGCTTCCTACACTCAACAACTTCACGTGCACTGCGATTGCATCAGACTCTGATCATCTAGCAGTAGAACTAGCAATCCGTCTTAGGACAAACTTCAATATACTTGCTACTCCTCAGCAAGATTTATTAATTATAAAAAGATCAATTGGGAAGTATTCCAAAGCTCCTTAACGGATAAGCTGCGGAATAACATACCCAGCACTTCACACAATTTGAGCAATCAAGAAATCGATTCCACAATCGAGACTATTGAAAGTTCAATTGCTGTAACAATTGAAAGAGCACAACAAAGAACTACTCAGTCAAAATATAAAGTACTTCCCCAACATTTACAAAATATGTATAAGTACAGGCAAAAGCTTCGGAAAATTCTTCAGAGAATTTTTCACCGTAGTCTAAGTACACACGGAGATGAATACCAGAGTGTTTTCTCTCAACTCAAGTGCCTCAACACCCTTATTGACCAAAACACAAAAGCATTCATCGACTCCCAATTCAGGAAAAGACTTAACGTCATAAAACCTGGACCGGACACATACAAGCAAATCAACCAAACCATAGGAAGAAAATCCCCTATAGTTGGCCAATTAATATAATAACAATTTTATACAATAACAATATAATGACAATTTTCTTTCGTCAGACCAAGAAAAAACGAATGATTTCGCAGAATTCTTCGAAGGTAATTTCAAACCTAACCTTCCACTTTTTCTTTTTCCCCAGCGTAAAGAGCGAAGTCACGGGACTGACATCTCAGAACAATGACACGCTTACCACCTTTTCACAGGAAAATTCATCAGTATACACAACAACAGATGAAATTTTTACCAACCCTTTATACCTCTACGGTTCTATCCAAAACGGCAATTCAAAGAAATCTTCAGGACCTGATAAGGTTTCTAACTTTCTAATAAAGAAATTACCCCCGACAGCTATTATAATCCTCACGATTATTCTGAATAACTGTGTTAACAACAGTTACTTCCCTAACAAAGGGAAAATCGGCGAAATTTTCCCAATACCAAAAAAATCTGGTGCAAATTGTGTTAACAATTATAGACCCATTTCCCTTCTACCGAACCTCAGCAAACTTCTTGAAATGCTGATCCTTAACAAACTTCGCTCACTTTGCTCATCCATGGGTATAGTGCAGCATAACTAATTCGGGTTCAAGGCATCCAACTCGACATTCGACCCGTTGTTGAAGCTACATGCCGATACGACGCTGGCCCTTAACAAAGGACATACGACCGTAGCTTGTCTGCTTGACATCCAAAAAGTATTCGACACGGTTTGGATAGATGACCTGGTTTTCAAGTTGAAGTCTTTTCACTTGTCCAGGCATCTTATCCTAATCATCTATAGTTTCCTCACCAACCGTAAATTTTACGTGTGAGTGGGGAAATCTAACTCAAGCCTCATGAGCATTTCCGCTGGTGTTGCTCAAGGATCTCGCCTTGGACCCGACCTTTTCAATTTATATACATCTGACCAACCACTAAACATATCCCAGACAAATACGCTCCTATTTGCTGATGACTCCATTACTTATAGCGCATTCTCCAGCCCAGACTTAGCCTTCCGAAGAGTAAAGGAACATATCCTTAAGCTCTGTGAGTATTACGGACAATGAAGTATAAAAATTAACCCTACCAAAACAGAGTTGATCTGTTTTAGGACGCCTTCGCACAATGGGCTAGCCAAAAGATGCACAAACCTCTCGCTGACCCTTCCAGATAACACTGTTATCAAGCCCAAGAAAACGGTTAAATACCTTGGAGTTCACTTCTTCGAAAGGTTCAAATTTAACCAACAGTCCAAATTCACCCTTCGTAAGGCTAACCATGCCTTTTCTCTATTACGACCTCTTATGAAAGTATGAGGCGGACTCCAAACAAAGACGAAACTTCTGCTTTATAAGCAACTCATTCGTCCCATTTTAACATATAGCTTTCCTATATGGTACACTATAAGCCCATCGTACATTAAAAAAAACTGCAAATTTTCGAGCGAAAAGTTCTTCGCAATTGCACACCCCTTTTACGCAAAACCAACTCTGTTAAGTTTTACAGTAACTCTAAGCTATACGAAGCTTCAGGAATTATACCGATAGACAAATACATATACAACCTCAGCTTAAAGATGCTGCAAAAAATACCATCCCATCCCAGCCCTCTTATTAATTTAATTGAAGGTCATCGGTCAGGACATCGGTATCTCCACGTGCTATCCATGATGGATCCAGCATTTGGAATATGGTCAGATGACAGCTTCGGAAACTTCTACGTAGCTGCAGGAACGCAGTACAACAGAGGTTGAAGTCACCACAGGACCAAGCCAGCTAACAAGCAAAAGGAGTTAAGGCCGTCCAATCACATCACAACCACACCAACCACCGACCGTCTGCACTGCTCAAGCTTGCGAGAAAAACTGAATTTTTATTTTAAAAAAAACCTATGTTAGACCTAAGACACCTTTTATTAAAAAATGTAAAAAAAAAATTAAATTTAACGAAGCAGAGTCCTTCCTGTGCTCGCAGATATGTATTGTTAAACTTAAGAATTAATTATTTGTAAAAACTTTGAGCTAAATAAAATTGTATATAAGGGGTTTTCCAATAAGATGTGTTATTTTGAATAGCCCGCTATTTCGGCAGCTGTCACTTTTGAAGCTGTCATTTTTTGACATTTGACAAGTAGAAACTACGCTATTAATAAAAATGGAACGATACACGCTTCAACAACGCATTTCTTTTTTTTGAATATCAAAATAACACCTCTTATTGGAAAACCCAAGGGTTTTCCAGGGTTTTCCAATAAGAGGTGTTATTTTGAATAGCCCGCTATTTCGGGAGCTGTCACTTTTGAAGCTGTCATTTTTTGACATTTGACAAGTAGAAACTACGCTATTAATAAAAATGGAACGATACACGCTTCAACAACGCATTTCTTTTTTTTTTGAATATCAAAATAACACCTCTTATTGGAAAACCCTTTATAAAAAAGATACATTTTACGATTGTATTAAAAAAGCTAGCTTTTTCGTGAGCAAACGTTAACCCAGGCAAATGTGAGAATAAAGTATGGTTACGTAGGCAACTATGCTGCGAGAAAACGTGTGCGCTTAAACGTGATGCGAGAAATCGTTTTGCGGTCAACCGTACCCAACCAGTACGTGATTTTTGACGTCAAACAAAGAAGCCGCTCATCGGCAACAGCTGAAATCTGCAGCTACAGTATTTAGTTTGAGGAAAAAGTGTACGGCAATAGTAATTAAAATAAAATAATTATTTATTTGTGTCCAGAAAAAATTATGTTTCTATAATTATTTTCGTACTATGTTAGGCTTGGGCCAAGTTCAAAACATACCTTTTCCGATAGCACCTCCGAAGTTTCAGGAACTTGTGTCATAACAACAGAACTGTCAAAGCTCACCTTTTTTTCCAAGCTTATTTTTCGTTGGCCAACATGTCCTTCATTTGTTGAAGTGCTTATTTTTCTTGCCGCAGAAAAATTGACGATACCTTCGGCAGCAAGAATGCTGGCACTAGACAAAAGAATTGATACTTGCTCTGCTGAAGGACAGCTTGTAATAATCATGTCGTCTTGAGAATATCCATTTGTTGCTAGTATCTGCTCTAATTTTACAAATGAGCTAATTATATTGTTCTGAAATTAAAGGTTTTAAGTTGATTTCTTATAAATAACTATCAGATTAAATTTACCCTAATGGGTCTAAATATTATAAACTCGGTGTCACGATTGCTAAGATAAAGTTGCATTGACCGCTGAAGATTGCACAGTTTGACTTTGACAAGCCTTTGAGTCTCTTGTATAATACTGCTTATATGCTGTGGACTAGCCCAAGAACTATGTCTTAAGGTGTAGTTTACTTTACTTGATGGTGTCTGTTCCTTATTGCCCACGGTTGATGCTTGCGCTACTAAAGTTTGAGCTTTTTCAAGAAATATTAGTAAAGGTCCAATAAGCATCTGCACAGCATCTCTAATAAAAAGTTCGCAAGCAGATTTAAGCTGTTGATCAACTTCTTTTCTGGAGTCTAAAAGGTGTTCTTTTATTTGAGGCGTGCCTTCTAGAAGAAATTCAAGTATTGCATTATTACTGCCCATCGAAAAAAGTTGTTTGCGTTTCTGTAGGAGCCCGAAAGCAGCGGTTTTAACTTTGCTGAAATCAAGTGATGTCTCCTTAACAGTAAAGTCTACGCGAAAAGGAGCTATTTGTTCTCTTAATATTAACAAATGTTTTATCTCAAAGAGCTCGCCATCGATGGATGTCTGAAAGATCGTGATTTAAAAGTAAGTTTAATACATTTTTTTGTTTATCTGTATGTGTAAATATTGTGCCTGCAGGACGTATCGAAGAAGTCCTCTCAAGCAAAATAAGAAACAAATAAAGAAACGTTCAAAAAACGCTTACAGAAGGAAAGTATTTTGATCGAGGATTTAAGAAAACGATATTCTATAATATTCTAGAGTTAAAAAAACTAAAAATTTAAGGAAAAAAGTAGCAGCAGTAATATTCATTTATTGATAATTTTAGACAGAAATTTCGCATAATATGAATTAATTTAAAACTATTGTGTTGCCGTCAACTTGATTGGCAATACATATTTCTTTTTAGTTTATTTTAAATAAACATAACATGAAATACATTTACTAATTAAATGCATTGTATAAGCACTTTCTTAAGAGAAATAATTTTAGCCGTTGAAATAATTTATACTTTCCTGCATCGGTAAAATTTTTTCTGCTATGTGTTTTTGTCATTGTGTTGTATAAATTGAACAAACTCGTTTCCTTCTTCTGATTGAATCTTGTAATCTTACACAAAGAACACATTTCTACTCCCACCACAGTATCGCCGTTTACATCATGAATGAACTTACCAGTTTCTACCAATTCTTTTTTTAATTTTCTATGGTTCAAATTCTAAATGAAAAAGCACATTATTCACTCTTGTTTTTTATTCAATGTACACAATTCTTCTTCGGTTCTCATTCCGACCACACAACACCCGAAGGAGTGTTTGCTGAGATTTTTGCCGAGTATAACCACCTTATTCAGATGGTCAGCGAGCCCACTCAAATATCGAACGTTAATGGTCGAGCAGAAAAAACTCTTGATTAAAAGCGTCACACCAAAGAAAACGCATGGTTTGATTCGAGCTGTAAAGAGGTTATTAGGGTGAAAGAGGTAAGTTTCCGTTGTTATAAAGCAAACCCAACTAAGGAAAACCGGAAAAGTTCAAGCAACTCAGGAAGGCCTGCAACGCCCATATTCGATGGACCAAGGTGGAAATAAAACCGATTTTACATTTTCGGCATTATTGCCTAAACGGAAGGAAATAATGTCGAATCAAAAAGTAGGCAATAAAAGCGACTGAAATTTTTGCAAAATCTGTTTTAGTGGGCAATTTGTAATTGGTGATAATATAGAAAAATATGGAAATAAAACCGAAATATGTTTTACACAAATGGTAATAATATAGAAATTGCTGCATGCAAGCAAATGGAAATTGGATTTTTGGAGCTGGTCATACATAAGGGTGCGTAAAATTTTAAACTATGCATACACACAGGTATAAAAAGATCACGGCATGCTGCCCCCTGCAACCCCCTGCTTGTCCACAACTATAAGATTTGGGGTGGGTTCCAGTTAGGCTGTATGAAAAATGTTGTTAGATTTAAATAGAATATGTTTTAAATCGAAAAACAATTTTGCATACACCCAAACTGGACCCCACCCCAAATCTTATAATTGGGTCAAGCAGGGGGGGCAGCATGCCCACCCCCTTACGCGCGCAGCTTTTAATACGCCGTGATCTTTTTATACCTGTATGTATGCATCGCTGAACAAACGTACACAAAAATAAAATTGGTAATAATGTAGAATTGTCTTTTTTCAAGTGGAAATAACATCGAATGAAATGGAATAACATCGAAACAAATTTTTTGTCCACAGACTGGAAATAAGGCCGAAATGCTGATCGAAAAAAAAATTCCATTTTTTTGTGAAATAAAGCCGATTCGACCTTATTGCCTTCTACCTTATTTCACAGCACCAAAAATTACAGCAATGTCCCAAAGATAGTAAAAATGTTTGGACATTCCTAAAAAATATGAGGAATACTTCCTCCTCTTCGGTTCCTACGCTAGTTTTCAATTACACTCCATTTGTTAGCTCTTTAAAGAAAGCTTATTTCTTTGCCAGTCAGTTCGCCGCCAATTCAACGCTGCCAGAGTGTTATGATTCCACCTGAACTTGAGAGCGTTAACGATTTTATGGGACCAATCTTCTTTCGCACTCGCTCAGTAGCTATAGTCTTAAATGATCTGGAACGCACAAATCCGCTGGCCCTGATGATATCACCGCTATTGTTTTGAAGAAATGTTCTTCAACGCTGACAAAACCACTGCGTAAGCTTTTTTCTTTCCATCTAAACTTCAGGTCTCGTTCCGAGTAGATGGAAAACAGCATTTGTCCAGCACATACCCAAAAAAGGCGAATCTTCCTCCCCCTCTAATTATCGACCGATCGCACTTATGTCGCTTCTTTCCAAGGTCAATGTAAACTCTGATTAATTTTCAGCTCAAGAAACATCTCGAAGATCGAAAGCTCCTTAATGACCGGCAGTACGGCTTTCGCAGCAATAGGTCTACTGTTGACTAATGGTATATCTCACCGAACAGTGGCACAAATGTTTACATCGTTTTGGAAAAAGTAAGATTATTGTGCTTGATATTTCAAAAGCATTTTCTTAACGAAAATACAAGCCTTGGGTTTTGACGAATCCCACCTTCGTTGTATTAGAAATTACCTTTCGGACCGCTCAATAGAAGTAGTATTGGATGGGTTCAAGTCTGAAAACCAAAAAATAAATGCTGGTGCCCCTGGGCTCTGTTCTGTCTCCGACACTCTTTCTTGTGTTTACTAATGATCTCCTGTCTGAAACATCTTATCCACTTATCAGCTTCGTTGACGATATTATCCTTAGCTTTTCATATTCGTTTTTAGATTCACCTGCCTGCCTTCGGATGTGGACCTACAACGGCAACTTATTATAAGCTCATTAAATTCTGAACTAAATAGCATTGTTAAATGGGGAATCAAAAATCCAATAGAATGCGTCGAAAACTCAATGGTGCCTACTATCGTTAAAGCATAATTTACCACCTTTGTCACTATCCATGGGTGGCACTTGCATCAAGGAAACTGAACATCTCGAAATCCTCGGTATGTGCATCTGGAACCAAATCTTGTTGAAGGATCACATACGCGATGTCGCCAAAAATGCCACTAGGTGTTTTGGTTTCCTGAGACAGTGCAAGAAGTTTTTCTCCCCCTCTAATCTGGCTGTTATCTATAAGACATATATACGTCCAAAGCTAGAGTATTCCCACCTCCGGGCTGGTGCTCCAGTAACTTACTAAGTCATTGGACAGTATTGAACGCAAAGCATTTAAAACGATTGGTGATAATACCATCGTTGAATCATTTACGTCGCTTGAACACCGGCGCGGCGTAGAGTTTCTTGTCTCAGCCTTTTCTCACGTTATTTTAACGGATTATGCTCTGGCGAAATAGCCAGTTACATTCCTTCCCTCAAACAATTTAACCGTAATACTCGCGCATCTAGGAATGTTCATCAGTATACCATCGAGCCCAACTTCGGTCGTAATGTCCTTTCTAACCCTCTCTCCTTTTCTTAATGCTCACACTGTGTCTTGGCATAACAAATGTAACAAAAATCCCCTAAGTGTGCGAAAACTGATCAGGTTGATCTATTAGAATCAATGACTATACTATAAACTAATAGCATAAAGATCCGAAACTTCTGACGTCATTCGCATTTGCCTGCAAGTTGAAACACCCACACAAGTAACTATTCCGTTCCTCTTCCAATAGACCCATTGATAAAAGCGCACACAAGAATCTTTTATGTTCATCTTCCTTTAGACACATAAGGGGTATTCACAATCCGGTGCAACTGGTCAATTATCATTGTAAAAGTGCAAAAGTGCAACCACAACAACAACTTACACTGACTTATGTCGTTTTTATTTGGCAATCCGGAAGCCTTCCGGACTCTTCTGAAAGCGTTCACTTGGGAAAAAATGACAGTTCTAATTCTGAAAAGAAGAGAATTTTGCTTCTGGATTTGAAATCAGAACCAGAAGCACTTACACGTTCATATACTTGAACGTCAAACTCGACTGTTGTCATTTGTTGTATTATGATTGTGCAACAAACATTTTTTTTTTTTAATTCGAATATTATGACGTACAAAATTATTTTCACACATACCACCTCATTAAAATTCAGAATCGTCAGAATCACACGAAAGTGTTCAGTTGGGATCCCGGATCGGATGACAATTCCGGATTACCAACTAAAAACGCTATAAGATTTTACAACACTTTTGCTATACTCTAACCATATTGCAACATAAAAATACAATGGTGCAAAATTTGTCCGGTGTCGTTGACAGTTTGGCAGCTGTTATTTTCTGTCAGAAATGTTTGTGGCCTAACTGATTTTGCATTTTTCCTCCAGAGTTGAAATAGAATAGAAAAGGTGTGTTCAAATCGTGAATTAAATTTCAATTTCAATTTTACAACTTTTTGTTGCATCGGATCTCATTGAACAGCAAAATCCTGTACTTTTCTGTTCTAAAGTGTTCTAATATGTTCCGAACAGCCTCATTCAACACACATTCTTTGTTTTTTTTAACCTAGGGTCGCCCTCAACTCGCCCTGATTTATACTACGTTTTCACCTAAAGATAATCCGGTTTAAATTGAGTAGATTAAAAATTTATCTTGAAGTATTTTGACCAGAGAAAAAAAGAAAAAGATTTGAATAAATAAAAATGAGTAATAACTTAAAAAATTTTGTTATCCCAACATTTTATCCTTCAAAATTCAAGTAGTAATAATCTTCCTGGTGCATGAAATCTGGCCAGTACACGAGGTCGATAATCTAGAAGGAAAATGAAAAACCAACTTGCTGAATGAACAATATTTGCAGCTTTATCTGACGCAACACTTCAAGCTAATGGATTCCCTGTCAACCTGAAAAAAAAAACAATCGAAGACAAGCCACACTATCCACCTCGCTTATGAGATTGCAACTCGTCGCTAAAACATTTTCAATTACAAATTCGTGGCACCGCTTTGGTCTTTGTATCTTTATTGCATATTTTATTTTTATATATTTTTTATAAACAAAACAGAATTCGAAGGCAACGACTAATTTCACCAGACAAAAACAAATTAAATAATGTTGGACAGGTTTTTTTGTTGTTGAATGTGAATGGAGGAAATGACATTAGAATACGCGCGTTCTATGAAATAAGGTTTGGTTCTTTTGACAATCTTCTACTTCGAAGAAGATTTCAATGAGATTAATTTCTAATTTCCTTTTAAGGAGATTAAAATTTGTATGGGAATTCTTCAAGATTTAGAAGATTTCAAACAGGATTTACGGTTAATCCACTTACTACTGGATTAAGTGAAAACATAGTAAAGGGTGGCACACGAATCGTTTTACAAAAATAAAACGTAATAACTTTTTTTCAGTGTGTGTAATCGGCTTATTTTTTTTTATTTTATAGGCTACTATTTAGATTTATCAAATGAATGCTTGGGATACTGAAAAAAAGGATTGGATAGTGCAGCGATACCATTCTTTGCAGTGCGTCATTTCCGTCCAAAGGGAATTTAGGCTGGAGTTTGGCGGTACTCCCCCGAGTAGATGGACCATTATGTGGCTGGTGAACATGTTTGCCGAATCTGGAAGCATCCACCGAAGACCTTATCATCGAGATCCCAGTGTTCGTGTTCAGGATACAATCGTGGCTGTAGAATTTTGCTTCTGGATTTGAAATCAGAACCAGAAGCACTTACACGTTCATATACTTGAACGTCAAACTCGACTGTTGTCATTTGTTGTATTATGATTGTGCAACAAACATTTTTTTTTTTTAATTCGAATATTATGACGTACAAAATTATTTTCACACATACCACCTCATTAAAATTCAGAATCGTCAGAATCACACGAAAGTGTTCAGTTGGGATCCCGGATCGGATGACAATTCCGGATTACCAACTAAAAACGCTATAAGATTTTACAACACTTTTGCTATACTCTAACCATATTGCAACATAAAAATACAATGGTGCAAAATTTGTCCGGTGTCGTTGACAGTTTGGCAGCTGTTATTTTCTGTCAGAAATGTTTGTGGCCTAACTGATTTTGCATTTTTCCTCCAGAGTTGAAATAGAATAGAAAAGGTGTGTTCAAATCGTGAATTAAATTTCAATTTCAATTTTACAACTTTTTGTTGCATCGGATCTCATTGAACAGCAAAATCCTGTACTTTTCTGTTCTAAAGTGTTCTAATATGTTCCGAACAGCCTCATTCAACACACATTCTTTGTTTTTTTTAACCTAGGGTCGCCCTCAACTCGCCCTGATTTATACTACGTTTTCACCTAAAGATAATCCGGTTTAAATTGAGTAGATTAAAAATTTATCTTGAAGTATTTTGACCAGAGAAAAAAAGATTAGTTTGACGTTTTCACTCTGAATTGGCATTCAATAGTCAAAAGAAGAAGAATAATTTCGGTGCAGTGAACACATTTAATTTGAATAAATAAAAATGAGTAATAACTTAAAAAATTTTGTTATCCCAACATTTTATCCTTCAAAATTCAAGTAGTAATAATCTTCCTGGTGCATGAAATCTGGCCAGTACACGAGGTCGATAATCTAGAAGGAAAATGAAAAACCAACTTGCTGAATGAACAATATTTGCAGCTTTATCTGACGCAACACTTCAAGCTAATGGATTCCCTGTCAACCTGAAAAAAAAAACAATCGAAGACAAGCCACACTATCCACCTCGCTTATGAGATTGCAACTCGTCGCTAAAACATTTTCAATTACAAATTCGTGGCACCGCTTTGGTCTTTGTATCTTTATTGCATATTTTATTTTTATATATTTTTTATAAACAAAACAGAATTCGAAGGCAACGACTAATTTCACCAGACAAAAACAAATTAAATAATGTTGGACAGGTTTTTTTGTTGTTGAATGTGAATGGAGGAAATGACATTAGAATACGCGCGTTCTATGAAATAAGGTTTGGTTCTTTTGACAATCTTCTACTTCGAAGAAGATTTCAATGAGATTAATTTCTAATTTCCTTTTAAGGAGATTAAAATTTGTATGGGAATTCTTCAAGATTTAGAAGATTTCAAACAGGATTTACGGTTAATCCACTTACTACTGGATTAAGTGAAAACATAGTAAAGGGTGGCACACGAATCGTTTTACAAAAATAAAACGTAATAACTTTTTTTCAGTGTGTGTAATCGGCTTATTTTTTTTTATTTTATAGGCTACTATTTAGATTTATCAAATGAATGCTTGGGATACTGAAAAAAAGGATTGGATAGTGCAGCGATACCATTCTTTGCAGTCCGTCATTTCCGTCCAAAGGGAATTTAGGCTGGAGTTTGGCGGTACTCCCCCGAGTAGATGGACCATTATGTGGCTGGTGAACATGTTTGCCGAATCTGGAAGCATCCACCGAAGACCTTATCATCGAGATCCCAGTGTTCGTGTTCAGGATACAATCGTGGCTGTTGCATCGGCAATACAGGCAAATCCAAGTGTTTCGACTCGAAACTTATCGGGCCAAATTGGAGTTAGCAGACGGTCATTACAACGGATACTTCATGATTATAAACTTGTTTCCGTACAAAGTCCAAATTACAAGCAAGTTAAACCCTCGGGATTTGCCTGTTCGCCTGGAATTTTGCGAAAAATGATTGCAATGGCCGAAGAAGACAACACATTGATAAATTGTTTGTTCATGTCTGATGAGGCCCATTTTGACTTAAACGGCAATGTTAACAAGCAAAATTGCCGTATATGGAGTGAACCTAATCCGGAAATGCTCCATGAGACGAAACTGCACCCAGAACGAGTGACTGTGTGGTGCGCAGTTTATCAAGGTGTATTGTCGGGCCATACTTCTTTGAACAAAACGGTGCAACACAAACTGTCAATGGGGACTGTTTTTTAAAGATGTTGAAGGAGTTTTTTTTAACCAGAACTTCGCCGAAGACGTATCCCTTTCAGCAGGATTTGGTTTCAACAAGATGGAGCAAGTGTACACGTAGCCACACAAGTTTTTTTTTTTTTTATAATTTTGCACGCGCTCAAGGGATTATGAATACCCTTTATATGTTTTTAAAACAGCACGGGCATCCGGTGAAAGAATAGAAAGAAGAATATGAAAGATGTGTGGCGCGATGTATTGAGACGGTAGTTGTTGTCTCAGATTTTATCTCCAGGGATGGCGGCTGAACTAATGCGGAGAAAATTACCGTGTCTTATTTATTTATGTCTCTTATAATTCGCATTATTTTATTTAATTTGTTGACATATTGATGAGTAGTTTACTCATTCACATGTTGTTAGTGTTATGCCTGAACAGCATGTAATGAGTAAACCCGAAACTCATATTATGACAATTTCTAGAATAGGTTTTTAATGGAATATAAGAAAAAATAGACAACGGCAGGAATCGAACCTGCGACCACAGGTTGACAGGCGAGCACACAACATTCGCGCCACGGACACCCAAAAATTATGGCGGAGCTCCAACGAAAATTCCCAAACAAATTGATATCCAGAAACAGCACTTTCTGCTGGCCCCCAAGGTCACCTGACCTGACTGCACCAGACTTTTTTTAGATCTAGGTTTTTAGATGGGCAAGTTGAGGTAAATGAATAAACGTCAAAGTCTCATGAGACCTGAGGTAGGAATGGGCGATAATATGTGTGTTCAATGAGGCTGTTCGGAACAGATTAGAACACTTTAGAACAGAAAAGTACAGGATCTTGCTGTTCAATGAGAAATTTTCTGTTCTAAACTGTTCTGGTTTGCTGTTCAATGCTGTTTTGAACAGTTTGGATTTTTGGAACACTTTAGAGAACAGGATTTTCTGCACTTACTTTTTAGGTAGAACAGATTTGTGAGAACAGTCAAAACCAACAGGACTAGAATTCCTAATAATTAAATTGGAAATTTTTGTTTTTGCCTACTAAATACTACTGACATCAGCGTTGAAAGCTATTATAAATCAATAATTCAACAAGTCGAAATATAATAGTGCTAAGTCTTACTTGGCTGATGTAAATCAGTAGTATTTAGTATATAGAATTTGTATTATTAAAAAAAACCTTCTTATAACAATAATTTTTTTAAATGGAAATTTAAAAGATACACAAATTTATTTTCGGGCACAGACATGCAATATAAAAACCTTTGAAGTTGTGGATTGCTGCATCATAAAATTAATGGCCCTCGTGTGTTTTTTTGAGAAATGAAAAACTAGTTTTTTTGACGACTCTTGTGGTAGTCAAAAAACCTGGGTCGACCCTGGGTAAATTAGTATGCCTACTACTGCAACCCTGCAAGAGCTTTAAAAAAGTACGAACTCATTGGCATCTATTACAGTCAGAGTAAGAGGCAAACGTCCTACCTTCTCTGTACCGACTATTTTAAGGCGTTTTTCTTTTTTAGTTCAGAGCAGAGTCTGAGTTGTCAAAAAAGTTTGTGTGCCTTTGAGCATGCAGGGTTCCAATTGTGTGTTTCTTTTTTCGTTCTACAACTTTTTAAGAAAAACTTTTTAAATCGACTAGATATGTAAATGATAATGTTTACAAAATTATATAAAACAAACAATTGACGATTATAAAGAAACACAAATGTACAAGAAACGATGGCATAGTAGCAGAGATTCTCAACTTTTAAAAGCGATATTTTCCACTGTATTGCCTACTAATAATGTTTTTTACCACACAAACAATTCGAAAACACCTGGAAGCAGACAACATTTACACTTATTCACAAAACAGGGAACAAAATATGGCATTAGTAACTACTAGAAATAATTCAATGTTATACAAACTAAGACACAAATCAGTCAAGGGTACATGCTAGAAGGTGTTTTAACAACACACCACCTACAAACAATTAACTTGCTAATGAAAAAATTTAACAAATATGGAAAAAATATGTTTATCATTTATATATCGACTTTAGTAAAGCATTTGTGACAGTAGCACATGACAAAATGTGTACAGGGGCCCAATTCCGCAAGCGTGAGTTTTCTCTGTGTACACAGAAAGTTGTGTACACATACATTTTTCCGATTCCGCAAAGGTGCGATGCATATTTTTTTGACAGATAACGTGTACACAGATAGGTAAATTTTTGCACGCATATTTTGAGGGTGAATAATTTTTTTGCACGGAAAAGCATTTACGGTTGCGGAATTGGGCCCCAGCTTTAATAAATCAAGACATTAACCCGATTTTATAAGAACATTGAAAAATATATTGTACTCAAATATGCATACAGACAATTTCACGAAAATACAAACTGAAAGAATAGGAAGAGAAAGAGGAGTAAGGCAAGATGATCCATTGCCGCAACCATTATCATCAGTTGTTTTAGAGGAAATATATTAAAAGGTTGAATTCTCATATTCATACAAATACATAAAAATTAATGTAATAGCGAGTTTCGTTCAAACTTCAAAGATCTCCTCTCAAAATCCAGATTTGACATTTTCAATGAAACTTTTTTCCAGATTTAATTGTAGCTAATGACTTCACACATTTCTGAAAAAAACACACCTTCATCATCAGATGACGAGGAAGACGAAGACAAAAACTCCACTGAATTTATAAAATATAAATTATCAACTTATTCGTCCAATATTTTTTTTATTTTTTAGCACGGATTGTCACTAGTTCAAAACAAATTAATAACAAAAATATTTTCCCTTTTGACCCTTGACAGAAAAGACTTTGTACATGTATGTGTGTATTCAGATCAAATCTACCAATCAATCAGAGATCCAATATTTTGTGGTAAGATTTGATATAGATTTCCTCTTTTTGTTTGAATGAAACTCACAAAATTCAAAAAGATGAAATCTTTCGTCAGAAAGAGCAGATCTTTTCTTGAATGAAACTCGCTATAAGACTTTCCCATTAACAAGCCAAAAAAGAAGATAAAAATTAATGTTTAAACTTTTAAATTAAAACTGGTGTCATAATGTTCTAGAAAGAACGAAAGATTATATGATACCAAAAACATACATTTTAAAAATGTAGCCAAGTTCTTCTATATACAAAAACCTTAGCGTGGCAAGTCAGCCGTGAAAAGTATTGAGAACATAAAGGACGCAAAGTTCTAAGTTTATTAATGTTAAATTCTATAAACAAAATTTTTACGTAACATAAGTCAGCCGTGAAAAGTAGTTAGATCTAAAAGTACGCCAAGTTCTAAGTTTATTAATGTAAAATATCAAATATTTTAAGTAGAGTAATAAGGAATAATCTCAAAATTATAAGAGAATCTGTTATTTAATGATTACTGACTTAAATTGGGAAAATGGTTGCGCCCACTAAATGTAATGTCTCAAATTTTTAATTTTCCCTTTTTTTGCATGTTAAGTCATATCGCTATACCAAATTTCATCATTCTACGACAATCAGAGATGTGCTCCTTATAATTGGTATCAATTTTATGTAAAGGGGCGGTTGTCACGCCCCTGAATGTAAAATCTCATATTTTAAAATTTTGACTTTGCCTGCTATTTAAGCCCTACCGTTGAACCAAATTTCATCAATCGACGACAATCAGAATTGCTTCAAGTAATTTATATTAATTCTTTGAAAATGGGCAGGTACCAAGCCCCCTGAATGGAAAATCTTAAATTTTCGATTTTTTTCCTTTGTATACACTACAAGGCCTACCGTTGTGCGAAATTACAAGATTCTACGATGTCGGGAAGTGCTCCATAATTTTGATGATCTGTCAGTCAGTTATAGTTTTTGCAGTTTTATATCTCGGAAACCACTAATGAAATTTGGTGACTTGCCTAAGCCTGGTGAGCTTAGCAAATGCTGCGAGTTTGAAGTTTCTGACTTTATTGGTACTGAAGTTAGATGGGGGTCGAAAATCGCCCGAGTTTGATCCTGTAAAAAGGGTTTAGTGCCAGAACTTGGCTTTGATTTATATGGGTCAGACCAAATCATTCATAGCCCTGGAGAAGAAAAAATTGAATACACGCATCATGAAAAAAAAAGAAAATGTAAACACTCACTGGAATAACTATATTAAATACAAAATTATTAATAATAATAATACAATTTTCAGAAGTGTTTTTTGTGCCCTTTATATTAGCTTAAAAATAATTTTCATGCTAAATACAACAATAACACCGTTTAATTCGCAAATGTGATTTTATAACAGAATTGCTAACCGAGCTGACGTAATACCATTGCTTCAAATTTATTGTTTTCGTAATACAAGCACACTAAAAAACTGAATAAATGAAGAATTACATACTTACTTACCTACTTAATATGTAAAATTACCTTATTAGCACTTATCTTGCTGGCAGCTTTAGAGACGCTCTGAATGCAAAGTCTTAAGGCTTCTTGAGAAAGTCCCTGAAATATTGGCCTATCAACACATCGGTACAACCGCGATAAACAAACAAGAGTCCTTCGTACAGTTGGATACCACATTCCATGAAGATCAGCCGGCGAATCTTAAGAAATTAATTTAAATTATTTGCTTAAAAATCAAAATGATTCTGTGTTTACTTAAATTTCTTGTTCTATAGTTGGTATCAATGCTTTCGGTGTTTGATGTTGTGGATATAATTGATGAACGGGAATCTGATCTTCTCATGTGCGGCTCTTGCAACGACAATGCTATACTCTGGTATAAATGTGTTGTATTTAATTACAGAAAAAATAAGTATAAATACTTACTTCCATCATTTCTAATTTTTCCGGATAAGCGAGGTCTCCAGCTGAGGGATTATAATGTAATATATCTGATTGTAAGTACAAATGAGCTCGAAAAACTAATCGCTCTTGAACATCTTGAAGCATTTGGTTAGCAGTTCGATCGAAAGCTTCCAACTGCTCAGCTGACAAAAAAAAAATAGTTCGTAGTAGATGTTGCCAAATATTATTCTTTTTGAAATGACAGTAAAAAAAAACTTACGATTTTGTTGTACTTGTTCTTCAATCATTTCAATTCTCAAAATACTACATATCTCAGCTAAAGTTTCTAAGTGGTTTATATGGATAATCATTGGGCGCATTGTATCATAAAGAATTGTACACAATCCTTCCAGATAGGATCTAAAACAAACAAATACAAATCAGACAAAGAAAATGGTTTCGAATATTATTAAACATATACATACATTAATTGATCGCTGGGAATTGAAAAGTATTGAAAGAATAAACGATGTTCATCTTGACATACATGAACCAGAAATCCACATGCACTACGCATTAATGAACATTGATCTCCTTTGTAACTAGCTTTTAAATCTTGAATTGCACTTTCAACTGCAGGTGACATGATATTTGCTCGTTCTGATAAATAACTGTTATGAATTTCTGATAGTAGCTGTTCATATTCCGACCCAAAACTAAGGCGATCTTCTACCAGTTGCGATACCCTTTTTATTTTCACCGCAGATGCTTGGTATTTTCCATAATAAAGCGCAAAAGCAGCCTCCGCATTGGGTTTGGTTTCTTGATTTGCAACATTTTTGGGAGTTAATGTTTGATGCGTGGCTTGTGATATGACTGTCATCACATAATTCTTAATAAGCGATATGGCTTTCGAAAGAATATGTTTGTATTTAACGATAAATACAGAAGAATCTTTATATTTAGGCTAAAGATATAAATAAAAAATAAAATACGCATAATTGCATTATATGATACAACTATTTATATATAAGTATGTCAGGGGCACCCAATAACCACAGATCGATTTATGTTGATAACCAATTTGTTGAAAATATTATTAAATATACAAATACAAAAATTTATTTTTAAAAAATTGATGAAAAGGCAGGAGTTGACCAGTCTTCGATTAACGGTTATAATTTTTGAAATTTTATTTTTTGAAGAAGTTTTTCGCTCAACCTGTTATTTATTATTATTTTTTTTTTGGTTCTTCACTTAAAAATTGTTAATTACATATTATACTACAGAGTTTTTTCTAACCATCCAGTCACATATCACATTTAACAAATAAAAACCACTTTATATCTACACTAGTTACCATATTTACTAACATACTTATTAACATAAGTTAAATAGAAACACATTTTCTAAAGATCGCTCTGTATCAAATTGAAAGTAAATAAATAATAAATGCATCTATCCCTATAGATAAAAGGTATGCTAAAACCCACTGTTTGAATTTGATGTATATATTTCGGTAACATATAACTAGTTAATGTCAACATTAACTGTTTCGATCCATTAAAGTCGCGAATTTTCTTCTAACTCCTAGATTCCGGATTTGAACTGGTTAATGCCGACATTCATGTATTGTTGTAAACTAAATAGCTTTAATCAATTTTATTTTTTATCTTTCAAAATTTTTTATAAATTTTCTTCACTAGAATATAAGCTCTCGTTCTGTTTAAACGTTTCCCGAGTTTTGTTTAATTTGAATTATTAATTATTGTTTGAAACAAAAACAACTTTTCTACAGGTTATGGGCTTAAGGAAATTAAAAGATTCTAATTCGTTTAGAAATTTAAGAACGTTATTTGTTAACGAAGATTGAGCGTAATATTCTGTGCGTTGTATACAATTTTCTGCAACAATGGCAAATGAAAAGAATTCAAGTTTTTTGTCAGGAATGGAACGACTCAAAGGAAAAGAAAATTATGCTACTTGGAAATTTGCTATGCAAATATATCTAGAATATGTTGAGCATTGGAATCACTATTACCACTGGGACTCATTTGATTCAAAAGGGACTCATTTTGTTGGCTCAGGGACTCATCTTTTTAAGATTTGACTCATTTTTTTAAGAACGAGTAAATTTAAAGTTTTAAGTACTTTTATTTCATTTTGCAGAAAATATTTTAAAAAGATTGAATAGTCTGAACTACGCTTCTATTTCCTTTCCTTCCTTTGGATAAAACATAGAAGAGTTTCGGATGGATGTTTTAAAATTAAGATATGCGTGTGGAGACCCTATTTTTGAGAACATTTCTAATTGTATTATAAAACTGATGACGTTTCCTCAAAGCTCTGCAGCCGTAGAAAAAAAATGTTCAGGCCTCCAGCTAATTAAAACAAAAAAGTTTAATAGATTTAACTTAGAAACTGTTAAAGCAATTATGTTTGGAAAAGAGTTATGTGCCTCAAACGAAAACTATGCCTTTGCTTATTTGTTTTCTTACTTTTCTCTTATTATTGAATTGTTCCTTTCTGTTTAACTTTTAAAAATGTGTTCTTAAGACTTTTAAAATTTTTAATCATAATATTCTTGTATCTTATCTTATATATGTATGTGATTTATTTAAATTAATTTAATTTAATAGTATTTACGAATTTGATTTTTTTTTATGCTTTCAAAATATTTATTTTAGTTATTAAAAACAATGTATTATTATAAACTTAAAAGAGATTTTTTTATTGGAACTCATTTATTTTCAAAATGACTAACTGATTGGAATGTAGTTTTGGGAACTGAGACGGCAGCGACGAAAATTACAAAAGCGAGAACGGCAATTATATTGATCGAAGCATATTATGTTCATGTTGAATGTCCTACAAATGTGAAAAGCGAAAGAAGTTTGGAATAAACTGCAAGCCACATTTGAAGATAAGGGTCGAGCGTATCGTATTCATTTAGTCAAACAATTAACTGGCACTAAATTAGAAAATTGCTATTCGATGGATTCTGATGTATCAACCATTATAAATTATGACGAGTGATTAGCAATTTTCTTAATTTGTGTTTTGACTGAAAAATACGCACCGATGGTAATGGCTCTTGACAATATTGAAACGAAGTTGTCTAGCGATACTGTTAAAACTAAATTATTACAAGAGCTTTCGTCTACAAGTAATGATAGCAAAAAGGAAAACGTATGCAACAAAAATGCATTCGTTGTTATAGTTGCAATAAAAAGGGTCATAAGTCTCCTGATTGTCCGAGTAAAACAGAAGATAAGAATTCAAAAAAGAAGTTTGATAATGGCAGTAAATCTGGTGCTATATGTAGTGCAGTTTTTCTGACAGGAAATTTCAACAAAAATAACTGGTACATTGATTCTGGTGCAACTCACCATTTAACGATGAACAGGAACTGGATTTTCAATGGTGAAAAGTTACTTATTTCGGAAATTACTGCTGCCAATAATACGAAGATGAATGTTGAAATGTGTGGGTCTGTAGAACTGCTGACTGAAGTAAATGGTAATTTCAATCGTATAGAAGTAAAGAACGTTTTGTGTATTCCTGAAATACCAGCGAACTTACTATCGGTAAACATGGTAATGATGTAAACTTTTAAGGATCGATGTGAGATTCTAGATAAGCAAGGATAGTAGCGCAGGCAATAATGATGGACGGTCTCTATCGAATGAATGGCTTAGGTAACTGTAGCTGCATCGCAGTTGTTTCAATTGATAGTTCTGAGACGTCGCATCGTCGTTTAGGCCATTTGAACTTTCAAGATTTGAAGAAAATGAAATCTGGTGCTGTTGATGGTATTTCATTTGTTGAAGATAGTGGGGAGCATAAATGTATTACATGTTTAAAAGGAAAGCAACATCGTCTTCCTTTTGACAAGAATGGTTTAATTGCAAAGGAATTGCCTGAAGTAATCCATGCAGATATAATAGGACCCATGGATTATTTGTCAATCGGTGGATCTAGATACGCATTGGTTCTAATTGATTATTTCAGTCGTATGACATTTACTTACTTATTGAAATCAAAGGATGAGGTATTCCAGAAATTCTGTGAATTTAAAAAAATACGCTGAAAATCAAACTGCCAAGAAAATAAAAAAGTTTAGATCTGATAATGGAACCGAATTCTGCAATCAACATTTCAAGAAACTATTCAAGAGTTATAGTATTGAAAGACAAACTTCGGCTCCTTATACCCCACAGCAAAATGGACTTGCTGAAAGAACCATTCGTACAATTGTGGAGCGCGCAAGGTGTATGCTAGATCATGCAAATCTTCCTAAAAGTTTTCCACAGCAACATACCTTAAAAATTGTTCTGTTTACAGAAGTAAAATCCGTTAACATTGAATGTAATACGGAAAATGAATCGGTTGACTCTGAAAATAATATCCAAAATGTATTGGATCAACAATTAAAATCAAATGATAAGTCAATACATCTACTCCGCTAAGATGTTCCGAGCGACAACCCAAACAAAGAAAATTTCCTGACTATGTCACATACATATATGACATCTGAGAATTTTGAGGAACCAAACACAGTTGAGGAGGCGCTATCTGGTACGGACGCTGAACACTGGAAGTATGCTATGAAAGAAGAATATAAATCCTTACTTGAAAATAGAACTTGGGAAGTGGTTGAGCTACCAAAGTAGGGAAAATCTATTAGCTCAAAATGGTATTTAAAATCAAAACAGACTCAAATGGAAATATTGTTCGATATAAAGCCAGACTAGTGCCAAAAGGGTGCAGTCAAAGAGCTGTTATTGATTACGAAGAAATATTTTCCCCCGTAGATCGGTATTCTTCTATTCGAATATTGATGGCATTGGCTACAAAGTACAATTTGGACACTGATCAGATGGACACAATCACGGCTTTTCTTCAAGGTGATGTAGAACAAAAAATATACATGCGGCAGCCTGAAGGCTTTGATGATGATAGTGTCCGAGTTTATTTACTAAAAAAGGTTATCTATGGGCTTAAACAAGCTAGCCGCCAGTGGAATGTAAAACTTAATGATGTCCTGATGAAAGCTGACTTCAAACGGAGTAAATCAGATGCATGTATCTATGTTAGACGAGAAGGTAAGTGCATGATTTTTGTGGCTGTTTATGTCGATGATTTGTTGATTTTTTCAAACAACAATGCTTGGAATACCAAAAGAAAAGATATCTGACAAAGAACTTCAGTATGAAAGACTTGGGTGAAGCGAAGAGTTGCATTGGAATGCAAATATATACTTTTTTACAAGAAAATAGCTTTGTTAATTTTGATAATAGGTTTATTAATTTTGAATTTAAATGGATACCAGTTGTTAGAATACATTCTAGAGGACGAGCTAGTGGAGGATGTTTTTTTGGGTATAAGAAAAATGTGCAGGTTATTAACTGTGAATTTCGTAATAGATGGAATAATAGATGGAGTTCCACTCATAAATCTTAATTTTAATAATACAAGTTTTCGGTTGCTCCCAACGTACATTAACTGCAATCATTGGGACAGTGATTTCGAAAAATTGTAAGAGTTCATGTCGCAGGAAAGGAGCTCTAATATGTTGGTGATGGGTGACCTAAATGCACGAATTGGAATTGAAGCTGGAAATGAAAATTTGGTAAATGGCATCATCCGAAAATCGAAAGACACCGTCCTTAACGGAAAAGGAGTCAAATTAATCGAGCTTTGTAACTCTTATGGGTTAAGCATTTAAAATGGAACTAACTTGACGGATACTGCAGGGGAATTTACTTTTGTTGGTAATCAAGGCAACTCGGTTATAGACTAAAGCCTCGTAGGAGGAAAATGGAATGATCACATTATCGACTTCAAAGTTGAACATGTCCCGTATTCTGACCATTTTCCTAAAGTTCTGACATTTGGACTGATGGGGATGGAGTCTGAGGAAAGTAGACCTATGAGACCATTACCCAAACTAAAATGGAATCCAGCTAAGATGACAGAGTATCAAGAAAAACTGAACGCATCACTCCGAAATCAACCTCAGTGCAACTTAAGACAGTTAGAGGAAATCATCAAAACATCGTATCAAAGCTACACCTCAAGGAACGTTAGAAATGATTATAAGGCTCCTTGGTTTGATATGAATGTGAAAAAGCCAGACAGTTATCGTTTGCTTGGCTGAGAGCTTATAGTAATTCAAATGGTGGTTACTTCAAGAACCTGTATTTGAAACAAATAGAGAGTACAAGGCATTGCGTTTATGGAAAAATTCTATTTTTTTTGAAGCAGAATCGAAGCGACTAGTCCAGTGCAAGAATTCGAAAGAATTTTGGAACTTAGTAGGGTATTTGAACGGCAAAAAACTGAGTATTCATCAAACACTTAGCCCTAATCTTCTGGTAACGCATTTCAAGATTTTATTAAATCCATTACAAGAAAGAATTAATTTCCACTACGCGCCTCCTGGTTTCACGAATGAAGTTTTAGATGCGGAAATAACACAAGAGGTGACTGATGCACTGAGTAAGCTTAGAGATAGAAAAGCAGCTGGTTCTGACGGGATCTCAGCAGAATTCTATAAGTATAGTAACACAGAGGTTATAGATAGAATAACTATAATATATAATGAAGTTTTGGCAACTGGAACAATACCGCAAGAATTCAGATAATCCATAATTTTTCGAATACATAAAAAAGGAAGCTTTTCAGAGCTTTCTAATTATAGAGGCATATCCTCTGTAAATGCTTGTAACAAAATCTTTACTCTAATTCTGCAGAAACGGCTCAGCACATGTATCGACGAAAATAAGCTACTGAAAGAGTACCAAGCTGGTTTTAGACCAGGTTATTCAACGATTGACCATGTCTTTATTTTGAAAAGTATTATGGATTCATTTCTAACGAAAAAAAATTATATGCGTTTTTCGTAGATTTCAAGTCAGCTTTTGATGCCGTGGATAGGTAGGCCCTTTTCTATAAGCTTTATAGAATCGGTATGTCCATTAAATTTGGCAGTCATGCAAAATTTATACATGGATACAATGGAGTGAGTTTGGAATGGCGAAGAGAGGTCGGAGTGGTTTAAAACCGAATCAGGTGTCAGACAAGGTTGCACTATGAGCCCAAGTTTGTTTGCTTTGTACATCGATGATCTTGTAAATGTTTTACCATGTGGCATTGAATACGCGGGTCACATATTAAAAGCGCTGCTATTTGGAGATGACATCGTCCTCTTGGCGTCTTCTCCGGACTCATTACAGTTAATGATCAACTGACTTTTTCAATACTGTAAGATTTGGAAAAATTAAAAATTATGGCGCAAAATTTTAAACAACCAATTGTTAATGGCTTAACATTTTACTAGTTAGCAATTTCCTAAGTGCTTTTTGATTGAATAACTATTCCAAAATTTTTAAACCTTTTCTAAACTAGTAAATTGCTAATTAAACAGAAAGCTGAGCATTTGTAGGGTTTGAATTTTGATGAACACAATTATTGTTGTTATGGGTTGTAAATTAATTATATGTTGATGAAAACCCAACATGTGCTCTAAAAAAGTATTAGTTATTTCTATTTTCATCGTTTTAATTTCATTATTTAAAAAAAAAAAAAAATTGTGCAACTTCAGGACTAGAACCTGGGCACCCCGCGTGCAAGGCTGATATACTATCAGATTCATAATGGATTTAGCAAATTGCTAAATGTTAAAGTAGCCATTCCGTGATTTTAACTTTAGTAAAATGTTAAAATCGTTTAAAATTAGCTTAATCATCTTTTTAGCTTAGTAAATTGTTAAAAGTGGCTTTAACATTTTACTAAATCGTTTAAAATTTTGCGCCTATGATTTTTAAGAATGGTGGAGGCAGAAACTCGGCGAATGAAAAATGGTTTTTTAATCGCGAGACCTTAGAGGTGGTTCATGAATATAAGTATCTCGAAGTTTACTTCACAAGAAATTTAAGTTTTGACAGGCATTTGAATGAGAAGCTGACAAAGGCGAAAAGCGCAATAAGTACATCATTTATTCGAACACTTAAATTGCAAATGGATTGTGTCCTTAAAGTAATGAGGATGGAAAATTACCGACTTCCGAAGATAGCGGCTCTCCAAGTCATACGTAATAAATCAAGTCGGTATTCAGAATGGACGGACCTAGCTATGGACTATGGTATGGGCCTAAGTCTTCGTAGTTTTGAATTTGTTCGCTGGCAAATGTTGCTATATCACCTTATTTCAAAAGTTGACTTGAAGTGCAGAGAGAGGTTCAAAGATAACGCCAGGGATTCGCTGCATAGATCAATATACTCCCAACTCGATCACAACTTAGCGATGAAAATAGTGTCGATGAAATATCAATGATAGCCAGACTACGGAGTGAGATGATCCATTTAAACTTTATTCCACATAGAGATGATTTACCCATCATGTGCTCCTTGTGTAATTTAGGTGAAAGAGAAAATATCCTGCACTTTATTGGGAAATGTCCTATCCTAAGGGAGATACGAATTATTATTTTCGGTACAAGTTTGTTGGTGGAAAATGAGGTGATATCTCTGCTCAACAAAATCGAACTTAAGAAACTCTACCAATACTGCAAAATGGCTCTAGCCTATAGGGAACGTATAGAAAGTGAAAGTTTTTAAGGTTCATGAAACTATTTTAGTCAATATATATATACATATTTATTTTTTTTTTCTTTCTGATTTTCGAGTATTAAGTAATTAAATATATAGAAGCAAGATAAAACACCTTACAAATTGTATGTACTTGCTTGTACTTAAAACATAAATAGCTCGATTGTTTAAGTATCAACCGAGCATATTTTTAAAGAAAAGAAAAGCTGTACTTAAAGGAACGTTTTCTTCAAATAAATTTAGTAATTGCTTATTTTAAATAAACTTTCATTCTTTATATAATTTTATCAGGTTATGGGCCCAGTTCAGAGTGAACTGCAATAAAAATTAAAATAAAAAAAAATTGAAAGTTAACCGAAATAAGCCGTCTAAGGTCTCTGCGGACAAGCTTGAGGGCCTTAGCGATTGGGCAAAATGGAAATGGCAGTTGGGTATGCTATTCCGTGCGTATGACCTAAAGAAATTTGTATCTGGAGAAAATGTATGCCCTTCTATCACATCAACATATTCAACTGAAGAAAAGAAAGAACATAGCATCTGGTTGAAAGATGATGCGAAAGCTTGCTTGATAGCCGCATCACTAAGCTCGCAGATAGCTGAACTAGTTTTAACATGTGAATACTCAAAGGCTAAATATGCTTATAGACAAATTCTTTCAAGCAAGAGAGAATGAACAGGAAGATATTAGCGCACATATTGCAAAGCTACAAAAGCTTTTCGTTGATCTTAATGAAGAACTTAAGAAGCATAAAGAAAATACTCTCTCTGAGCGAATCTTAAACGGACGTATCATGTCTACTATAAGTAAAGAGTATGACAATTTTAGAGATTTATGGGATACAATTCCATCAGATAAGCAAACTCTTAATCTGCTTATTGAAAAGTTGTCTCGATCGAGATAATCGAGACGTATACTCGATTTGATATACCTGAAGTTATTTGTCTTGGAAAGCAGAATGTAAAGATGAAAGCATATGACCAAGGAGATATAAAAATTCATGTAAACATTAAAGGTATGTTGGAAGAAGCAACCTTGCAGAATGTATGGTATGTACCTGATGCAAGCGCGCATCTGTTCTCTGTAAAAGCTGCTGCTGGAAATGGATTTACAACAATGATGGATGACCGTACTGTTATAATCAAGAACAAACAAGGCGATGAAATAGCAATTACTGGTTTTCTTCAAAATGAGCTATACGTTTTGAAAATGCAAGTTGTAAAACCATTAAAACCAATAAACGTGTACATGACAAATGTAATTGATACGCTGCAAGTGTATCATGAACGGTTTGCTCATTAAAATAAGCGTCACGTCAAGAAAATTCTCAAGAAAATGAATATATCTGTTCCAGAAAGTGAAGAAAATTTCTGCGATGGGTGTGCTATGGGTAAAATACACAGACTTCCCTTTAAGAAAAGAAGTGGCAGAGCCGAAAATGTGGATGAGCTAATCCATGCAGATGTTCTAGGACTAGTCGAAACAACATCATTAGGAGGATCCAGATATTATGTTTGTTTCAAGGATGACTTCAGCAAATTCCGAAGGCTTTTCTTTTCAAAACACAAAACTGAAGTATGTAAGTCTCTTGATTTTTAAATGAAGCCAAAACAAATGGACACACTGTGAAACAGCTAAGATGCGATGGCGGTAAGGAGTTTAACAATAAAGATGTTGCCGAAATGCTTTCAAAATTTGGAATTGAATATTGCATTAGTCCTCCTTATACACCACAGCAGAATGGCGCAGCAGAACCAGAAAACAGAACAATTGTGGAAGCAGCTCGAAGTATGAGGGTTTCGAGTAAATTGCCAAAATATCTGTGGGCCGAGGCATGTAACACATCTGCCTATATCTTAAACCGTACAGGGCCGACAACCATTGAAAGCAAGGTTCCATATGAAATTTGACATGGTAAGAAACTGGGAACTCTGAATCATTTACGTATATTTGGTACTGAATGTTATGTTCATATACCAAAAGAACTTCGTAAAATATTTGATGAGAAGGCTGTTTACGGAAGAATGGTGGGCTACGTGAATCACAAGGATGGATATGGGGTCTGGAATCCAAAGCTAGGCAAAATTGTATGCAGCCATGACGTAAATTTCAAGTCGGAAGTAGTATGTAACTCAATACAGAAAAATGATTGTCTAGAACAAGTAAGTAACAGAAAATAGCACTGAGATTTTGATCACCAATGAAAATGAAATAAATGGAAGTGATTTAAATGCTCTGTTGGACGATCAAAACCAAAGAACTGAAGAGAATGTAGCTGAAAGTGAAGAAAACTTCACTCCAAATTCCAAGAACCAGAGAAAGAAAAAAGCCAAGCTGGATGACAGGTGGAGAGTTTATTATGCTTGCTGAACAGACCAGAGATCAAGACCAGACAGAACCAAAATCTTACTATGATGCGCTAAAATCCAAAGAAAGTGAGGAGTGGCTATCAGCAATGAAAGATGAACTTTCATCCCTTGAAGAAAATGAAACTTGGGAGCTTGTAAAACGACCACCAAACAACGTTAAAATTGTTCAGAATCGTCGGGTTTTTCAATTAAAGAAATCTGAAGCAGTGAAAAGCCTCGATACAAAGGTCGACTTGTTGAGAAAGGCAAAAAGGTATCGACTACGATGAGACATTTAGTCCTCTTGCACGTTATGATACTGTTCGAATGCTGTTAGCTATAGCCGCATCAAAGACTTTGAAAATTCAGCAGTTCGATGTAAAAACCGCATTTTTATATGGTACTCTTGAGGAGGAAGTGTACTTAGAGCAACCTGAAGGATTTCAAGACGGAACTGGACGCGTATGCCGACTAAAAGGAAGTTTGTATGGTCTCAAACAAGACCCCACGTTGTTGGCACAAACGATTCTTGGAATTCATGAAAAGGCAGGAATGAAGAATAGTACAGCTGATGAAACGGTATTATATGTTGCGATTTATGTCGACGATGGTCTTATTGTTGGAAATAACAAAGACGAAATTCAAACATTTATGAAAGCACTCAAGAATGAATTCAAAATAACTTTGGGATCCTTAAAAAATTTCTTGGGTATAAAGATACAAACTGAAAGCAATGGCTCAATTAAGGTCAGCCAAGAAAATTATGCAAACAGAATTTTAGAACGTTTCAACATGGCTGAATGTAATTCAGTAACGACGCCTGTTGCTCGTGAAGAAAATTTAAAACAAGAAGACATTAAAGAAGAAGTTCCCCATCGTGAAGTTGTTGGGAGTTTAATGTATTTGGCAACAGCAACACGACCTGATATCGCTTGTGCAGTAGTTCTGCAGCAAGAAAAATGGAGAATCCTTCAAATGAAGATTGGAACCATGTTAAACGAATATTTCGTTATCTTCGTGGAACAACCAAATTAGGGATAACGTATCAAGGTAAGAGCAAACAAAACCTTGCAGTCTACAGTGATGCTGACTATGCGGGTGACTTAAAAACAAGAAGGTCCACTACGGGTGTAGTTTCAATGTTTGCTGGCGGAGCTTTGTCTTGAACGAGTCAACTTCAACTGACTGTTGCTTTATCAACCACTGAAGCTGAAATTATGTCTGCTAGTGAAGGTGCTAAAGAAGCTATGTGGCTTAAACGTCTTCTTAAAGAACTAACAGGACAGACAGAATTCACACCTACATTATATGTTGATAGCGCGAGTGCTGTAAAATTAGGAAAGAATCTGGAATATCATAAAAGAACAAAGCACATTGAAGTTCGTCATTTTAATGTTCGTGAGCGTTTCCTTGAAGGTGACATAAAACTCGAGCATATTCCAGGAACTGATTAATTAGCAGATTTACTGACAAAACCACTTGATAGAGTTCGTTCCCAGATGCTACGAAAGAAGTTAGGTATCGAATAATTGCCAAACCAATTAACGAATTATAATTCATGTCCAATATTTTGTTTGGTGTTTATGGAGGAAGTATTGAAGCAAGATAAAACACCTTACAAATTTTATATACTTGTTTGTATTTAAAACATAAATAGCTCGTTTGTTTAAGTATCAACCGAGAATATTTGTAATTAAATAATACGAAAAGAAAAGCTGCACTTAAAGGAACGTTTTCTTTAAATAAATTTAGTAATTGCTTATTTTAAATAAACTTTCATTCTTTATATAATTTTATCAATATACATTTGTTCTAACTGAATATTTATTTTTCAAGTACTTAAATGTTTTTTCAACTAGGCAGGCGGCAAGAAAGCCAAGCTTTTTGATTTTTTTTTGTTGTTTTTGTACAAGAACATAAATAGCTCGTTTGTTTAAGTATCAACCGAGAATATTTGTAATTAAATAATACGACAAGAAAAGCTGTACTTAAAGGAACGTTTTCTTTAAATAAATTTAGTAATTGCTTATTTTAAATAAACTTTCATTCTTTATATAATTTTATCAATATACATTTGTTCTAACTGAATATTTATTTTTCAAGTACTTAAATGTTTTTTCAACTAGGCAGGCGGCAAGAAAGCCAAGCTTTTTGATTTTTTTTTGTTGTTTTTGTACAAGAGCGATTCTTGAAAAATTCGGAATGTAGAATTGTCATCCGATAGATTCACCAGCTGATACCAATAGTAAGCTGACAAAGGCAGGCAATGTCACCGAAATCTGAAGATAAGCTAGATGACGTGAAGAATGTTCCATATCAGGAAGCTGTAGGAAATATTTTGTATCTTTCGCAATGTACTCGGCCTGATATGCATATGCAATCGGGAATGTTAATAGATTTAATCAAGAACCTGATCGATCACACTGGAATGCAGTTAGGCGATTATTCCGTTATTTAAAGAAAACGATTGACTAAAAATTAACTTTTGGATCAAAGGAAGAAAATTCGGAATTGCATGGTTACAGTGATGCCGATTGGGCGTCGGACGTTGGTGGAATATTATCTTGCACTGGTTATCTCTTCAAACTTCAAAATGGGGCTATATCCTGGGGAAGTAAACGACAACCAACAGTGGCACTCTCTACTGCTGAAGCAGAATATATGGCACTTTCAGCTGCAGCACAAGAAGCTATATAGATTCGACAAATGATGGATGAGCTGCTTGAAAATTTCGAAAAGAAAGTAATAATATTTTGCGATAATTAAAGGCAATGAAGACAGCAAAACTGAAATCTGTAGTCAAAAGACTAAGCATATTGACATACGACATCATTTTGTACGTCAGTGTGTTATAGAAAACAAAACTATTGAACTTCAGAAAGTAAATACTGAAAAGATGGTTGAGGACAATCTTACTAAACCAGTGAATCATTTAAAATATATGTTTTGTACGAAAAATATGGATGTATCAAATTGTTAATTGGTTATTATTAATTTTTGTTTTGTTTATTTATTTTAAAGATTTAAATAATTAATTAAGTTTGGATGTTGTAAACTAAGTAGCTTTAATCAATTTTATTTTTTATCTTTCAAAATTTTTTATAAATTTTCTTAACTAGAATATAAGCTCTTGTTCTGTTTAAACTTTTCCCGAGTTTTGTTTAATTTGAATTATTATTTGAAACAAAAACAACTTTTCAACACGTATGTTGTCCCGCTAAAGTGTCGAATTTAGAGGGATCGATTCATTTTCCGCATAATTTTCATACACGCAAACTCAACGCCACCCCAAGTTCTCGAATGGGTAAGCAGGGGATTGCAGGAGGGCAGCATGTCCCCTTTTAAGAACCTTCATAACGTATTAATAATCCAGGCTATTTTAATTTCGCACTTTAACGGGGCAGCATACATAGACGTTTAATGTATAGCGCTAACATATACACGATACATACGGATCTTTAAGATCTATCGATTTTATGCCTATTAATAATGCAGTTGTTCTACTTACATTTTGCTGAAGATACTTAATGCAATCATCAATTTTAGACAAGCATTCTCGAAAAGATTCACTTGCAACAGACAATGTTGGACTTTGGATGCGTTGATACAAAAGTTCAACTTGGTTGAAAAACTGGAGACGTCTCTGGATTTCTTCATTTATTTCCTGCATTTTCTTTTGCTCATCAATGAGTTGTTGGCTTTCAGTGTTCAAAGAACTTGTCTTATGGTATACAAAATCGTACTCTGAATTTAAGTTACTCAACATTCCCATAGCTTTATCTATTTGTTGAAGCATAACTCGGCATTCCTCACTACGCATTTCCAGCTGTTGCAAATACTTATCATAGGAGCTATGGGCATGCTCATGAATTTCACCTTTAACCCGATCGTGCCATATCAAGAAATCATGTGTACTTTTAATACCAGGCGATTGCTGTTCAAGGTCCTTAAATATTTCATTCAGTGGATAGGTACAATTTTGATGTATTTCACCTTCATTAGATGATGGTAATGAAGTTTTATCTAAAGCCTGTAAAACAAATTTATTTATATAAATTAAACGGTGCTATCATAAGCGAAACTATCTTACATCTCCTTCAATATTTTTCCATTTAGAGGTCAGTTTTTCTATACAATCTTCTTGTTTATGTGAAAGTCTGGCTATTGGATTCTCTTTGGATTCCCATTGTAACAAGCGGAAACGAATTTTTCGGAGGTTATCATTTTCACTTTGGGCTGATGCTATATCTGCCATTTTTTCTTTAATATAATACTCTGTCTTTAATAATAAAATATAATTTTCTCGCAAGTCGAAAGTTTTAATTTTCTACTTTTCTTTTATATTTATCTATTGCTTGATGAAAACAGTAGATTTTTAGTGTTGCAGACGTGACATCTGATAAGGTAGTCTTCTTCCAATTGGAAAAAATACACAACAGCTGATTCTGGTCCTGTTCATTTAACTGCGAATTATTCAACAGGGTTTTGTAAGGTTCAGGATTATATTTGAAAAAAATATTTAAATGGCCTCATTCGGATGTCGGTACGATAGCATATCTAAGATAAGTTAGTATCCACTGAAGTTCCTGAACAACCACCATCGGATAGGTTAAATTTGTATGGGTTTGTGCATATGTTTTGGACATTTCTAATGGGATACAAAAATGTACCAAAGTTTTTCGGATAGCTTGGGATTTTTTTTTCAGTAGCTGTTTCGTCATCAGCTGTGTTCTTACATGGGAATACAACAACACCAAACTATCCGGATAGCTATTAGTCTGTTATTGAATGAGGCCATTGTCCAAAAAAAAATTACATTTGAATACAACAACACCAACCTACCCGGATAGCTAACAGTTTTGTTATTGGGGACGTTCACTCAGTTATATTCAGCAATCTATATTAACTTTCTGTTGTTGTAATGCGTGCAAAAGACACAGCTGTTCTCGTGAAAGATATTTTCAGCTATCCCAAAAAAATTGGAATGACTACCTATCCGAGAACACATGTGTAGAACAGCTGACTGCAAAATTCATTTAGTATGCGTTTTGTTCATATTTTTTGCCAGCTTTCAGCTAACCTATCCGATTCGTTCACAGATTTATCCGATAGTTTGCTATCCGATATACCTAATCTAATAAATGAGTGAACGCCCCCATTCAGTTGGGCCAATAAAATCTGAGCGAATCATGAATCAAAGAAAACAAGATTACGACACTTCTTTGATTTTCTTATTCTATTGACGTTATATGTGAGACAAAATTTGCAAATTGTTGTTGTTTGTTGTTTGTGGATCAATTGATTTTGTTTCACATAAAATGTAAATAAAATAAATTACACAAAGAAGTGTCGTAAACTTGTTTCACTTTATTCATGTCGAGCGAATGGATCAAAGTATATGAGTTCGATATCTAGATGTAAGGGCGTCTATGGAAATGGAAAACTAAACAGAGGTACCTAAATATGGGTATGCAGTTGGAAAAAGAAAAACAAATTCATCTGTCATATGTCGTGGAAGGGTAAAGAGATCGGTATTAGTTGTGTCATATGCGGTTTGGCCAGGGTATACTCCCTTTCAAATCGAACCTCATCAAGTCAAAATCAATCCTTTGTATCAGATCTTTTCATTGCCATATCATAAACTGTAATATAAAAAGGTCGATTTTCAATGGCACCACAGCCCGTTGTTACTGGGCTTTCCCCAAAGGAAGGTCCCCCTGGAACACGGGTAACAATACGAGGAGAGTTTCTTGGAAGTAGATCAAATGATCTTATCGGTAAATTTTCATTTATTCATTTTAGTAACCTAGTTTTGACTTTAAGCAATCTTTTAAGGTCTTACAATTTGTGGATCCGACTGCCTTCTATCAGCAGAATGGAAAAGCTCTAATAAAATAATTGCACGTACTGGGCCTGCGAAAGGAAAAGGTGATATAATTGTTACCACTTTAAGTGGTGGTGTTGGTACATCCACAGTTCAATTTCGAGCGTATCATGAAACCATTGGGCCACTTAAGGAGTCAGCAGTTTGGATTGAAGAATCACCAACTCAAACGCTATCATGGGGAAGACGGACATTAACCCAAACTGGGTATACACAAGAAGACCCTCTAGGTCTTTCAATTGAGGGAAACGAGCAAAAAATTCCAGAGGACTTAAGGGAAATTTTTCCTGACGGTAGTGGCGATTTGTCGCAAGAGAATTTTTCTCCGTCATGGTTTTTATTAGAAAACCACCTGGCTACTTCTTTCGAAGACTTAAAGGCTGGCCTGTCTTACCTCAAGCGCAAAGTAGAAAGTCAAAAGGAAGGGCAACTATCATTTTTAAAATCAAATGCAGGTTCTGTTATAGATCAGCTTGATACTCTTATGAACATAAGAGACAAGTTCCAAGAAGATGTAAGAGCGCATGGTGTAAAACCCTTAACGCTTCTTCATACATCAATTGAAAGTAATATGTTAATACTCAATTTTTGTTAGACTATCAATTTTTTTACAACTTGAATGATCTATTTTAAGATTCAATTTCTGAGTCAAGAAACATTTTTAATGAGGTATTATTGAGGAAGGAGAAAGCTGATTCTACTAGAGCTGTTCTTCTGGCTCTTTCAAGGCACAAGTAATATAATATTTATTTATTATTATAGAATATTGGGATATAAATTGTTTTGCCTCTATTTCCAGGTTTCTTTTCTCATTGCCAAACTCTGTAGATCGGAGAGCTGCCACTGGGGACTACGACATTCTTGTGAGTGATTATTCGAGAGCTAAGAATTTATTTGGAAAAACCGAAGTACCTGTAAGTACAATGTAGATACTCTTGTAAAATTAGCTAAGGTCCAACTAAAAAGATATTGAATCTTACAGTTTTAAACATTCTCATGTAAATAAATAAACTTAAATCTAAAACAAGAAAATGCACGACTGGATCGCACGAACTTGCTCTTATGCTCGAATGCAAAAGATTTCTATTAAAAATCTAAATATATTTTTAAAGTCGTTTGTTACTTTACTTTATTTTTTATATAAACAAAGAAGTGAGTGGCAATGGTGCAGTGGATGAAGTGCTTGATTGCTGGTTTCGATCCCCACGCTAGGCTCATTATTTTCTAGACCTCCAATTTTAATTGGATGCCACCCATGGGTTAAAATGAGACAGTCAATAAGATTAAACCGGCTTAATCAAAGAAAAAATAAAATGCACGACTGGATCGAACGAACTTGCTCTTATGTTCGATCACATTGAATGCAAAAGATTTCTGTTAAAAATCTAAATATATATTTAAATCAGTTTTTTACTTAATTTTTTATATATACTAAATACCATTAATTTTTTTCTAAAAAAATTGGTATGACAGTCTTAAATATTATAATACTCGTATAAACTTAAAAACAAAATATTAAATCGGCTTAATCAAAGAAAAAATAATTCAAAATTCTGATATAAATACTTAAACTAATTTAACTCAAAAAAAGTACGCCATTTTATTTGTTAGATAAATTTGAATTTATGAGAAAAAAAAATTAAAAATCTGTGGAGCGGTTTTTGAGAAAAAAAGTTTTTTTTTTAAAACTTTTTGAAAACATTTTTCAAAAAAAATTTAACTACGCCAATTCATAGGCATTCAATAAATATGTATAAATATAATTTTTGAAAAAAAATTTAATGAAAAAGAAGACCAGCAGGACTAGAGCAAAGGAATCTGATGATCGACCTTGGCAGGTCGTGAAATAGCTATAATTCCAGCCAAAAATAATTGAGAAAAAACGTTGTGGTAGCACACTCAAGTTGTTGTTGGGCATTCAAAGTCATCAAATGATACGAAAAATGGGTTTAAAAAGCAAGTATGTAATCATACAAAAACTGAATATAAGTACCGTATTTAGACATTTTTCTATTTTTTTTTCAACCATATGATCGGTCGTAGCTAAAACGCCGCACTGATTTTTTATATCAAAATCGTTAGAGCCGTTTCCGAGAAAAATAGGTTTGAACGTAACGGTTCTATGGCAGGTACCGTTATTTTTTGAGTTAAAAAAATCAATTTCCCCTCTGTACAATACCTAAAAAACTCTATATACCAAGTTTGAAGCAATTCGGCCCCCGTTTGGGCTGTAGGTGTCTATACATACATACAGACAGACATACAGACGGACAGAATTTTTAGACCATCTTTTTTCGTCTTCGCTATCATCGTAATGTCATACTTGATTGTTATCTTAAAACTTTTTTTTTTCGACGAATGCATAACTTGCCTTATAGTACCTATAATCGCAAGTAATAATTCAAAATTCTAACAATTTTAATTATTTAATTTGAGCTCAAAAAAAGTATGCCATTTTATTTCTTGTACAAATTTTACTTTATTAGTAAAAAATATATAATTAAAATTTTTTTTTAAACTTTTTGAAAAAAAAAATTCAAAAACGCCAATTCATAGGTATTTAGCAAATATATATAACTATAATTTTGAAAAAAAAAAATTATTTAGCGGTTTTCAAAATATAAATTAAATTTTTTTTTTAAATACCTTTAAAAATACAAAAAAAATATTAATTAAAAATATTGGTACGCGTATAAATTGCGCAACCTAAACCTATATGTGTGAAATAATCCGTTAAGCCATTTATGAGATAGTCGAAATAAAAAACAACGGTCCTATGGAAAGTACCGTTTTTAGACATTTTTTTCAATCATATGATCGGTCGTACCTAAAAAGCTGCACTGATTTTTTTAAATTAAAATCGTTAGAGCCGTTTTTGGACCGAGAAAAATGGGTTATTTTCTGAGCTAAAAAAATTTATTTCCACTTTGTACAATACCTAAAAAACTCTCTATACCCAGTTCGGCCTTCCCGTTTGGACTGTAGGTGTCTATACATACATACAGACTGACTGACAGACAGACTGACAGACATA
Organism: Philhelius pedissequus; assembly: GCA_910595825.1. Taxonomy (NCBI): domain Eukaryota; kingdom Metazoa; phylum Arthropoda; class Insecta; order Diptera; family Syrphidae; genus Philhelius; species Philhelius pedissequus. Next base: position 346,492,250 of record OU343160.1, on the reverse strand, counting down.
CAGACGGACAGAATTTTTAGACCATCTTTTTTTGTCTTCGCTATCATCGTAATGTCATGTTTGATTGTTATCTCAAAACTTTTTTATCGGCGAATGAATAACTTGCCTTATAGTACCTTAATAAACACTGATTTCTTATAGATTTTTAGAAAAGTTCTTGATGAAGTGGACCTGCGGATTTTGAAAATCCGGAAAGAACTTCATGAAAAAGTTATCAAAATGCCACAAAGTATTGAGCAGCAAAAAAAATGTATTAAAGCTCTTACCAACTTAGAGGTACTTTTTTTCTGTTAAAATATTTGAAGTATCACAAATATTCAAATGTAAACAACTAATGGATTAGCAACAACAAAGTGGGAATATAATTAATAACAAACTGAAAGACTCGGACCCAGCTTGGGATGCAATCGATGCTCGTGCGAAGTATTTGGAAACAACTTTTAAATTAACTTTTGAACAATATACTTCAAAAGAAAGTGGACAAGAAAGTACGCAAGTATTATTAATATTTTAGTCACTACAACAAAATGTATAACATTTCAGAATCTAAAAACCGCGATAACAACCAACCACCAAATAGGGTATTGTTTTGTGAGGAAATATGTGATATAGCTGCTTCTCAGTTGCCTGATTTATGGCGACTTGGACAGCTCTATTTTACAGGAGAACTGCGTGGCCAACACGATCCAAAGCCAGGAGACTTTAAAGTTTGTTTTTTTTTTTGTTATATTTCAATTGATAATTTTGTATTGTGATTTTTTAAATATTAATTTAATATTAGCGAATGATTTTAACGGCTATAGAAAAATTTTGCACCTACCTACGTGTGGCTATTCTTATAGCTTCTGACTTGCGTTCTCTACGTCAAACAACTGGAGTGTCTTGGCCAATCGGATCGTCATCCGCAACACACCAATTTCTTCCTTGGATTCAACAGTGTTTGCGCTTCATTAGAATAACATACGCCACACTAATACGTTTGGATTTACCCAACAATGCCTTAGACATAATTCAAAAGCTTATAAACGACGTTCGACTGTTTTGTTTTTCGATTATTTTCAAGCGATCTAATGACAAAGTCAAAAAGCTTGGCGCAAAGGAAAATTGGATTACAGGGGTTGACGAGTTCCCTGGCGCCACGCTTTTACCATCTATGCTGGAAGAAATAATAGTTGAGACTTTAGAAGAAGGTCAAAATACTTGTATGAATCCAGAAATAAGGTAACAATAATTTAACTTTTATTCATAAGTATTATAACAACTATTTTATTTAGAGAGGGCAATCTTCTGGAGCCTCAATCAGATGGGCAACGAGAGGTTTCTCAGCGATTACAGGAAATGCTTTCTAGTTTTTGCGGAGTTATTGAGGAATTGGCGTTTCAAAGCCACGACGATGAAACTAACACATCGACTATATCTCAACTGCTTGGATTCCCAAATTCTCAACAAAGTGGCCCAGACAGCAAAATGTGGGGATCAGTTGTTTCATGGGAACAACGAATGCTGTGTTGTTTGGCAAATTGTGCCTACAGCAATAAATGTTTCTTTCCGCACATTGGAACGGTATTCGTAAAATATGGTTATCCCTTACCCAACTTAGCAATTGAAACTTCGCGCTATTCTATAAATCAACTTTTTACAAATTTGTTAGAAGCTTATGTGGAGCATAAAGGCGATCCTTTGGTAGGAACAATTGAACCTTCAATGTATCTAGGTAGATTTCAATGGGACAATCAGGCAGAAATTGGGAAATTACGACCCTATGCTCATGAGTGCTGTGACAATTTAGTAGGCGTTTATTCAGAAGTGTTTACGATATGCCCTTCACTTTTGCGTTCGATCTTGGAACCACTTATTCAAACTGTTGCTGAAGAATTAGCACGACTAATGAGTTGTGTTACAAAATTTAGTTACACAGGAATAATACAAGCAAATGTTGATATTAAATTAATGCGAGATGTGCTCAAGTTTTATAGTAACGAAACTGCAAAGTTAGTAACAAATTTCATTAAAAGAATCGGTAAAACATATATTTTCAACTTTGAGTTACAGGTCATTTTTTGTGGAAGCTCTTGATGCAATAAACCCGCAGATGAGCGCAGAACAAAGCAAAAAAGTTGATTTGGTTCTGCAAGATGTGAAACAATGTATGAAACTCCACTTTGCCTGTTTTTCAGTCATTAATCCATAAAACGTATAAGAAAATAAAATATATATTGTTTACTAACTAAAGCAAAAAACTGTTTATTAAAAAGCAATTACATTTTAAAACTGTTTTGTATGTTTACTAATCTATTATAATATATATCAAAAATTTATAACATGTTTTTCAGCCAGACTAAAGTTTAAAGTCAAATGAAAAATCATTTCCAGATTCTTGAAACTTATAAAAATTCTCCTTTATAGCACGTTCAACATCAATTTGATTAAATTTCTCTTGAATACGCATTTTGATAGGATTCTCAATGGCATCCATTATTTGGTAGCGCAACATATTTGGTAATACATTAACTAGGAACTCCATAACGTAGTCGACGGTTCCAGCTCCATCACACCGAACTTGAATATTGCCTAAATCTATCTGTAGATCATTTATTTGTGGCTTTTTGCGAGTATCCAAAGCTTGACTGACATTTACAGTTGCCTTAATATGCTGAACTATAAATTGCGCATGACCAACGCGTGAAACGAATCCTAATCCAAATCCTACCTCCCATTGAGTAGCTCCACTTATCTTTTGTGTTCCCACTTCAAAGCATAGAGAAACTGTGTTATTTTCCATTGCAACAATCATTTCCCCAACACGGTAAAAGGAAGATACACCCGTTATCCAAGTGTTGACCATTTGTACAGAAAAAATTCCAACGGTATGATTATAGTCTTGAACATGGTAAGGATCGTAACCCATTGACCTAACTTTTTTTCGGCCCTCAGCAATAGCCATGTCTAACGGAGAAATCGAGTTTGGAAGCTTTCGGTCACCCATTAAGTTTTTAACGTTTTTATTTATTTCCTCACGTAACTTAGTATCAGCTTCTTTTAGTATAAGAGGCTTCATAGCATCAAAAACCAAATTCGGAGCAGAATTGATAATGCTCTGAAAGACGGCACCCAAAAATCCAAGATTTTGAAAATCCATTGTCATAGCTGAAAACGTTAGGTCCATATTTATTTGTTCTGTCGTAAGATGGCCATCGTTTTGTACTGAAAGCGTGGCAACCGCTTCTGCTAAAACGTTTTTTAAAATTACAGTAAATGGTCCTTGTGCCGAAGAAAAAAGTGAAACCAATGTATATGACCCTTTTACTGTCATTGTGTCCAACTGAATTCCAGCATCTACCTAAAAATGAACAACAACAAATTATATTTTTTCAGGAGTATTTTTCCAAGTATATTATGAAGATTATTTTAGCAGTATAGAATGTTAAAAATTAGTAGCACACAATTTTGAGTGATTTTCATTTCGAATCTAAAAAAAAATTTATCTTAATAACAAAAATAAAATTGAAACAGATGTACATTTTATTTTCTCACGCTGCTTACAACATTTTGTATATCCCTAGTTCATTTAATTTTAAAATACAATTTTTTTTCAATTGGTTTAAAAAAGAAATAATATTGAAATAAAAATTTTGGAGTGTTTTTATTTTTTACTTAATCCTAAATAACCATGCTAATAATTCCAATCACAAATCCAAAAATAAATATTGCCAGTTTCGTAAGAAAAATAAAGTTTTACTAAGTCAAGGTTCAAAAAAGTTTTCTAACCTTACTTTGACAGTTTATATTTTTTAAAAAATGTACTACTCTACCATCGGCAAGTTGTTTTAAAAATTTGCCCGTTTCATAAAGATTTCAAAATGGTACAACACTTGGTACTTATGCATTCGGAAACAATATTATTGATTTTTTATTTGCAAAAAGGACCTAAATCACTTACTTTTGTCAAAAAATGCATGTAAGTTGAACTGAACTTAACAAAAATTGCGTATTGGTAAGGCGCTCACTAACCAACTAATGAGTCCAAGTGAGATTGCCGGGACGGAACCCAATTTTGTGGACTAAAGGCAGTTAAAAGCTATTTTGAATCAATAATTCGATAAGTCCACTAAATTTATAAAATTTAAATTATTAACTTCTTCGTCCATTATTTGTTTATTTTTTAGTTTAATTTTCTAGCAGGAACTGGCACAATTTCACAATAAATTAATAAGAAAATAGTTTCCATTTGATGTTTGACAGAAAAAACGTTTTACGTGTATGCGTGCATTCAGATCAAATCTGCCTACCCACCAAAGATCAGATCTTTCGTGTTGGAATGAAACTCTCAAAATTCAAAAAGATGAAATCTTTTGTCAGAAAGAGCAGATCTTTTCTTGAATGAAACTCGCTAGTAGTAAATATTTATTTTTCTTACGAAACTGACAATATTTAGTTTTGAATTTGTGATTGGAATTAATAGCGTGGTTATTTAGGATTAAGAAAAAAATAAAAACACTCCAAAATTTGGAAATTTGTGAACACATTACCTAAAAATGTGGGGTAGGGTATTGATTTTCATTACTTTTCTAAATATTAAAATTGTTATATCTAAGCGAGATGGATTTTTTGCATTACTTTTTCCAATATAGGTATAAACTAACCTATCACCCTGTGACCGCTTGACGTTGACTTACGAGACACCCTGTATATATAACTGGCGTCTTACTTTATGTTAAGTACTAGGATCACAGAAGATCTCTACACAAAATTTAAGTTATCGTAAAATTTGAGCCGAAGTCAAATGAGCTTTTTCTTTAAATAAGTTATTTTGAATGCACTCATGTTTTCAAAACTTGTAATTGGCTAGTTTTACTTAAATACATAATGTATGTCGAGAAAATATGTCTGTTCTGAAGAATTTTTACTTCATAACTTAAATTAATTTAAAATCATACATTGAGTAGGGGAAAGGTGCGAACAGTGAGACACTTCTCTTTTAAATTTGTATACCTCTAAATGTTTTCAAGCACTCTTAACCAAATTTGGAGTATATAGATATAGATATATTAAGACATTATTTGCATTATTGTTCCAAAAGTAATTTTTGTGAAAGGACCCATGAGAGCATCACAACAAACTGAAACTTAGAAAAATGCTAACTGTATCACTGTTTGGGAGCAGTGCGATAAATGAGACAGTGTAAGGCGGACAGTGAGATAACAAAAAAAAAATTATAAAACGTTAAATAAGTGGGTAATTAATATTTTATTAAATTAATTAAGTAACATCAACATCTTCAAAGAAAAGTAACAAAGAACAATAAACTAAAAAATGTTAAAAAACAATGATAGTGCAAACAGTGAAACATGTCTCACGGTTAATTTTTTGGAAATGTCTCACTAGGTTTGTTCGTTGAGCCCTGAAGTCGCCCTAACGCAATTTTTAAAAAACCTCAAGTCACCCTGACAAGCAAATTCTGTGTTTTTTTGAAAACTAGGGTCGACCTCAACTCGCCCTGAAGTAGATCTAGGTTTTTAGCTAGGGCAAGTTGAGGTAAATGAATAAACGTCAAAATCACATGAGATCTGATTTGATTTGTTATTTTTAAAATGGAAATAAAAGAATACTCAAATTAATTTTCAGACACAGACATGCCAAATGGAAACCTGTGAAGTTGTGGATTGTGCTTAGGGCCAAAGCAAATGTACTAAGAATTTAAATTTAACACATTTTAAGTTTTAATTATTAAATGACATAACTTGCTTTTCTGCAACATAAAATTAATGGCTGTCAGGAGTTTTTTGAGAACTGATAAACCCAGGATTTTTTGACAACTCTTGGAGTAAACAAAAACGTCGAGGGGAGAATAAACGTTTTTGCTAATACTGGCATGTATACATGCTTTCACAACAGAGGAAAATGAAATGTCTCACTGTGTGCACTGTTAGCACTTTCCCCCTCTTTAAAACAAAAAAAATCTTTTTTAATTAGGTAGGTTAATCTTTTAATATTAAGGGTAAAACCTATTTTGTGCACATAGCGATTAGGCTATCATTAATATGTTGAACACACATTAGGACGTTTTCCTTTTTAGATCAGAGCATGATCAGAGCGTGCTCGATGTGCATTCTGAGTAAATTGTGTTTCAAGAAGGAAAATGTTAAGCTCTAATTCTGAAAAGAAGAGAATTTTGCTTTCGGATTTGAAATCAGAATCGGAACAAACATTTTTTTGGAATTTGAATCTTTCCACGTAGGTACACAATTATTTTCACACATACAATCTCATTCAAATTCAGAATCGTCAAAATGACAAAAAAGTGTTCAGCTCGGATCCCGGATCGGAGAGATTCCGGAATGCCATAAAAAAAATAAATAAAAACGCCATTAGACAAAATTAATCAGATACAATTAAAATGGTGGAAGAAGTTGGTCGCTTGTTGGTTTCCTGTACCTGTACAAAATAAGGGTCGTTTTGTGTTGTATTGCTTTTATGGTTAAAATGAAAATTTATTCTGGTTTGTGTAATGGTCGAATGTTCTAAAGCTCACTCTGTTCGACTGTTCGAAACACATTTACAGCATACTCTAAGCGTTTGAACTCTATTCAGAGCTCTGCACTGATAAAAAAAAAAAGAAAAACGCCTATTATTAGTATTAGGAAAATATGGTAGAGTTTAAAAGGAGAAACCGTGCACATGAACCGATGTACTTCATCAACTTCTATTGGCCGAAAATATTTTATTGGCATTTCTCTGTTCTCGTCCTAGAATCAAACCCGCATAACTTATTATAAGAATTCATTATTGCAAACTTGCCTATTCAGCAATACAAATCTATTTAGAAGACTGTTTCGTAAAATCGCTTAAATATAACGATGATAAGTTGAAAACTTATTGAGTGATACAAGGCTAAGGTATCATTCAAGGACTTGACAAATAAAAGCGAACTTATTAACCATATGTGCCACTGTACAAAAGACCCATTACTGTGATTTTCGGCGTTTCCGTTAATGACTAACCGATTACGAGCAACGTTTACATACAGGTAGCTTCTTGAAAATGAAAACAGTAGGGGTTGGCGTGGAAATAAATTTCGCTGCTCAACATTTTCCATCGGAGCTTAAAGGTATCGGGAATAAAAGTTTCCAAGAGTTTCCATTTCATAGAATTTTTTGTTTGATTGCAATTTTTTTTCTGAGCAGAAAAAATCCCGACAGATTACCGATATGGGTCAATAATAGATAAAAATAAAATATTTAGATTTAAAAAAGATAAAGGGTGAGTATTTCACACTTATAATGGCGGACTTCTCGTGTCACCCTATTTTTGAAAATTTAATATCTCTTAGAAATAAAAGTTTTTTTAATTTACTTTACGGGTAGGACAAAATGTTTGTCAAATTTTAGAAAGACTCAGTTTTAGACAAGAAAATATCTCTCTTAACATAAAAACTCATAAGCAGTTAACTTTATTCAAAATCAATGCATATGTTTGAAACTCAAGATTATTAAAAGAAAAATTGAATTTCGAATAATTTGTTAAAAACACATAAGAGGAAGTTACAAATGGTGGTGAGTTGTGTCGTTTTTTCCCAAAAACAATGCATACATACGTATTTATCTTCCAATTTCCTTTCCTTAGGCCTGATGTGTGGTATTTGTTTGCAGGTGAGGTTAGGTTTCCGGGGGCAAGATCCCGTCCGTCCGACGAGCTGATGCCGTGCATAGCAAGCAGGCCACTCCCTCGGAACTTACCATTCTATCCCTATTCTGACCTGTTCCTTTTCCAATCTCCTAATCCGTCGTCCTTTTTCCTACCTATCCCCACTACCGCCACCTTTCCTCCTCCTCTTGCCCACAACAATAATATGTACGTCATTTTATCATAGCCGAATGTTTTTCTGTAAATAGGCATATGATGACATCTTTAAGGTGTCTGCCAGACGAAACGTCCCATTGCAGGTGTTTGCCAAGTGTCAAACAAAGTTTGAGACACTATTCCCTCAAACATATCAAAAAATCAGCTTTGATAAAATAACGTAGTTGGGTATGCACTTTTAACACTGCATATCTCCGAAAAGCCCCAGATTTGAAAATTTGAAATGTCCATTCGTTCTTATCTACTTTGGTATCTATTTACAGAAAAAAATTAAGCTATGGTAAAATGACGTATGTCTGCCGGCCCTGGGATCTTACTCTATAATATTTTAAACTAGACTATTATTATTTTTTAATCATAAAGTGAAAATTCAAATATTTATAGAACATTTTTTTTCCAGCAGACTTTCGGGATTTAACCGAGAGGGTTAAAGCCTCTATATATTAAATTAAAAGTAGCAATACAACAGTATAATGGAATTGTGGTACACAAAACCCAAACGAAACTGACATCTAGAGAACCTATACAAATTTTAGACACAAATGTTGGGTTTTACCTACCATTCATATAAAAAGAGAATTGGATGCACTCCTTTTATTAAGGTTTAAATTTGCACACTATAATTTCTACTCACCTTCATTTCCTTAAGGTTGGCATTTAAATATTTGATTCTGAACTGAGAAAGTCCATGTGCTTGTACATTCTTCATTTTAAGTGTAGCCATGCCTATACTCTTCACCATATCTGGTACTTTCATAGGATCAGGAATCGGAACATCGGGTAATCCAACTGGGTCTGGTTGCTTATAGTGCTCCAGCACTGCAAAAAGCTGGGCCGCCAAACGATTTTCAGTAACTTGAACATTATGCTCATCTATAATACCTTGTGGGGATGAATAATCATCTTCTTGGGAATCAACATTCTCGCCTGCTTAAAATAATATTTTAACAAAAAGTATTTTATCAAAAAGTGTCACCTGTGTAACTATGTTACCTTCATCATAACTACATACGACTTGTGAGACTAATAATAGCGTAAAAATCAAAACAAAAGTATTCATGTTCATAATATAATAAATTTTTAAAACCAATCTCTTAAAACACTTTCAAACAAATCTAAATTAATTTGCAGCTCGACGAGAATAACACCATCTTCTACACTAAAAATCTGATAATAAACGCCATCTCAGTATTTTGAGTATCTTAAAATGGTCAAGGGTCATGCTATGACAAGATTCTATGCGAGTCATTGAATATCAGTGTATTCACTCGATTGATTATGGATTTGTATATTACTTGGACATACAATAGTACAATACGTTGAAAGCGTGTGTGTGAATAAGGGAAACGTGAAACTTATGATAGCAATTTAAAGCATTGCCAGTGTTAATAACTTGATAGCATTGAATTCAAAGCAGGGAAATATTCTAACATACAATAGCTCTATGGAAGAGGAAATCTATGTTAATTTGGTTCCAATTGGTTTTAATCAACTACCCATTTATTCTTCTTATGTTCAATGACAATGTTAATTGCACTTGTGATAAGCGCATAGCTAATGAGATAAAAAAAAGCAAATATTAATATAATTTTATTTCAAATTCCGTTCCTTTCCCAATTTAGAATTGGACATTTCGAAAATGTCTGCCGCTCGAACAAACTAAGAACAAATAAAAACAATATTTTCAGGCAATCCTAATCCTGGAAAATAATATTGAATTGGTTCAAGAATTCCAACATTACATTGTAAAATATTGTATTTTCCTCGTACATTTAAAGTAAAAGAAAGATTATACAAAATCAACTAATAAATTCAAAAACGAAGAAAAATTAACATTCAGGTCAATCGAATTCTATTGCGAGTGGAATCGTAAATTGGAAACGTGTTGAATATAAGGTACCTATTTTACAAGTTTTGAGTTATTTATTGATTTGTTTATTTATACAAAAGAAAATAGATTTTCTCTTTAAACTAATTAATTTTTGAATCAAAATAATTAATATTCATACCTGTAAATTATTTTTATCATCAACGGAAGGTCTCTACTTTTCATAGGTTGGATTTTTATTTTACTTTCAAACTCAAACAAATTTCCTGTCCATCAATTGATAGTTGTTGAACTGACTGATGTTTGATTATGATTCCAGCGAATCTATGAGAATCTTCAAAAATAACATACAAAAACAAAAAAGTTAAAAAATCTAAGTCATGTTTTTTTTATTAATAATAATTTGTTGAGGGAGTCTAATGTTATATTTAATCCTTTATCCTATTTATAGCTAAATTCATAAGATGAAGTTTTTTTTTTAAATAACCTTAGATCTATAATTTTGCATTGTAAAATTTAGACATAACAACAAGCGTTCAAGAACAACTTTGTATTTAATCGAGTGTGTACTGATACCGAAAATAAATTTAACTATAACATCCAAGTACAAAATTATCTAAGGCTTCATTATTCTAAAATTATTATAAAACTACTTATATATTTAATATCTTAAAAAGTTTACATGAGATGAAAGTATGCACAGGTAAGCGGGAAACCATTTACAATTCACTCGTGTCAAGAACTTCCAGTAATGGCGGATGCGATATTGATAACGGCGAGTCTCTTGCGTTATTTAAGAATTCATCATCCTGAAAAAGGTCAGATGTAAAGGAGCTCGGAGATGTTACGATTATTGGAGATAAGGTAAATGTAGCAGGAGATGTAGAAAGAGAAATTGTTGAATTCTTGGATTGAGGAACACTATTTGAGGGCATTGTATGCAGAGTTATAACATTGTTGTGTTTTGGATACGTAGAAAGTTGAGTGTTTGAAGAAAATGAAGAACAATTATTTGGTGGCATTTGATGTTGTTGAGATTGTTGTTGCATAATAATTTGTGGCAACGTCGTACTAATTTCTGGAATTTGGTGAATCGTCGTTGTCATTTGCTGGTTTGATTTGGGTACAATAAATGCGTTATTACTGTTGTGGGAAATTGAGTGAATTCTTTTAATGGCCTGTTGATTTTGATGCGATGTAGATGTAAAAACGTTGACAACTGAAAAAATAAGCAGGTTTAAATAATTTATAATAGATATAGTATTATATGCAAAATGTGTTAAAATTAGGCAGACAAATTTGTTACTAGTTCTTATACTATTAAAATTTTGCAGAATTTTGAAATACAGAAATTACCGAATTTTCAAAGAATGTCCCTAACCTTAACTATTTAACGGTTAATAAAAGATAAGCTGGGCATGTGGAACAAAATTTGTACACACATATTGCATAATCTCCTAATGTTTAAGCAAGATAAGAAATTACTAATGAGGTTTTAAGAGTTATGTTGTTACAAGTTTAGTGGAACTTTTAATGTACCAACAAGAAACTTTAAGCTTTGGAATTCTAATCTATTGAATGTATTTGATCTGAGGACAATTCCAAATTATATAGTTTTTTCGCTTATGAATAAGGAAGACGGTAAAGTAATATGAATTCTTGTCAATAGGTTTAAAATAACCGAGTTTTACGAGTTCTAATAAACGTGAAAATAAACATAATTCCGGTGCCTCTTTCAACTTTGTTGCTTTTTTTAACTTTTTTTTTAAACATATTACATTACGTAATCTTTTTTTCTGAAGCACACACTTCTTCATCAACTAAACTGTAACGTTAATATTCAGGGAACCAACATTTTGCAAGAATAAAAATTAACGCTCGTTTCCAATGGCACCCAGTGGTAAACTCACAAGATAAGGCACATTTTTCCTCCTAATTCTACGCTTCCACAAAGTGATATAACTCCTCCTGTACTTGAAGACATTGTTTCATGGGACGTATCTTCGTACAGTCGCCAGAGCTATTAAATATGAAGACATACACAAATCCACTGGTCCAGATAGTATTTCCCTTATTGCTCTGAAGAGGTGGCAAAATCATTGCAGAATCTTTCCATCTGTCCTACTCTACTGGTCTCTTTCCGAGTGGATGGAAAACAGCATTTGTCCAGCCTGTCCCTAGAAAAGGCGAATCTTCAAGCTTTCTTATCGAAAATGCGTGCATTTGGTGTCGATGAAGCTCTTCTTCGTTGGATTAGAAACTACTTTTCGGAACGCTCAATTAAAACGTTGTATTGGACGGTTTAAAGCCTGAAATTCATTAAAATAAATGCTGGTCTGCCCCAGGGCTCGGTAATGTTCCCGACTACCTTTATCATTTCTTGTCCGAAACTTCAAATCAAATATATTGTTTTGATGACGACAGTACTCTCCGCATTTCTTATTCGTTTTTAGATTCAAGCCCATGTCCTTCGGATGTGGCTTCGGTTCAGTAGGACTGTGTCCGTTCGGTACCGAAGTGATAGGGTGAAACAGGAGAACCAGTTCTGGTGGCTCTCTGAACAGCATCATGATATTTAAAGTCAATTAAGATGGTATGTATTGGCCGTATTAGATTAGATTTAGGGTAATTAGGTAAAGGGAACAGTCGGGGTAGCACAAAAAAAAATTAAAAATATGTATGTATGCGGAGGCATATGTGCATTTCTATGCGTGTCTGTACATGTATGTGCGTACGTATATGTATTACGTATGTACATGTATGTGTGGAGTGTATGTAGCTGTGTGTCTGCATGCGTATGCAAAATATAAACAAAAAAAATTAATAAAACGAAAAAAATGCTGCTGTAGCTGTTCTAGTTTTTAAGTAGATTTAAGTGGTTTTGGGTATTTTTAGGTATCTTAAGTAGTTTAAGTTAATTTTAGTTTAGTATATAAGTTAGTTGTATCTAGTTTTAATTATTTTTAACCTAGATTTAGGTAGTTTATAAGTAAAAATTGAAAAATGATACGAAACCGAGTTTTTTAAAAAAGTTTTATGTTAAAACACAAATAAAATAAAATAATTAGAATTAATTAAAATAGTTTTCAGGTCGAAAGACATTAGTATTTAGAGATGTAGTTTAGTTTAGAGCGCCTGTAAAGGCCCAGTAAATTAGTTGTAAGTTATTGATAATTAGGCTAGTTTTATAAATTTTTGTCTAACTTTCAAAAAAATTAAAAAAAAAAAATAAAAGCCGCATATAATTTAATGCTTCAAAAACTCAATGCTGTCTATTGTCGTTAAAGCATATCCCTCCCCCAATGCAGTTTTCCATGAGTGGCGCTTATTTCGAGGAAACGGAACAATTTTCAGTTCTCGGTATGTGCATCACCGATTGTGGAATGGCCACATATACTATGTCGCCAAGAATGCTGCAGTGTTTGAATTTTCTGATACGATGCAAGAAATATTTCTTCCCTTCTGATCTGTCTGTAATCTATAAAGCCGTCATTCGCACAAAGCTTGAATACAACTGCCATATTTGGGCAGGTGCTCCCATAACTAATTTAAAAGTCTCCTGGACAAAATGCAAAAATGAGCTTTAAAAATGATAGGCGATAGAACAATTGTATCTCTTGAACACCGTCGCAATGTTTCATGCCTCTCATTGTTTTATCGCGCTTTTTATAGACAATGTTCTTATGAAATAGCCCGTTGCATTCCTCCCCTAAAAATTTTAAACCGCTTCTAGGAATGCTCATCAGTTTACCCTTGAGCCCAACTTCGGACTTACTTTCAAGTAAATAGATCGTTTTCTCCTATCTTATCCTATCTCAGTTTTCTAATCGCTTGTACTGTGTCTAAATATTTTAAAGGTATTCATAACCCCTTTAATGCGCGAAAATAAAAAAAAAAATTAATTAGAATACAATTGCATTTATACCCATATTTTAAAAGTAAAAATAAAAAAAATAACTGTTTCGTTATATGTACTACTATTACCATCTTAGTTTTAGAAGCTTTGTATTGCGCCTTTGCATGGCTCTGGTTATATAGTCAGCATTTAATATTAAATTTCTTAAATATCTAGGGACAAGACCAGACTCTAGTGTTTTTTCATTTTGACTTTATTCATCATATGATATTAAATTTATCAAGTTTTTTGGAAAAATATTTGTGAAATATATGCAAAGACGTGAAAATTAAAAAAAAAAAAAAATACAAACTGTAAAGAAATCATACCTTGATATTTTCCTTCTGGTGATTGAATCAATAGCGATTCTTTAGAGAGGTTTTCTAATTGCACTAAACCATGATCTCTTTGTACTTTATTTGTGGCTGTAAAAGTTTGTTGTTGTTTCACTGCGCTCGGCTTTGTTTGGGTCGCAGCATTTATTGTCTGATTTCGATGAGAAATCGTTCCTATACTCGACATTATTGGTGTCACTGTTATTCTTGAACTTACAGGAAAATCATTCGAATTAAATTCTTTACGGTTTTTGAAACATGTTGACTGTGATAACTGATTGGTTGTTACTACATCTTTAGTGACTGGTATATTATTTGAGGCAGTCGGGCTTATGCTATCATCAGCCATGTGAATTTCATAGCAAGCCAGTTCGGGTATCACTGGTCTTACTTTTCCACCATCTGGCCTGTGTGGATTTCTACAGCCCCGACATTTACAGCCTATGCAAGATTTCGAGTCTACATAACATGGACATCTTTGTCCACAGCATGTAAGTTTACCAGGAGTTGCTGTGGCATTGCCACAACGACACCCTCGTCGTTTTGGATTCTGTTTGTTGACCTGGCGGAAGAGTGTTGGTGCTACCGCCTTCTGAAATATGTTGAAAATTTAAACAATCATAAGAATTCATTTGGAATACTATTACCCTCGGCGTATTATCTTCTTCCGCGTCTGTCTTTCGTTTAATAGTTATCTTGTTGCCGATCCCAGTATATAAAACTGAATACATCGCAGTACCATTTGAAACTGTCTTTATGGGAGGTGGGTTTCTTACTTGATGTGTTGTCAAAGCATCAACTGCAGGTGTCATCATTACCGACGCCTTGGTTTCAGTTCTGTGCTGCGTAACAAAATTTGGAGTTTTGGCAAGTTGCGTTAACTTCATTGAAGAGTTCACTACAGTAGGTGCACTTGTTGAAGTAGAACTAACGATTGCCGACGAGTTTTTAAGAAATGGTAATGACTGAGACACCGAACTTTGTGTAACGACCATAGGTACAGGTCGAGAAATATCGATCAGTGGAAACTCTTGTTTTATTACCAACGGCAACTGCGTTGTTGGTACTGTAATCACAGACGATGGCGGATGTGCTACAGGCACTTGTGTAATTAAAGCTGGTTTTACATATGATTTGGGAAGTTCTGCTGTGAAAGCCATCAGTATATCTTCAAAGTTAGCTCCTTCTTCAATCAGTTCGACTAAACTCAAATGCGGAATAATGACCCCACTAGCAATGTTGCTCGTTTGAAAAGATTGTTTGCAAATAAAGTTGTACAGTGCCGTAGACATAATATGTTCACACAAGCTCTTGTAACACTGAATGAGAATACGCATCTGCTTATTTTCTTCATAAGTTCGATAGTCTTGGCAATCTTTGCAGGAATTGCAAGAAGGTCGTATATTTTTCCTTCCACGAACACATAAACGGCATACATTGTGTTGACATTTCGATTCTTTGGGCGAAAAAGGGTCCTTTAAGAGACGACCACAAACTGCACACGAGATGGATTGCCTCAGATACGGGACAAGGCGGTAAAGGTCTGATATTTTTTGGTCGCAGGAATTTGCATCGTGTTGCAGGATTATCCTGGAAGTTGATACGTAAAGACTTATCGCATTCATTCTGCTGTAGGTACTTTGTTTTTAAATGTCATTTATTTTGTCCAAAACATTGGCCGATTAGAACAATATTTCTAAAGGCTCAGAATTGCTCAATATGAATCGCTTTTAGAACGGAATTTTACAATTGAAAAAAAATATTAAATTTCTTATTGAATTTCGACAAGCCTTTTCATATTTTATTTACAAATAAAAAGTTTGTATGGACCCTCGTCATAAAGTGCGCAATCTTTGAAACATCCACACATCTAAATATATCACTCGATTTTGTTAGAAAAAAAACTTGTTGGAAAAATTGTTATAAAAACATAAATATATATTGTTTAGTAAATGCTTATTTTATGAAATAATTTTCTGATAAATTTTTAAAATGCAAATATCGAAAAAGATACTATATTATTTCTGACTCCTAAACAACGTATATAATTTTCGCCGATTTAATTTTTGACATTTTTTTATGTTGGTGTCATTCTTGACAGTTGGATTCTCTTGTCGCATTTCTTTTGCTGCTTTTCTTATTTGATGGGTGCATTCAGCAACACCGTGGATTAATGCCGTGCTAGCACAAGTGCTTTCAAAAACAAAAACATTTAAGGAATTAATATTACATCATTTCTATTCATTTCTCTCAGTTGTTTTAACGAATTTTATTTTAGAAATGTATGTGATTTAATAAGGGTATTCATGCAATGGCGGAAAACCCAGATAAACCTCAGAAACCAGATAATTTTATCTCCGCAGAAATGAACTGTCAAAGTTTGTATGGGAAAAATATTCTGCAAAGCAGATAAATTTGTCTAACGAATTTGATGTAGAAAGAGAAGTAATAAACCTCATAAATTTATTTCAAAGAACATTTGTCATTTCCCACATTGACGCAAGTATTTTTAAGGGGTTTCCATGCAAACGCCTGGCGGAAAATTGTATCATTCTGCAAAGCGGAAAATTATCTCGTTGCATGAATACCCTTATTATGTTATTTGTGAAATGTTTCTTTAAATTAAATTTGAATTTCACAGCACTAGTTGGAAGGAATATTAAATAATTTGTTTCACAATGGATTGCGAATGAGGTGTTTATTATATCTTTATTCAACGAGTGATATCCAGATAAAATTGGACTAATGGAAAAGAATGATGACTCTAGTTAGCAAAAACGCACTGCTTTGTCCACTGCACAATTGTTTCCACTATTAACTACAATTTATCAATTTATAATTTTTGGTTACTTACATTTTTTGAACTTATAAAACACAAAAATTTCACATTTTTTGATAAATATTCGTGGAAAAAATTTCTGCAATGAAAATAAACATAATATTTAATTGTTGGTAGATTGTCATTGCACCTGACTGCGTCGCAATGTGCATAGGTACTTGCGGTCGGCGAAGACTGTCTATGCTACTGAACAGAATTGCCACCTTATCTTGCGCCTCCAAAAGCAATTTTTATATTTGTTTTTATTTCAGCAATTATTGCAGAAATTTTTATATCTTCGTTCAAATTATTTCATGATATCTTATTGACAATCAAACATCACATATTGTATTTACATTTTCGGCCGAATTCCAACTCAACCCACCAAATTTACAATGATTTTGCTTGCTCTCGCTCATCTACTACTACTAAACTACTATACTACTATCCCGATTCATAGACCCCTTTCACACAAGGAAACTGAGTTGCCGGCAACTGGGAGTTTGTAGGCGAGAAGGGCAAGAAGTAAGGGGAATGAAAAAAATCTCCCCGGTCAACAATTTGAAGAGATTTTTTTGACATTTTGCTTTGGATTCCAATTAGCCCAACAAAGTCTTCCCAGTTTCCTCCTCAGTTTCTTGGTGCCAGTTTCTTCGTGTGAAAGGTACAAGGCAATTAAAGGAAAACGTCAAAAAAATCTCCAGCAACTGGTTTCCCTGTGTGAAAGGGAAAATAGTTCTGGGGCCGTACTATGTAACTTCATTCTACTTTCGCATCTATTCGAAACGAAAGTTGTTTTTAATGCTATTTTTATTTGGTACTGTATTGGAAAGTAGCGTCCACTGTTCGCGTATTCGACTCTTCGCAACATAATCTCCAATTACATACATCTATTCTTTTCAGTTAAAGTGAACTAGTTAAAGAATAAGCGAGTCGAGATTTTGCGAATTCGAACAACTTTATTGTAGAATCGAATTACATAGTTGGGCCCCTGTTTTGTTAAAATTTCATTTAATTAAAAAAAAAAAAATTACTTAGAACCCGAGAATCGATCCAGGCAAGGATAATTTTTAATGGTTGTGAATTAAATCAGAGGGATCTTATGTTTTTTTTTTGTTTTGAGATTCTGACCCCAACCCTATTATAACTAGGTTGGTTCTGTGCCATACTTCAATTGGCTTAGTCCTTTCACAGTCCAAGCTTTAATGAAGAAGAGATTCTTCTATTTATACTTATTCTGATATTTTACTTGTTCAGATATTTCACACGATTATTATTCTATGACCTCTCCATTATAACGGGTGATTTTTTTGCTACTTGGTTTTTGACGTTTATATTTTTGACAGATCACACATGACAAATTCCACGAACATTTGACATTTCGATTCAGTATTGTTTGCCATTTCATCATGAATAGACTTACGCCTGAACAACGTTTGCAAATTATTGAAATTTATTATCAAAATTCGTGCTCTGTGAAAAATGTGTTTCGCAAGCTACGTCCGTTTTATGGTCGTCATAATCGTCTTCAGCGACGAGGCTCATTTTTGGCTAAATGGATACGTGAATAAGCAGAATTACCGTATTTGGATTGAAGAGCAGCCAGAGGCAATTCAGCAGCTACCAATGCATCCCGAAAAATGCACCGTACTTCTTCAAGGACGATGAAGGCCGCAGGGTTACGGTCAATGGAGAAAGGTACCGTTCGATGATAACAGATTTTTTTTTGCCGAAAATGCAAGAATTGAACTCGGTCGACATGTGGTTCCAACAGGACGGTGCCACATGCCACACTGCACGCGAAACCATGCATCAATTGAGAGGCGAATTCGGTGAGCAGTTGATCTCACGTTTTGGCGCAATCAATTGGCCACCAAGATCATGTGATTTGACCCCGTTAGACTATTTTTTGTGGGGCTATGTTAAGTCTATTGTCTATGGGGACAAGCCAAACACGATTGCTGCCTTGGAAGCCAACATTGAAAGCGTCATTGGTGAGATTCCGGCCGAAATGTGTGAAAAAGTTTGCCAAAATTGGACCTTCAGAATGGACCACCTGAAGCGTAGCCGCGGGCAACATTTAAGTGAAATTATTTTTAAAAAGTAAATGGCAGAAATTGATTTATCGATCCAAATAAAAATTTCATTCACTTTTTACAAGTTTCTGTGTTTTTTTGAATTTTCCAAAACCAAGCTCTTAAAAAATCACCGTTTATTTACCGGGACTATCAAGTTGTTAAGTAAAATTATTTGTCCACTATAACATGGACTTATAAGATTGTTCAGTGACGAAAAAGTTAGAGCAACTTAGTCTGACAGTGATTATAAAAAAAAATTATTGTTGTTTACCTACAATTCGAGTTCGCTCATTCTTGCAAGAAAAATTTTATTAAAAAAATATTTTTCATGAAATTGAGATGATTCCAACAAATAAAGTGATTTATCAACTTAATCTAAATCTAACACCGAAATGTTTTTTTTCTTAACAACAACAATTTGTACATGCAAAACGGAAACTTTAGAAGTTGTGGATTGTGTATATGGCCAAAAAAATGTACTAAGACCTTAAATTTAACATATTTTAAGTTTTAATTATTAAATGACATAACTTGATTTTCCGCAACATAAAATTAATGGCCCTCGGTTGTTTTTTGAGAACCGAAAACCCCAGGTACTTTGACATCTCTTGGGGTTGTGCGTAATGTTCAACGAATGAACCTACTAACTGCTATTAAAGTGACCTTAGAGAGTGATGTTTTTGGTGTACTTACCTATTACTTATGTAGGCACTTAAAAACTTTTCAAAACAATAATCCATATTATATAATTTTTATATGTATAACTTTTTAAAAACTTGCGATACTCTAAATAGTTTTAAATTGTAAATGCACTTAAAAATTAAAGATCTAAGAAAAAAATGGTCTTAAAATTAATAATACTTGGCTTTAGTTTCAGACTATTTTTAAAAAATCTTTCCACAATTGTTCAAAAACATAAATCGTCAAAAAAGCCTATTGCTATTCTTTTCAAAACCACAAATAAAATACCTATAAATCGGGCGGAAAATGACCAAGCTAAAAATCATAGTAATTATAAGTTTACTCGAAAATGGTTGTTTAACAATAAATTCAGATTTTGAGAGTTTTTTTTTGTGATAAACTGGACTAGACGTACGAACCTCTGGGTTTGACTCGTAGCCGTGGGGGTGGCCGTGGCGCGATAGTTGTGTGTTCGCCTGTCAACCTCATGGTCACAGGTTCGATCCCTGCCGTAGTCAATGTCTCCTTAATTTTCCATTAAAAACCAATTCTAAAAATAAGTGCCATACAATGAGTTGCTGGTTTACTCATTACATGCTGTTTAGGCATAGAACTAACAGCATGTGATGGAGTAAAAACTAGTATACCGATAAAATATGACAAAAGAATAAAAAAATTAATGCGAATTATAAGGGACATCGATAAATAAGACACGGAAATTTCTCCGCATTAGTTCAGCCGTCATCCCTGGAGATAAAATCTGAGACAACAACCACCTACAGTCTCCGAATATCGCGCCACACATCTTTCCTATCATTCTTTCTCTTACTTAACCTCACCCTCACGCACGCGCTGTGTTGAAACATTTAAAGGGTATTCATAATCCCTTGAGTGCGTGTAGATTATAAAAAAAAAAAAAAAAAAAAAAAGCCTACAACTATATAATTATGTACCTTTATATATTTTTGTATCAACATAATATATGTACATATATTTTTTTTCTTTTATCGGTGGATAGGTACCATTAAATTTGGATTAAAATGTCGATTTATTGTTTAGACGCTATTGCAAGTATAAATTGTTGATGATGACACTATAACCATGTGTTTTAAAAAAACAAAAGAGAATTTTCGAAAACGAAACAATTTTTCCTCTAACAATGTCTAAGATTGTTTACTTTTAGTCAAGAATAGGACAAGTGATGTGAGAGCAGGAAATGCATCCGTGTTTTGTTTTGAGATTTCAAAACATAAAAATACTATAAGAGAACTCAGACAGTACCTGTAGAAAAACTGATTCACGTTCGCATGCGCATAATTTGCTTTTAAAATTAATTTCGAAAACTCAAGTTTGATTTTTGAAAAATTCAGAGGAATACTATTTTCTTTTAATACTTGATTTAAAGTTTCAGTTAGTGTTTCGTTCTCGTCGAGTGTTGTTCTCGTACGTCGTACCCATCAAGCAGATCAGTTAAATATAAATTCTATTTCTTATTAAAACATTTAATTAGAAAAAAGCGTTTTTGTATAGTGCACCGGTAGTTTTTTTTTTTAAGATAAAATTTAATAAATTCAAAATAGCCTGTGAAAATATCATTCCTTTTCGAAAGTTAGTGTTGATTATTTAAGATCATATTTTTTTTAAGTTCAAGTATACACGAGTATTATTACATAACTACATACCTACATGATTTTCTATATATGCATGATGTATATTTGAAAAAAATCGAAACTTAATTAAAATTCCCATTAATCTTATATCAGTGTAAAGTTTAAAGATGCAACATATTTAAAATATAAATATATATTCATACCTACCTTTAGTTAATTAAAAAAATAACCGTTCAGTTTTTATGCGAGAAAATTATATATTCCAAGTTTAACGAACTGAGTTCATTTCTATTTTTGAAAACCTCGCCGATGCTCACACATATACAAGTGCATGCAATTCATATATTAAAATACAAAGATTGTGCGTGCTATGAAAAACATTTTTTGGAAAAAAAAGTGAAAAGTAATTTTAAAAAAAAAAATACCAGCTGAAAAAACAGTGAACAGTGAAAAAGCATTTTACTGTGGAAGCATACGCAAATACATCGCAACTCAGTGAACATAATGTGCAGTTCATAAAGCTACATACCTACTTTCAATTTTGTATATATAATTTTTTTTTAAACTTTACAATGAGATAAATTCTATTTTTGGATGGAAAAAGAAAAAATATCTGTGTGGAGAAATGGTCGAATCAAGAGAATTTGGTGATAGGTTCATTCTACTTTCACGAATGACTATGGGTTTCGTTTCTTGTGCCATAAAAAAAAATAATAAATTATATTTTTAATTAAACTCATATAGGTTTCATTTAAGATAATTCTGACGAGTATGATCAAATTAGAATCAAAAGATCTGGAACTTTAGCACATGGTCTTATTTCTGTTAATTTTTTTTATTCAGTCATCAGTCGAAATAATTTGTTATTTCATCAAACTGTGTACCCAAACATTTTTTTTTAATATTTAAAAAATATTAAACACTTATTTAAAATTTTCATTATATCGGTGCATGTTAACATATTATTTAAAATAATTTTAATTTTCTGAAGAAAAAAACTTACGTTTAACTTTAATTTCGTGATTTAGATAAAAACAAGTTATGTTCCTACTTATACTGACGACTTCACATAATGCCTGTAGCATTATATGTTCATAAATATATACTACATATATCATTTTTTTAATAATTCAATTTATACTTAACCGCTTCCTTGAATTGATTAATAAGTAAATTGCGTAGCCAAATTTAAGTTGATTCGCAAAATATACAAACACAAAGCTGGATCATGAAGGCTAGCAACTTAGAAAATATACAAAGAAAAGATTTTAAAATTATGACCAATTCATGTCTCATAAATACATACTAATACCTATACGCCTACGCATGTTTGCTGAATATTCTTCTCTGTCAAAAAGTCACTTTACCTATCAAGTTCAGGTATGACTATTTGTCAAGAAACTGTTGAGTTTGTTTTTATGTAGATTATGCGGCAAATGATCGGCCGCATTCAAAAATCGTAGCATAGCTATCCGGATCGGTTGGTGTTGGTGTATTCCCATGTAAAAACACAGCTGATGAAAAAAACAGCTGTTGCCAGAAAATAAATCTCAAGCAATATCGAAAACGTTTGTATACTTTTGCATTTTGGTTGTTTGAGGAACTTGAATAGTTACTAACGTAACTTAGATAGGCTATCATACCGACATTTGACAAATATGAATACAAATAATAACAACATATTCATACTAGTTTCAAAATCTGACAATGACACAGTAATTATGACAAATTTGGTCTAGTAGTAACAGACACAATGGACAAAATTTGCCAACTGCTAATTTAAACAAAAATAATATTCATATTAAATAACATAAACTATTCCAAAACGACAAATCTGGCAATACTTATTAACATCAGCTGGAGCTCGACTTGGAAATTGTAAGGACAAAATTCCAAGTTTAATACATCGGTTTGGTATCTTTATATATGTATAAGCTATGAGTACAAAGCTATTTTAAATTGTTTTTCAAGTTTACCGATACGAATATGATTGGCTCCCGAAATATACATGTACATAAGCTATACCCAGTTCTTAAAAGTATATTAAAAAAAAAATACTTAGGTATTCTCATCTAAGCTTACTAACAATTTAAGTTTATGGATAATAAAATATTTTTTGCCAGGTAAAAACATTTTTAACAAAAAATAGTATACTTAGTCATAAACAACCCGGGGATTTAATTCTCTTTCATTTGTATGAAAGATTGACAAGGCGCCTTATACCCCACAGTTTCATTTTATTTAAATATGTTTAAATTGTCATATCCCAAAATAGTCTTTAAAAAGGCAAATGATGTGTCTTGGCAAGATGTTAAAGTACATTACTTGTTCTTGTCTACACATTTTATCAATAGAAACTGACGATTGATTTTCAATGAAATTTCCTTTTTGTTTTTGAAAATACTTTTTACATTTTTTACATATTAGGGGTGACATAAATTGGCACAAAAAACTGTTTACCTAATACATTGCGAATTCGTATTCAAAGTGAAGAACCCACATTCTCTTGGTTGAGTTTCTATAAATATCTGGCGCGGAAAATCAAATTTAATTTAGAATTTTTTTGGATGAGTTTTGGTTTCTATACGTCATCCACAATATTTAAATATAAATACTTGTGTTGGTTGTGTTTTGCAGATTTGTGTTTTAAATCGAAATGTTCAGTATCGACTCATAATAAAATTTATATTTTTTGTACCTACGTGAAAAAAAAACTTAAATCAAACCTCATATTCTATAAAAGTTAGGGTTAAATCACAAAAAGAATAGTAAGCATATTTTCAAAAAAAAAATGTCTGGACAGCATCCGCAGCCTTCGTATGGAGGAAGTGGACGAGGAGGTTGGAATCCCCGAGCGAGTAATGCAGCAACGCCATCCCCATCGTTTATGTATCGGCCACCATCTCCCTGGACGCCAGTGGCACCATCTCCACCACCAATTATATCGGGTCAACGAAGGTCATCCATACAATCTCCAGCTCAAATGATGAATTCTGCAATGAGCCCTCCAATCGGCAGAATGCAGACAATGTCTCCAGGCCCTCAAGCTGGACTTCGTGGATCACGTGGTGTAACAAGTATTCCGCATCCAAGACCCCAATGGCCATATCGCGTGCCACAGCAATTTTCAAGTGACACTCAATCACCCCAACCATATCAGGTTCCTTTCTATCCATCATCGCCTAACTTTTATTCCACATCATCTCCAAAGGTCTGCCCATCGCCTCCAACGTTTGCAGGCGTTAATGGTCCAAGACCATTTCGACCAATGTATAATACATCGACTCAGAATAACCAAGTGCATGATCATGCACATGGTATAAGTTCGTTTCAATTGTCACCAACACCCTCGCCAGTTGTCTGCCAGGCTTCACCTGAGTTCTTGTATAATAACCAGCCTCCTCCGTCATTGTACGAGCAGCATTCTTCGAGATCTCAATTCGAATACGTTGGCGTGCCATTGGAACCTCCACAACCTAAATCGTATGTGATTTATGATGACGAGGAGGAACAAGGTCCCTCAACAGCCGAAATAATTGCCAATCAATCACAGGACTATATAGACGAGAAATTAGCGGAATATCAATTGACCATCCTCCAGTTACAAGGTATGATACATTTTTATTTTAAAATTACTATAGTTACTATTTAATATTTAATACATATGTTAATTTTTTTTTCTTTTTCATGTCATTTGAAAAATGCTTAAAACTATATAAACTTAAAACCATACAATATACATTTAATTAAAGATTATTTTCAAAAATGAAATAGTTAAGTACAATCGGTTGTCCGAAGACAAGAAGCGATAGTATGCGATAAAGGGAAAAATAATAATTTGAGAGAGAAAAAAAAAACTACAAAGAGCAAAAATTTAAACTAAAGGAATTATCAACTTTTCAACTACATCAAAGTTTGATAAAAAAAGCCAATGCTTAATATTTTTCACTAATACTGATTTAACTCGCTCACTTCTAATATTAGCAGGTAATTTATTAAAAAGACGAGCCGCAGTAACATTATAAAAGTGTGAAAAATGTGCTTTCTTGATTGTGGGTACTTTGACAAGATTACAGATATTCACGCGTAAATTACAATTTTCGTGGATTCTCGAAGCATTATAACCAGAATTTTCAAAAAAACGTTTAAAACCTTGTAGAAATACAAATGCCTTAATCCAAGCTTTTAAACAACCCAAAGCTAGGAGATAGTCGATTAACCTTACACAAAATGCGAACTAAATGTTTTTGTTTTATAAGTAGATGTTATAATTTATTAAAATGGGTTCCACCCCAACAAGTTAAGCCGTACTGCAGCTTAGATTTAAAAAGATCGTTGTAAACTAATTTTAAAACTATCACCCCACAGTATTGGCTGAGTAGAAAAATCTGTCTAACTACATTTGTTAAAAAATTCTTAACAGACAGTGTATGATCTTTCCAACTAAACCTATAATCTAAAGTTAAACCCAAGTATTTAAAAATGTCGACTGGCTCAACTGAAAAACAATCTCTGGCGCAGCACAGATTTGAATTAAAAGTAATAAAATTATGATCACAAAAACAGGAGTACATTAAACGGTATCTTTTGCAATTCGGCGAATGGTATATTAAAGGCATTTCACTACAAATTTTACCCATAATATTAAAAATCATGTTCACTAGTATTTTCACTAATGACTAATTTATGAATTTATGTGATTAACTTCTGAATAAAAGTTGAAATAACTTTTACTACTGTACTGTAACTTTTACTACTGTACTGTATCGGCAAACACCGTTATTGTGCCCTTTAGAGGTTGCAAGAAAAGTGAATTGACAAAAATCAAAAACAAAACTGGACCTAGAACAGAACCTTGTGGTACACCAAAGTTAATGAAATTTTTAGCACTTAAGATATTTTTAATTTTAACTCTTTGACTACGATTATGCAGATACGATAAAAACCATTCATGTATATAGCCTCTAAATCTAGCATTAAATAATTTTGTAAGCAAAATATCATGGTCTACCATGTCAAATGCTTTGGTTATATCAATAAATAGTATAGCTGGTATAACAGATTCATTTAGACTTCTATACACTTCACTGCATATCTATAACAGAGCATTTTCGGTGGATCTACCAGTTCTAAAGCCAAACTGTTAATTACTGAAAAAAATCGTTTTGTCTAGAAAAGACTGATAATAGTGATATAGGGCGATAATTGCTTAAATTCGAAGTATCGCTTTTTTTATATAGGGGGATAACTACTCAGTTTTCAGCAAATCGGGAAAGACTCCTTTTAGTTTACTTAAATTAAAAATGTGGGTTAAAACATCTGCAACTAGAAAAGATATTCTTTTCAGAATATTACTAGAAGTATTATCGCACGACCTAGAATTTGAAGTTTTTAGCGACTGTTTTATTTTATTTATTTCAAAGGCTGAAAAAGAATAAAAAAAGTTTGAGTTTGAATAGGTTCAAAAGCATTGGCATTGTCACATTGACAAGCAAAGGAATTATTCATTTCTGTGATGCAATTATTACTTGTAATATTAGAAAAATAAAATAAAAAATAGTCACTTTTAAGTTCTCCATATTACTTTTCGTAACACTTTTTTAGTCTATAGTTGTTGGGATGTTTCTTAGAGTACTAAAACAACAAATTTTTCTTTTGAATTTTTTTTTAAAGATCATAACTGACAGAAACTGTTTTAGATGTTTGTTTTTTTTTGACGTTTTTTAATCTTCTTACTAGATGACTCTAGGTGAAATTGAAGTTTATCAAGAAAAAGCATAAAGGCAGAAGATGGATCATGCGCTAAATAAACCTCATCCCAAAACTCAAAAAACTAAAGCTGATCTTAAAGCAGAGTAGTCAATTTTAGTTAATTCATTAGTTTTAAACGGCTTTCCTCGGGACACACTGTGATCAAGCTGAATTGTTGTTAAAAAGTGGTCAATTATGTTAAGATCAAAGGTAGTCGTGGAATTACTCCTATGTAATCCAATAAATATATGATCCAGACAACTACTAGAATTTTGAACTACACGCGTTGGTACATTCAACAGACTTACCAAACCAAAAGAAGACTTAAGTGATAGATAATTATCAGTTTCAGATGAGGTAGTAAGAAGGTCAATGTTTTAGTCACCGACCATAATAAGATTTTTGCACTTCTGGTTTTCCTCAAAACGGAGAGAATTCATCCAGAAAGCCATTTACTGAGCAAAAGTTAAATGTATAGACACAGACAAAACAATATATAAAACCAGAAATTTCGCATTTGACAGTAACCAAGTCAGCACTGTTAAAATTTGAACATTTAATTGTAATATTAGATAAATTATTTCTATATAACACTGCGACTTAGCAGCATATGAATTATTACTTGTTGTAACAAAATTAAAATTAGGTATAGAGAAATTAGCAACTTCATTATATAAAATCCAGATTTCTGAATGATATCCGGTAAGTGAAACAAGGAAGCAAGATGAGTTAAAAAAGTATGAAAGTTTTCACGAATGCTGCGTATATTTTGATGGATTACTGAAAACCCAGAAAAGGACAATAAGATTTGATGATTAATGCAAAAACATTTTAAATTATCAGCAGAATAGGAAATATTGGTATCAATTGTGTTAATATGTTATTTAAATTAGAATCACTCATATCTTAATTATATTGAATTTTCTAGGTCAACAAAATCCTTAAAACTAACCACATTGATTACATTTTCCCCTTCTTTTCTTCGAATGAGCACAGATGAATTTCGAATTCAAACATATTGACATATATTTTTTTGTTTAAGCTGTTTTCCCTTATCCAGTATAGAACGTGTATAGGTAGTAAGTGAGTCGTTTATAAAAATTCTTCTGTCAACAGATAAAACATTAACTCCCTCGCCGCCGTTGTTCCCAACACCACTGCTGCCAGCGCTGCTACCAACGTCTTTAACATTTTGATATAAGCTCGCAGAGAGTTTAATTTTATCATTACGCATCTAGTTCATAATTTTCATCTTAGATGAAAGAGAAGAGAATTGAATAGTCACAATATGATTACCAGATTTATTATTTTGGTTTTTTGCATTAGACTTAAGAGTTTTCTTTACATAGCAAGTCACAATCTCATCAGTCACAATTTGAGCACCAACACCAAGAGTAAACAGCTTCATCACCTTTTCCTTCACATTAGCATTAAGCTAGTACTAGACGGTCCTTGTAATGTGTCATTGCCGTGACACTCTGACGTCAAAATAGGTCCTAGCACCGTCATTGCCGTGACAAAGGTAATCATGTCATGGCTAGCTACAATGACTATCACACGACTGACACATGTCTGTCATTGTTGTCCCAAACTCTAATGAACGTCAAAGTGTGTCACGGTGATATTTATGTCTGGGTATCACACGACGTGACACTTTTACTACAGACAAATACGTCAGAGTGTCACGGCAATGACACGTTACAAGGACCGTCTAATACTAGCTTTAGACACATCGGGAATTCCAATAATTTCAACATCACATTGCTTCATTTTCTGTTCCAGCTAATTAGCTTTCACCTCCAAAGCATCAACTTTCTTTATAAGGATTTCGTTGTTTTCCTCAAGAGTTTTAATTTTTAAGAGCGCTTTAGTATTTAGTTGTTGTAAGTTCATGATTTCAGCGTACAATGTCTCCAAGGTAATCGACTGATTGTCAGTCTGCGATGAAAGAGATTTACCGCTCGCAATAATGTTATGACTTGAACTATTATCCCTCGATTTAGTGACGTTTAGAGTGGAGTTAGAGAGCGTAAGAGAATGATCGTGCACTGATGCACTTACTCAACTAGCACCTTTATTACCTTGGACACTTTTTTTTTTAAAATCAAAATAATACAAACTAATATTATTTAATACATAAATGAATTAAATCATTTTTATTTGAGACATGCGTACATATTGTGGGTTATCGGTAATAAAAAATTCGCTGGAAATTTTTCTCCAATTCGAAACTTGGGAACGTGAATGATGTTCAAAAGTTTCCCTCGAAATTTATTGGTATCTGGAATAAGATTTCCCAGGGAATTTCGATGTCAATTCATTCGATTTTTTGTTTAAGAGAAATGTATTTCGTGGGAGATTCATGATCACAGGAAAAATTTCCAGGGAATAAAATATTCCGTGGGAAACAAAATTGGAATCGAGATTTTGATCAAACTTGACATTATGATAATAGGAAGTCTATTTCACAATTTTGTCTGTCAGTTTGTATGTCCGCGAGTCTGCAGCCAAAACAGTTCTTCAAACTCGGTACATATTTTTTTTCGGTAATGTGCCCAAACGTTTTTTTTTTTTTGTTATTTTTTTAAGACCAAAAACAAAAGTAGTTGCTATAAATTTTTTTTAAACAAAATCTTTAAATCTTATTTTTCTTAGAAACGGCTTTTAAAAAGAAAAAATAGTTCATTAATGAAGCGGGACGTATTTTTTTTGGTTTCTGATTTTCTGAAGTTTTTAAACATTTTCAATTTTGTTTTTTTGAAATTAAAAAAAAATATTTTTGAAAACTCAATACATATTTAAAAAAAAAATATGTTAAAGAAAAACTGTTAAGAAGAATGATTTTTTAAAGAATTTTTTTCTCCAGGAATTTTAATAAGAAATATGTGTATTCTAAAATTAGTGCAGCCAACTTTTAAATACACAAATATTTCATTTTGTGTTCTTATTAACGGTACTTTCCATAAAACCACTTTCATATTTTTCGACTTTCACACTATTGGATGAACCGATTAAATTATATAATAATGTATACTAAAATTTTCAAAAAAAAATATTTTTTCGATTTTTAATAAATAAATATATTTTTTATTTTAAAAACGATTAACTGAATTTTTTTTAAATTCAAATTTTATATGTATATTAATAATTACTTTAAATTGGCGTGTAGATAGGTATCTACTTAAAAAATATTTTTAAAAAAAACCGCTTTAACGATTTTTGAAATATTTGTCTGATATATATTCATATTTTTCAAAGAATTCAAATGGCGTCTTTTTTCTAAAAAAAGCTAAACAATCTAAACAATTTTATTATGTGTTCCTATGTACCATCTATTTATTTCTACATAATTACTCGTATGTTTCACTTTTACGCATTTTTGCATAACTAAACTAGGTACATACTTACACATGTTTTTGCTATCTACGTCACTGAATCCATAATATGAACTTTATAGGCTCTCATTCTATCTACCCAACTACATGCATGTTAACTACAAGAGCAAGTTCGAACGATCCAGTCGTGAATTTTATTTATAAAGTAGTTGCATGTTTTTTCAATTAATTGATAGGTATAGGTATACCTGTTAAAAATCAGATTCAGCAATTACTCAAAAGTTCAAAAGCATTTTATGGAGTTGAATTTTTTAAAATAAAACTAGACTAGAACCTACTGAACATTTTAGAAACTCCTTTGATAATATCCAAAGAAAAAGAACTAGTTGTTGTTGTTGTTGTTGTTCAAATGCATCCACCTGTATTTACGTAATACACGGGGGTGTCGAATTTGGCCGTGTTAGCTATTGTTCGGCGGTTGGATGTTGTAGGAACTGGGGGCATCGAGCTGTATCTTTTCCTACACATCAAGTGCCTACATAACCTCCAAGTTGGAGCCGCCGGATACTGGTCTTGACTTTATGTCTTAACTTGCTAAAATTGTATGTGCGAATGTTGATCACGGAAAATTGAAACATTAAACCCATATCCCGACAGATTGGAGGTTAGTGCGTTGGGCTAACGACCCGACCACAGTAAAAAACAATATTGTAATGAGAGACACGCGAGAAGTCACGGATAACGACCACCCTCAAATGGCAACCAGTCCCGGAACGAAAATGAACTACGACCTACGAGTATGCACGTGGAATGTAAGGACACTCTATACGCCAGGTGCTACTCAAAAACGTGAATCTGTCCTCTCGCTGTACAAGGCAGACATTACCGCGATCCAGGAGATACGATGGGTAGGATCAGGAATAACGAAAAGAAAATTTTGCGACATTTATTACAGCTGTCATCAAAGAATGCACATGTTGGGATGCGGATTCGTCGTGGAAATCGACTCAGGTCGAAAGTCATCGATTTTAAGCCGATAACCGATCGCCTGGCTGTGATCCGCATCAAAGCTACCTTCCAAGACATCAGCATAATATGTGCACACGCCCCTACCGATGAGCTGAAGCGCATCAAACATCTTGGACGTGCGAACCTTCCGAGGTGCAAACGTGGACTCTGACCACTTTCTTGTTGTGACAAAGTTCAGATCCCGACTGTCAAACGAAAAGAAAACGAAGACCGCCCAAAGGAAAAAATTCAACATCGCCTGCCTTAGCGCATCTGAGAAAGTCAGAGACCCAGCCACAAGCGTCAACGACCAGTGGAACCAGTATCGCGACATCATTAAGGAGACAGCCAAGACCACCATAGGCTACCAACCACCCACGAAAAAGAACCCGTGGTATGATGATGAATGCGCGGTATTGAAGCAGGAGACGGAAAATGCACGAATGCAAATGCTGCAACGGAAAACAAGAGCATTAAGGGACGACTACCGTGCAAAGAGAAGGAACGAGAAAAAAACCCTGCGAAGAAAGAAAGAGCATCCGCAGCCTCTCAGCTTAGGTATCCCGAGGAATCTTGCACCGCCACCAACACCCGCCGGTTCTACAAAACAGCCAAGCAACTGGCACCTGGTTATAGGACCAGTCAATGAAGATCCAGTCCCAGCGCCCAGTACTGAAGAGGTTAAGAAAGCCATCCACAAGCTTAGGAACAACAAATCCGCCGGCTCGGATGGCCTACCTGCGGAACTATTCAAGTATGAAGGAGATGTCCTGGTAGGGCGCATGCACCAGCTCATTAAACAAGTGTGGGATGAGGAAAGCATAACCGACGACTGGTCAAATAGCTCCATATGCCCAGTCTACAAAAAAGGCGATCCTATGTCCTGCAAGAACTACAGAGGCATATCCCTGCTTAACGTTGCCTACAAGATTCTATCCAACGTACTATGTGAGCGTCTAAAACCTTTCTGCAACACTATCATCGGCACGTACCGGTGTGGCTTCAGGCCAGGCAGATCAACGATAGACCAGATCTTCACATTGAGGCAAATCCTGGAAAAGACCGATGAATTTCAAGTCGATATACACCATCTTTTAATCGACTTCACAGCCGCATGATAGCATAAGTCCCCAAGAGCTTCTATTGACGAAGTCGGAACTCGGGATCTCGAAAAAACTGATCCAGCTATGCCGCATGATGTTACAAAATACGCGGTGGAACGTACAAATGGGAAACAGCTCATCTGAGCTTTTCCAGACATATACATGGTTCATACAAGGAGATGCGTTATCATGTGACTTCTTTAACATAGTCCTGGAGAAGATAGTACGCAAGAGTGGTGTTAACCTTGAAGGCACTATCTTCAACAGGTCTTCCCAACTGCTTTGTTATGCGGACGACATCGATATCATCGGCCGCTCTAAGCGAGCTGTGAAATGCGTTGTTCTTGAAGTGAATGAGGACAAAACCAAGTATATGCTATCAACAAACAAAGCCTCACCTGTCCTAATTGTCCTAGGACAAAACGTCACTGTTGGTAGCAGTAATTTCGAGGTAGTCAAGGAGTTCACCTACCTCGGAACAAACATCAATTCCACGAAAGTAACCTTAGTGGAAATCCGACGAAGAATTACCCTTTGGCCAAACAAATGGGTTCAAAACTCCTGTCTCGAAAGACAAAGTGCACGTTTTACAAAACGCTAATTTTAACAGTTCTACTCTACGGCGCCGATGCTGGACGATAAGTAAAAGAGCGGAATTGATACTTGGCACTTTCGAGAGAAAAATTCTTCGGAGGATATTTGATTTAAAATTAGATAGTTGCAAAAACTCAAAATTGTTCTGAAATAACGTACGGGAACTTGGAGGTCGTGTTCGAGCCAACAATAATACTAACTCGCTTCAGGTTGATTTACTAGCAGGTCATTTTAAATCATTGCTTTCAGCCGGTGGGAACTTTCAAACCTTTAGTTTCGCATATCCTAACACGGTCGTACATTAACTGGATATAGCTCTATCCATAGTTGAGATAGAGGCCGTTCTTTTAAATAGGAAAAATAATAAGGCGCGGGTATAGACAGTATCCCTGTAGAATTCTATAAAAATGCTACCACTACGTTTAAAAATTATTTAGTAGAATTTTTCAACCGTATTTATGTTGAACCTTCTGTACCTCTCAGCTTTAACAAAGAAATCATTTTTTCCATATTCAAGAAAAGTGGTGCAAGTCTTCTGAAAAATTACCGAGGTATTTCCATTCTCAATTCAATTAGAAAAAATTTTGGCTCTATTCTCTATGTCAGACTTTTGAAATGGGTGGAAAACGGAAATCGTTTAAGCATATACCAAACAGGATTTCGCCACGGTTTCTCCACAATAGACCATATTTTATTCTACCGGGGGAGTAATTTTCGGAGAAATGCTTGTGAAGGTTTTACTCTACGCTGATGATTTAGTGTTGTTAAGGGAAAGTCCTCACACACTACAACTACAAATCAACAGAATTCAGGAATACTGTGAATTATGGGGGTTGCAAATCAATACTAGAAAAACCAAAATAATGATCTTTAAACGAAGGCAACGAAGAAGACTATTACCCGTAGAAAAATGGTATATAAACTGTGATCTAATTGCTAAGTTAGATGAAAAAATGTACACTGAACACTTGATCAGAGCAACCTCGTCGACAAGCAGACTAATCTATAAAAACTTAAAACACAAATTGTTAACTGAAAATAACTACTTTTGTTCTGAACTTTCTATAGAAACTATAAGTACAATCTTTAGATCAAGGGTTGAGTTACTCAATTTTAATTTTATCCCCCATAGGTCCGATTTACCTCAAATTTGTGATCTCTGTAACAAAAGTGAACTGAAAGATAGTTTTCATTTCATAGCAGTTTGCCCAATCCTTCAAGAAATCCGACGGCTTTACTTCCAAGAAAGCTTTTTGTCTCTGACTCAACTTATAAAAGTATTGAACGGTTCCTTAGGTTGGTCTAACTTATTTAAATTTTGTAAACGTGCACTATTTTATCGCAACTAATACATATACACATTCCTCCAGTTTAATTACTTATCTTTTTATGTTTCAAATCATTCTAAAATTGTAATTATATAATATATTTAAAATTGTTTTAGCTAGTTTCAATTATACATACAACAAACTTACGAATTTATTACAAACTTAGTTAAATTAGATAAATTAAGAAATATTGTTAACTTCAATAATTATTAACACTTAATTTCCTTTATATGTAATTTTATTATAT
This sequence comes from Philhelius pedissequus, assembly GCA_910595825.1. NCBI lineage: Eukaryota > Metazoa > Arthropoda > Insecta > Diptera > Syrphidae > Philhelius > Philhelius pedissequus. Next base: position 346,457,779 of record OU343160.1, on the reverse strand, counting down.
ATTTCATTGCTTAAGAACTGTAAATCAGGCGGACGGCTGCAAAGTCATGTCCTTACCTTATCATTATTATATTTTGTTTATACAGGGTGGCGCACGAATCGTGCTACAATAAGAAATTTAAATAACTTTTATTTTAATCGATGTATTTCATTAATTTTTTTTATTGGATTAAAAATTAAATTTTATTTTAAGTAACAAATGGTTTTTAAAGATGATAGACCGCAAATGACCTCCACGCTCATCCACACATATGCGGCACCTGATCAGAAAATTGTTTATTGCGGCCTGAAGGGTTGAAATTGGGATCGACTCAATTTTTTTTTTTTTTTTTTTTTTTTTTTTATAACTTTGCACGCGCTCAAGGGATTATGAATACCCTTTATATGTTTTTTCTTAACACAGCCCGGCATCCGGTGGAAGAAGAGAAAGAAGGATAGGAAAGATGTGTGGCGCGATGTTCTGAGACAAGTGCTGGTTGATGTCTCAGATTTATCTCCAGGGATGGCGGCTGAACTAATGCAGAGAGAATTCCCGTGTCTTATTTATTTATGTCCCTTATAATTCGCATTATTTTATTTATATCGTTGTCATATTTTTATGGGTATGCTAGTTTACTCAATCACATGTTGTTAGTGTTATGCCTAAACAGCATGTAATGAGCAAAGCAGCAACTTATTTTATGACAATTATTAGAATTGTTTTTTTAATGGAATATAAGAAGACATAGACAACGGCAGGAATCGAACCTGCAACTACGAGGTTGACAGGCGAACACACAACTATCGCGCCACGGCCACCCCCAATTCTCAATTATTGTCTTAATGGGCTGCTTCAATTCAATCAAATTCCTGGGTTTTCTTTTGTACACTTCCTGATTGATATAACTCCATAAAAAAGTCTGGTGCATTCAGGTCAGGTGACCTTGGGAGCTAGCGGAAGGTGCAGTTTCTGGATATCAATTTGCTTGGGAGTTTTCGTTGGAGCTCCGCCATAACTTGTGTGGCTTCGTGTGCACTTGCTCCATCTTCTTGAAACCAAATCCTGTTGAAAGGGACACATCTTCGGCGAAGTTCAGAGGAAAAAAAACTCTTTCAACGTCTTTAAATAACGGTCCCCATTGACAGTTTGTGTTACACCGTTTTTCTTCAAAGAATTATGGCCCGACAATACACCTTGATGAAACTGCGCACCACACAGTGACTAGTTCTGGGTGCAGTTTTGTCTCATGGAGCAGTTCTGGATTAGATTCACACGATATACGGCAATTTTGCTTATTTACATTGCCGTTTAAGTCAAAATGGGCCTCATCAGACATGAACAAACAATTTATCAATGTGTTGTTTTCTTCGGCCATTGCAATCATTTTTCGGCAAAATTCCAGGCGAACAGGCAAATCCTGATTCTTTAACTTGCTTGAAGTATCCGTTGTAATGACCGTCTGCTAACTCCAATTTGGCCCGATTAGTTTCGAGTCGAAACACTTGGATTTGCCTGTATTGCCGATGCAACAGCCACTATTGTATCCTGAACCCGAGCATTGGGATCTCGATGATACGGTCTTCGTTCGATGCCTCTAGATTCGACAATGGTCCATCTACTCAGGGGAGTACCGCCAAACTCCAGCCTAAATTCCCTTTGGACGGAAATGACGGACTGCAAAGAATGGTATCGCTGCACTATCCAAATCCTTTTTCAGTATCACAAGCATTCATTTTGACAAATCTAAACAGTAGCCTTTAAAATAAAAAAAATAAGCCGATTACTGAAAACACTGAAAAAAAGTTATTACGTCGTATTTTTGTAGTACGATTCGTGCGCCACCCTATATAACTACCGAAATAAAGAATTGTATCTATCTATATATCTATAATAAAAATAAGAAATTGGAATATTTACTGTTACCCTTTAAAAAACACCAAAAATGACAAACAAAATGGAATAATGCCATGAGATATTATAGTTTTTAAAGGTGTGACGATACAAAATTTGGATTTATACAAGCGCACTACTTTAGGTATATTCTACATTTTGGTATAACATTTTTACATTTTTTGTTATTAACGGTACCATTTTTATAATTTAAATTTCTCATAAGCGGCTCTACTCATTTCGATCAAAATTTTGATATTGGAGGTCCTTCAAATTCTAAATAATACTGAATATCAAAATTTTCGAAAAATATTTGTTTGGATTATGAAAAAAAAACCAAAAACTAAAACCATTTTATTAGCAAAAAATCCTCCTCTGATAATTCTGAGAAGAGAAATTCTCTTTTTGATCTGAAAGGCACTAATGCATTGATACTCATATGTCAAAGTACTGATAATCTATTTGAATCTTCGGCTTCCTCGTCATCATATGATAAATTTAGAATTGCACATAAAGACAAAACATCAAAATTGAGTAGATGCAATTAGAAATTAGCAAACATTATTTTCAATTTTGAAAATTTTCACGTATAAAATGATTTTCACATATACAATAACTTCACAATCATCAGAATCAAAAACAAGTTTTCAGTTGGAATCTTGAATCGTAGATTCCGAATTGCCAAATAAATATGATAAAACACAAAACTATATTGGTAAAGATTTATAAAAAGTTGAAATGAAGTTCAAGCTCTCTTCAATTTCTCATATTATAGCTATCAGTGATTTTAGTTTTTCTTTTAAAAATATGTATGCACGTAATTAACAATTAATCAGGTTTTCCAGTTGGTCTAAATAATATTTCTTTGTTTGATTCAATCAAGTGTACCTACTGTGGACTATTAAAAATATAGTATATTATACTATGACACAAATTACATATAATATTTGCAGTATAATCCAAAAAATTAAATTTGCAATTTCCAAGACTAACTACTTAGCATAATTTGGCAGCCATATCTCAAATCAAAGTATCATCTATTTCAATGTTCGTTGTAATTTTATTGTTCGTCTAAGATTATTCAATTTTTAAAATTTACAAAATGTTTCAATCAGATGACCAAAAAAGTGGTAAGCAGCAATTTTAGGACTTTTGCCTGGCAACGCTTTTGACTAGTGTGGTCCCGAATAATCGAAATACATTGACGCAAAATTTTAAACAATTTAGTACGATGTTACGCATATTCATACTCAATGGAATGGTTTCCACTTATCGTCATAAATACGATAAGTTGCGATATGCGTTTTTTCACACGGCTGCTGTTGATTTCGGAAGCACAGCAACAGTAACGCTACAAAAACACGACTATTGTTGCGAAAATAATTCAATATTTGATCGAATGCTTCTAATGATCGTCACTCATCGACTTTGAAGAATTTAAATTTTTTAACACTTTTGCAATCCCACTTTGAACATGTATTACTGCGCTTATATCAATAATATCAGGAACGTTTTCTTAGTTCCGTCTGTTGAGAATTTTATAATTTTTCTTTTTAATTATTCAATTTGGTTCAGTCGTTTCCAAGTCTTGGGCATCATTATTTTGATATTCCGAATTTCAAACTTCTCCTTTTAAACTCTACTCTATTTTCCTAATGTTCGCACTGTGCTTGATCATATTAATGGAATTCAAAACAAAACAAAAAAAACAACAAAACAAGGATTCATTTTTATATACCTATATAGGTTCCGGCGCGGGTGTGTTCGTAATTCTTCTTCTTTATCGATGTTGATGATTTTTTTCTGCCCCAGCACTTCCCAATATTTTTTTTAATTCAAGAAAAATATTTTGCTAATGAGGTCTGTCTCTGTGATATGACCTAGTGAATTCGGTTAGCACATACTAAATTAAAAGACAAATCTGCTTAATATGGAAAATTAGCGTAATCATAAACACCATAATAATTCAAATAATTATTATTTGGCTATCAGAAAACACGAATTGCGCTCCGTCAAAAATTAATGATGTGAATCTAAAATATGTTTTCTTAGTATTTCATAGCAAAAATATGAGCAATTTTGCTGAGGTTTTTTTTCATATGAAAAAGATTGTTCAGAACGCTGAGATCTCAATTTGCGAAACTAGCCTATAATTTCCATACAACCTTTCCGATTGGTCGTCCAGAACTGTCCTGAGCCCAACAAAATGACAGTTTTTACCCTAAACGGAACAGAAAACGATTCTGGATTTCAATTCTGAATCGAGAACAGAATCAATAATACACTCACATAATTAAAATGTCAAAATCATCTTTGTGTAATTTCGATTTATTATTAAATTTAATTTAATAGTTTCGTGAAAATTATATAAAAAGAAGCAAGTTCATTATTTTAGATACAAACAGTGTGTATCTAAATTCAAATCAAGTGCTTTTGAAATTATTTTTAGCCGATGTGATTTATCTAATTTAATGTTCACAAATATAGTGATACATACATTTCAGAATCAATCAAATAGAGTCCGAGTGTTTTATTGGGGAACGTGTTCCGGACTAGCTACCAATCGAAAATGCCATGAAGAAAGCGAATGTGTTGTTTGAATTTTGTATGCTGGGTGTAGACCGCCTCGGGTTATTTCTATGCGAAATAGTGTTTTCATGTTTATGTACATATAGAAGTAATTAATCAAAAAACTTGTATATAATTTTTATTTAAATTGAAGCCACATATGCACACATTGTGTTGACGTACAATACCATTATGTATGGAGATATATTTTTAAATAAAACCAATATCTATTTTTATATTTTTTGTTTACTTTTCTTATTATTTAACGTGAGTTGTAAAGCCAGAAATAATTATGTTGCAAAAAAAAAATGTTTTATTAAGTTTATTTAAGTAAAATGTGTGTTTTTTTTAATTCAGTGAAAGTACTCAGTTTTGCATTTATAAGTAACATATTGAAATATTATATTGTTATTTAATTTTTTCTTTCTACATTGAAATTTAGTTCACGTTGAGTAGGAAATTTTCCCCACTCTAAAAGAGAACAAATGAAACCATTGGATTGTGAAATTTGTTGAGTGTCTAGTGAGAAAACCTTCAATTTACTAGTGAAAGGATTTTCTACATCTTCTAGACTTCCTTTCACGATTATTACAGAATATTTACCCTAACATCAGGGAATGTATTAAGTGGTAATTGTTATATTTTGTGGTTATTACTATTTGAAATTGGTAATTCTAAATCATGTTTCTGCTAACTACTATTTTGCACTGTACCCTATAATAAGCTCTTCTTTATCTTTTTGTTACATAACCCATGCTATAAAATAATATGTTCGTTCGTTGAACTTTACCCAGGAACAACCCCAAGAGGTGTCAAAAAACCTGGATTTTTCGGTTTTCAAAAAACAACCGAAAGCCATTCATTTTAAGTTGCAGAAAATCAAGTCATGTCTTTTAATAATTAAGCCTTTAAATATGTTAAATTTAAGTTCTTAGTACATTTTTGTTTGGCCCATGCACAATGCACAACTTCAAAGGTTTCTATATTGAATGTCTGTGTCGGAAAATAAATTTTAGTATTCTTTTAATTGTTTAAAAAAAGACAAAAACAATGCAAACGTATGTACATACCACTGTTACCACTGGGACTCATTTGAGCCAAAAGGGACTCATTTTCTTAGTTTGGCTCAGGGACTCATCTTTTTTAGATTTGATTCATTTTTTTAAGAACGAGTCAATTTATAGTTAAAAGCACTTTTTTCTCATTTTGCTGAAAATATTTTAAAAAGATTGAATAGTCTGAACTACGCTCCTATTTTGTTTCCTTCCTTTGGATAAAACGTATAAGAGTTTTGGATGGATGTTTTAAAATTGAAATATGCATGTGAAGTGAAGAGCCTTTTTTTAAAAACATTTCTAACTTTATTATGTTAATGACGTTTCCTCAAATTTCTGCAGCCGTAGAAACAACATTTTCTGATCTCAGCTAATCAAAACAAAAAGGTTTAATAGATTTAAACTAGAAACTGTTGAAGCAATTATTTTTTTATATATGGAGTTATGTGCCTCAAATGATAAAGTTTTGGACTCTAGATTAAGAACTGTGCTTTTGTTTATTTGTTTTCTTACTTTCGCATTATTATTGAATTGTTCCGCTTTGTCCTTAAGACTTTTTAAATTTTTAATCTTGTATATTATCGAAAATACATAATTTTTTTGTGATATATGTAGTTCAATGTATGTGATTTATTTAAATTCAGTTTATTTAGTAGTATTTATAGTCTAATTCCGACAAAGCTGAATTTTGGTGGAGAGCTTCATTTTTACGTCGTTAGCATTTTCTAAAAAGTACCCTTAATTTGGAAGGGATCAACAAATTTTTGAGGAGGGAAAGGGGTTTTCTGGAAAAAGTTTTTGGTACACATTGTAGATCATGTCCTTTTACACAAAAAAGGTTAAGACACTTTTTATCGTACAATTGATAGATTTGGAGAAAAATTGTGGAAAACGTTTTGGTGCAGTACCTACATTTATTTTTTTAAATGTTATAAATGTATGTTTTTGAGTTGCGAAATTTTTTGTTTTTAATTATGTTTCGAAAAACATGTTCTGTTAAAAAAAAAACCAAGTTCTAAGTGTGGAATCGGAAGGGAAATGCTGCCATCTTAAAAATAATAATTTATTTTATTTTGGTCAATAACTCCCAAAACCTTTATTTTTCTCAATATTTTCTAAGAACAAGTACTTGTAGACAGTACAATTATCTACAAAATGACATATTAACGACTTGCCAGTGTCAATTTGTTCTAAGGTTATAGAGAAGTTAAATTGTTCGCCAAATCTAATATATAGATTAAATTCATTCGTTAAAGCAACCAGACTTGACTTTGCACTAGCTCCCATTTATGTAGAATGACATTATCTACAATGTTTACCAACAACTTTTTTCAAAAAAAACTATAGCTTTCGAGTAATTTGAAAAAAAAAACTGAATTTTACCCCTTTTCCCCCCTCTAAATTTTATTGCTTTTAAAAAAAAGGTTTACTATAAAAATAAAACAGATTTTTTATTGGGACTCATTTATTTTCAAAATGGCTCATTTTTTCAACCTCTGGGACTCATTAAAAATAAACCTGTGGTAACACTGGTACATACATTGATTACATACAGTGATTATATTTTAGTTCAAAACAATGCGTTTCGCCCAGGTACTACAGTTGGGCTCATCAGTTAGATGCTGTATTACCCTTCTAATACGCAATATATTAGTCGATGGCTACCGACATACATAAAATTTACAGCTTTTCAAGACTGCGAATTACTCTTTTAATTTCCATTTTAAAAAATTAAATAAAAAACGCGAATTCACAAAAAAACAAATACTTCAGATTAGGGATTCGCGTTGTTCATCTATGTTAACGAAACATACATAGATGGTAAAACAAAAAAATCGATGATTCAATATCGATGTTGAAGGAAGAATAAAGGAAATTCCTCAAAAAACATCGATGTTTTCGATTCGATAATTATCAACATCGATAATGAGTGTTCAATATTTTTCTCAATATCGCCCATTCCTACCTCCGATCTCATGTGACTTTCCACGTTTATTAAATTACCTCAACTTGCCCCTGCTAAAAACCTAGATCTACTTTAGGACGAGTTGAGGGCGACCGCAGGTCAAAAAACATAGAAAATCAACGTTTACTAAGTTGGAGTACGAACTTTCGAACAAACAGAACTAAAAAGATACAAGAATTTCCTCTAGATAAACAGGTCGCGGTAACATACCATCTACCTACCATTTTGTGGTGAAACATGTGTCAAACACATCCGTCAAACACAAATCTCAAGTTACCCAACAATTTTTGGATTCATTTAGGTTCGTTTCTAAATTTGAGGAACAGCTGATTCGAAACTGCAGCAGTATATGTATACTCCTGCAGTTGACTTGACAGAAAAAGCTACCTGGATCATTCGGAAACAAAGTCGCTGCTAAAGGACTATTCACATGAGAGCGACCAACGACCGACGAATAAATGAATAAATTTCATTTAAAACAATTTAACAACCTAAATTCTTCACAAATTCTAAACAAAATTGTATAAATATAATTTATATTAATGCTTACGACAGAAAAAATTACTTTTTAATCGTCGTACTTTTTAATTGGTCGTAGCGAGCTGCATCTGATTGCTACGAACAGTCAAACTCTATTCGCGTTCCACATACCACCCACCCTTCAACGAATAATTTGTTCGAGCGCGTCTAACCTCAAAAGCAGATTTTCAACCTATATTCGTGACGAATAAAATTCCATTCAAAACGTCCATTTTGACATTTCGTTCACATGTCTTTAATTCTATTCGTCACGAATACAAGTGGAAAGTCTGATTTTGAGGTTAGATGCGCGCGAATAATTTATTCGTCGAACGGTGGATTGTATGTGGAACGCGAATAGAGTTTGACTGTTCGTAACAATCAGATGCAATTCGCGACTACCAATATTGTTTTCTCAAATTTATCTTATTTTGGCGATTAAAAAGTTAATTTTTGTGTCTAAACATTAATATAAATTATATTTCTAAAATTTTCTCTAGAATCTGTCAAGAATTTTGATTGGTAAATTGTTTTAAATGGAATTTATTCGTTTATTCGTCGGTCGTTGGTTGCTCTCATGTGAAAAGTCCTTAAAGGATTAAATTCAGGGATTTGCTACTGGCCTTCTATATACGGACCTCTCTGTTCAATGAAAGATATTTTTGGACACGATTTATTTCGTATATAGCTACCTAACGTTATTCTGAAAATCATTTATTCATTTTGCACTGACGACAGAGCCAATGTAAGCCGCGTGAATCTGGTATCATATGGACCATGTTGGAAAGACGAATTTCTGAAAATGGTCCTGAAATACCATTAATGAAGATTTGGTTTGCTGCACATCGCTGAGATCTAGCTTTAAAAGGTCTTACAATTTCTTCTTTCTAAAGTATGTAAAATTCTTTCAGCTTCTCTAAGCCGAATTTTATCTCACCCATTCGGTTAACGGAGCTTTTTCTCGCACTTTTCAACTAGTGCAAGCTATTTCAAATAATTGGCTAGCAATTGCATTTTATTTTTAAAGCAATAATTATTCGCAGTCAGCTCAAGAGGATATTATTCTTTTCTGACTAATATTGAACATTTACATAGTATTGCTTTTTTAAGTAATATTTTATTAATTTTTTAAATATGTATATTTCAAACAAAAACTTCAGGGAGATTCATTAACCCTTATACAGACGTCCGTCGATGTGAAAAATATTATCTCTTGAAAATTGCAAGAGACTGCCAATTCCATCTGGTTTCGTTAAGTAAGTTAGAAAGCAAAATTGTGAATATTGAATAATAAGTTCCTGCATAATATCGAGTTGAATAAGGAATATGGTCAAGTACAATCGAGAAATTGATGGTTTAACCAATGAGTTCTGTGAAAATGTTAGCGATAAACTAGTAGTCATGTACTTAAAACAACGATTTCAATGTGGAAGCGAAGATCTTTTGAGTGTTATTGAGGCTTTCTTATAATTTGACGTTGAAAAATTGCATAAATTAATTGCAGCAGATGTAAATTTGGTAAACCTTTATCTGCGGTCTAATTATTTTTGCCAGAATAAGATCCTGGTCAATTTAACTCCCAAAAACGTATCTAGCTGAACCTGAACGATACTGTCACTTTAAACAGTTAACGACAATATTACCACGTCTGCTTTCTTGCACACCTCATTCTGCAGATGTTGAAAGAAAGGGCGACATCGAAATAAAATTCGATCTATTACAATGAATAAAAAAAAAAATTTTATTTATGTATTCTTCGAATAAAAAGGAAGATTTTAAATACACACGAACATTTGCCATTTCATTACCTTAGAATAATGACTTTTTTAATTCGTTGGTAATTCAGATTTTTCCTTAATATCTGCTTTACAGCATAGTTTAATTTATCCGTTGCATGAGTAGAACTCATACTCGGTCACAAATAAAACTAAACCACAAGATTTCATAGTTCAGTATACTAATTTATTAAAAGGACATCATGCTAATTATAGATTACCTATTCAAGTTATGAATATAATTAATTTATTTCCATTAATTTTGTTAACAATTTATAAACCCGCGGGTATCATTGTCAAGCCCGTAACAATGAAACACCCAAATCATTGTGCAGGATTTAATTTCACCAGCATTTGAAATTAGCTATACAATAATTAAGTATTACCATAAAGATTCAGTCCTATATAGGTATACACATATTGTTGTAAAAATGGATATGTATGAATTTGATATACCCACTGCATATAACTTTAAATTTGTCTAAATCACGTGCGCCAACTTGTTATGTACTCATTAATGGTTGGGGTTTATTATGGTAACAAAAATGTCAAGTATTTTTTTTTCTAGATTTAGTTTCCATAAAACCGCCAGTTAAGTTATTAACCACATTTTTTTTTTATTTCCAAAAGTATATTATGAATAGTACTTTCTATTGATACAGCAGCTTGCCTTATAAATTGAATATTGAAACCTATAATAAATTAAAGGAAATAAAATGCACGACTGGACCGCACGTACTTGCTCCTATGTTCGATCGCATTATATGCAAAAGATTCTTAATGGAAACAGCAAAATGTGTTTTTATGGTGGTTTTTCATTTAATTTTTCATAAATAAAAATTCCTAAATTTTTTCAAAAAAAAATTGGTATGAAAATTTTAAGTATTTATGAATATAAATTTAAAAACAAAATTTCAGAAAAAATAGTCCACCCGTTTTCGAAATATTGAATTTTCAAAAAAAAAAATTCGAAAATTTTGAAATGAAGAATTCAAAGGAGATCTTGTATAAAAATTTTGATCTAAATCGGTTGAGCCGTTTATGAGAAAGTCAAAAATCTATAAAATGGTTGTATGGCAGGTGCCGTTAATAACAAAATATTAAAAAAAAAATGTTGTGCTAAAATGCAGACCGTACTCAAAGCAGTATCACACAAAATTTTATTAAAATCGTTATTTTTCAGATAATTAAGATGGTAGAAACATTTGTATGGCAAGTACCGTTATTTTTGGGTCTAAAACATTCTATTTTGGACAATCACCTAAAAAGCCTAACCACCAAGTTTGAACAAAATCGGTTCAGCCGTTTAGGCTGTAGATCGTTCTACAGATAGACAGAAAGACATACAGACGGAATTGCCAGACCCACTTTTTTGGTGTTCTCTATCATCGTAATGTCAACTTTGATTAAAATCTCGAGTTCGATTTTTTTTCCAAATGCAAAACTTGCCCTATAATACCTATATCTCAAGTAAAAAGGTGGTGGTAGCTAAAGTAATTTAGTTGGGTAATAAAAGGTATATATGCACGAGTACTAATATTTCTAGTGGTTTTTAAAATTATGTTTGATCCCCAAATCACGTGGAAATTGAATAGATTGTTACATAGTTGTTGTTATTTGGATGTTTAAGGCCTTAACGATAATGTACTGTGGCTGGGAAGAAAATAATATCAGATTTTTATAATATTATTTTGTTACTGTTTTAAAATGTTTTATGTATTTTATTTTATTGTCAAGATGTTTTCAAAACTAAAATGCTCCCAAAAATAGGTTGATAAACTATTTTTTTTTTGTAAAGTAAAACTAAGTATATATACTAATTTCGCTTTTACTATTCAATATTTTATAAATTATTTGTTGATTTATTAAAAAATAAATGGGTAGTCTTGAGTATTTCAGTTAAAAATCGAAATTGAAACTTAAAAAAAGAACTATTAATTTGTCAAAAAAAATTAATTAAAAATTCCAGTATATATTTAAAAATTCGTAGAAACGTCTTTTCCAACACATTTTTGAAACCATTTCCATTTATTCTTGATGTAAGAAATAGAAGCAAATGGTTTCCCACTGCCTTCAAAGCTATGAAGACGGGCTTAAATGGAACTTCTCACCTAAGATGAGGACTCATTTTTCGAACATATACATATTAATTCTGCACATATTTTTTCCGTTAAGGTTTTTTTTATTTATCAAATGCTTGTAACACATTTGAAAATTTCTCAAAACTGTAAAAAAAAAATTAACAAAGAAAGCTCGTTACTAGTTAATTTTTGATGATCTGGTAATTTAATGAGTGACATCTACAGCATTCAAAAGAGTAATTCAATAAAAACAAAATAATTACATTTTCAACATGGTGGCCTTACTTTTCCACCCTGGGCATTAACGTATGTGCTGTTTTTCTCAACATCTATTGACATTTATATACCAAAAAATGTATCATAATCTTTTTCAAATATGGATGTATTGTGCAACAATTAGAACTGCGGATAAGGTTGTTCGTCTTACAGGCTATCATTAGTCCAAGGATATTAAGGTGTATTTTCTGAGCTTTCATTGACCAGTAAGAATACCTGACTTGCTACTGTTCTGGGCTTGGCCTGCTTCAGCTTGGGGAGTCTTTCCAACTTAAGATATTTCGCTCTACTCTTTTTTTAAATCAAAAAACGATTTTCGCTATTCCGCAATAGGACTCAGGCTTAAGCAGGACATTATGTCTTTTTGGTCAATTTCATTTAGTCTGTCTACAAATCCCAACATCAACTTGAAAATGATGGTGTAATATAAAAGTTTAGCTAAACTAAAAGCCCAATATTTATGTGTTTGATTTTTTTCTTTTAAATCATTTAAATAAATTTTCCCAATACAGGACATACTCGATTTACGCAACTAATACTAATAGAAATTAAGGCAGTTGCAATAACCGAGGTCGTTGCACTTACTGGGTTATTTTTTAAAATACAAAATTATATTTAAAATATTTTTTTTCTTTAGAGATACAATTTTATAAAGAAACAACGAATTTTGTCCAGATCTAAACTAAACTAAATACATAACTTTCAAATAACAGCAGAAATATCGAACCAAAAGGAGAACAGGCAAAAAAACAGATGAATAAATATAAGAAGTTGCACTAATCGAAGTAACACTTTTTAAAAGTTGCACTAAAGTCAAGACATGCTACAATGCTTCGACTTTAGTGTTGCGAAAATCGAGGAGTTGCGTTAACCGAGTTCGTACTGTATTTATGTTTTTTGCATTTATTTAGCCTAATAAAGTCAAAACCCTTTATTTTAGACTCATCTGCTGTCTTAATTGTATTTTATTATAAGCAATAATGAAATTGTATTCGAAGAGAACGCAAACAATATTTACATATTATTTTTGTGTTTGTTCTTGTGGACTGTGTGGATTAAAGCCAATTGAAATATTTTGTGACCTATAGTCTTAAATGCGTTTCGCCCGGGTATGATAGTTGGGCTCATCAGTTAGATGCTATCATACTTTTCTAAGACGCTATATTTTTGGTCGATGTCTACCGACTCTAATAGAATTTGCAGCATATATATACTGCAAATTATATTTTTCTAGGGGAACTTGGTTAACTTCATGCACCTAGAAGTATGTATTGATATTATGATATATGATTATGATATAATGAAATTGTAAAATTTGTTTCATATAGAAAGAATTAGTATTAAATTTATATCAAAATATATCCTTTTTTTCTCGATTGTTATATGTTTTTTATAATTATTTAAAATTTACTTTTTATATACTTTTATATATTTTTTTTATTTTGAATTGTTAATTCTTTTTAATTTGTAAAAAACATTAACTTTACCAAGCTTTCTCTAAAATCAAAATTGCAAGAAAACGGCAGACGGCTTAAAAGCCATGTTCTATAATCTTATATACAAAATTGTACTTATTTATACTTATGTATTATTTTAATCAACAATACAGATTCTTCTAATCTAAATTAAATTATGTTAAATATAGCTTAAATTAGATCAATATACATACCATACATACAACGGTATTTATAAAAAATGATACATAATTATTGTAAAAAAATAAATATGAAAGCCAGTTAATGCCATACGACTGTGGAACGCACTTCCGCGGCACATAAGGAGAGTAAGTGGTGAAGTTCAGTGTCGTAGAGCGCTACGTACTCATTTTCAAAATTAATTCTGTTTTTTATTCCTTTTCATAATACAAATAATAATAATTTAATCCTTTTTTTTCTTTTAATTGTAATATCTTGTTTGCTTTATTTATTTATTTTTTTTTTCATTTCCTTTTTTTCCTCTTTAAAATGGTTATTTATTAAACTTTTAAAATTAAATGTTCTAAAAATAAAAGTAGAAATCAAAATAGCTTTTATTCTAATCGTTAAAAATTTAACCTTACACTAATTTATAATATATATTACTCTTAATGTGTAGCTATTAATTGTATTCAATAATAAACAATAATAATAGTAATAAGTTCGTAAGACATTGTGGTGAACTCATCCAAGGCTTTTAAACATTATTAGCAAAAACAGAACTTTAGCCTTTTTAATTTCATATAAGAAAAGGTGGGACATGTTGAAATGAAGTAGATGCATAAATGTTTACCTATTTTTATACCTTCACAGCGACAAATGAAGACCTCATCTAAAGGTCCGTGGTGTAAGCATTTTTGTTGTCATTAAATTTTATTGACCAAGTTTTATCTTTGTTGAAATATAGTAGGCAAATCCTTTGCTATAGAAAGATTTTCAGTTATAAAAATGTAATCCCTTCTTGATCTAACTATTTGTCTCGATATCTATTGACCATCATGAAAGATATGATGGTTAAATTATTATTAATATATAACATAATCCAAGTTAAGGCATGATACGAATTATAAATATGATTTTAAGGTTCTTTAATTTGCTCTTACTATACTATTCTCTTAAAATGCTTTAACTGAATTTATGTTGCTATTTGAAATATGATGTCATAAATCATATGTTTGTTGGTAGGTATTATGATTACACCAACCCTTATGCATTATACATAATAAATGTACTACTTACTACACTGAAAACTTTGGCACTCGACCTATTTAAAGCTGGCCAACGGCATCGTTCAATAATAAAACATTGTACGAGTATCTCAACTTTTATGTCAGCGCAGTTTTAAACGCATGTTTTGGGCGGAAGAGGAGGTCAATATAAAGAGGTGGGCAAACAGCTTTATTTGAAAGCTTAACTTAACTTAAGAGCAAGAATTGTAACAAACCTGCAAGAGATTGAAATACTCAGCAAAAAGCTTTATGTGTGGCGCCCGGCAAGAATTTATAATTATGTATGTATAATACTGTGCACATACACATTTTATAGTCAACGAGTTTTAAGAATTTAATCTGAGTTTATGTTTGTGGTTTCTGGTTTCTGGTCACAATTCACTCACAAGTATCTCATAAGAATTAAACTTGATTTTGCAACGCCACTGTTTGTAGTTGTGGACTGGCAACTTAATTTTACAAGTAGCAAAATAAGCTCTCATATGGACATATCTTCAAAACGAACTTCAGTATCGAACCGGCTTTCTTCATAGACGGACTTGAATTCGGAATAAATTGATTTTAAAAAGCGTTTAACACCTACTTTTAATTAATGCAGAGTGAAGTAAATAAGTAGTAGTGGTAGTGATGTTATAAATTTAATTGAATAATGTGAATCCGCAAAATGTACAATTTTTTGTTTGAGTTATAATAAAACAACCTTTGCATACCTACCTAAAACCTTAAAATTATAAACTTATTAAACCTTTTAAAGAGAATATAAGGGCGTATGTATATGTATGTGTTTGTAAGATGTATTAAATGCCCCAAAGGTGGCGAAGAGAGGAAAGGAAAAGCCAGTATATATGTGTGATGTTATGCTAAAAGGCCATTTAAATTTGTTTAGTTATTCATTTGTCCATGAAAATACTCGAAAACGTAGGAATTAATGCGTTAAAATAAAAAGAACTTAAAAGCTTAATCTGTTAAGTTAGCATAAGTCACTTATATACAAGACAAGTTATCTTGATTTTGGAAAACAAAAAAAAATTAAGAAGACTTTAAATGATAAATCAATGAAATGGATAATGAACCTAAAAACAAACAGAATCTTGCTCCTTCGCCTAAATTGGTCAAAAGAGATGATGAGGGTGGAGGAAGTGCAGAGAATATAGCTCACTCTAGGAGTGTGTTTGAAATTCAGGTTAGAGAATATGAAACATTCAAAGAAGAACTACCAACAACAACACCCATTATTATGCAGAGCAGTACTGAAATTCAAAGGAGTAGTACTCCTACACTTACCCCCACCCATCAGCAGCGATTGAAACAAAAAATTGCGCTGTATGAAAAAGTGTGGTCATCAGGTAGTAGTACAGTAAAACGTCATTCAGATGACTCTTCTGAAAGTTTTTCTATAGAAGGTGATATTGGCGATGAAAGTGTATTTGATATAGATGTGCCCGCTTACGAAAAACGGCTTAAAGAAGAACGCGATTGGAGAAACGCAGAAAGTCCTACGATTCCTTTTGTCAAACTTCGATCCACCCCACAACCTTTACCCAGGAGCTCTATTATCAGTGATAATACTCCAAAAAGCCCTTTTAATGTAAAGTTGCGCCATACTAGCAGAGATATTTCCGAAGAAGAGGGTGCAACATACATGCGAGGTTCTCCAGAAGAATGTTTCGCTTTTGAGAAAAAAACATTGCGAACAACTCGTGAAACTACTTCAACGGATGCCGATGGTGTTAAAACAATCGTAACAACAACAACAGTAGGTAACGCAGATGCACCCACCCACACCCATCACATTCAAGACCGGATTATTCGTCTGCAACAATATGCTAGTGGTAGTGACCGTGAACGAGGTTCTTCAGAAGAGAAAGAGACTCGCATTCGAACTTCGAGTCGCTGTAGCGCCACTCCACCCCGCACAATTGATTTGACCGCTGGAGGACAGCAAATTCTAATCAAATTGGATGGAAGTTCTGGCACTGACGAGACTGATGACATCAACCGGCTAACAGGCGAAGGTAAAGTTCAAAATGTTATGGAAACTTCAGAAAGTATTATCACTGTTGGCAACCGTTCTGCTGGCTACCAAGGACAACTACAAAAACAACCTTCTTCATGGAAAACAAAAACAAAGACAACCACAAGGATAATTTCCAGTTCCTCCACTTCCACGCCTTTTATCGAAGCAAAAACGAGAACCAGTTTACTCCAAGGCGGCGATTTAGACGGTGGTGAAGTCAACCGACCTATTGGTGCTACCTCAACTGGCGGTGGCATATCAATTACTTCCTCTGCAATACATATCAGTGGTGATAGTAGTAACTACGCTGGGAATAAAGTTTTTGAACCAAAAGCTTACTCCACGTCTTCCGTAGAGCTACCAATCGAAACGAAAATCCGTGATTCCAACGTGACCAGAAGTGCAATCGAAGATAGGCAGCATACTTCAATTGGAAATAGTGATAGTAGCGGCTGCAAAACCGAATATAAGGAATTTCAGTCTACAATGGCAGCGATTAATTTCGCTCGAAGTAATTCGCAATATGATAGCCATATCAAAGAAAAGAGAGGTAAATTATTTAATTTTAATAATTTGTTGAAGGGATAAAAAAACAAAAAAAAAAACGATTTTCCAAATATTTTTAAATACATACAAGTATATGTACATATATAAATGTGTAATCAATATTGTAAGCTTTGATTTATGTTAAAGTTTCGATATAATTTGTCAACTAGTAAGCTGCTACAGTCGTTTCCACGGAAGCTAGATATTGAAAATGTATATATGGGTCACGCAATAAACAAGTTATATCCTTTTTAGACACTGTAACCCGTAGATATAAATATGGAAGAGTGAGTACAACAACTTCCAAACAAGTTAATGTAATTATTTTAAATGCTGAGCTCTTCATTCTGTTATTTATGCGCTGGTTATATTGATCGTTTTATGGTAATTCATTGTTGAAATGTTCGATATCTCGTTTGAATATTGTATCAACCATAAAATAAATTGAATATTAAATTAATTAACGATCTGAAAGAGTATTATTAATTATTAATAATTAATCGTATTACTTATTTGTAATGAGGCCAAGAGCGAATTTTATACCAAAAAAAACTCCGTACTTCTGTAGAAAGGATTCTTTTTTATTAATTACTTTTATTTGTTTATTGCGCCATATCCTCGAAAAAGACAGTTTTTATCTTTACGTAAGAATATTATTTAAATAAAGGCAAATACTGCAAAAAAAACGTATTAACTATTAAAAACTACAAGTGTATTCAAGAATTTGTCGATGTAAGCAATGAGATTCGTCATAAACAATCAACTATTTATGGCTTGAAATCTCTTCTTTTCCTTAAAATTATTTTTCTATTAAAAATAATCATCCGACTCTTAGTTAAGGTAAATTTTGGTTTCCGTGCTAGGTTTATTTCCGATATATGTAATAAAATTCAAGTTAAAAAAATCGAACCCATGACCTTGAGCAAACTTGATATTACGATGATATAGAACACCAACAAAAAGTGGGTCCCGTCTGTCTGTCTATAGCTCGATCTACATCCTAAAGTGATTTTCTTTTTAAATATTTTCTTAGCCCAAAAACAACGGTACCTTTCATACAATTCTAATCAAATCTTAATTATCTCGAAAATGGCTCTAAGGATTTTGATTAAAACAAAAAATTCTGTGGTCTACATTTTGGTCTAAAAAAAAGTACATAAAATGTTATTAACGGTACCTGCAATAGAAAATTATTTTTTGTTTTTGACTTCGATTCCTTTTTTACTTGCCATAAGGGTATTATAGGTAGGGTGACCATATTTCTCTTAGCAAAACCCGTGACATAATTTTAAAAATTGATAAAACGTGTTTGGTACGAAAGCAACTAAATTCTAAAAACAAAACAAAAATTTTTTTTTTTAAACAAATTTGCTACAAATTTACATTTTTTAACAAGTCTTTGAAAAATAAACATTAATAACACATTACCAACAAAATTTTTGATACTTGGTCCTAGCAAATTTCTTTGATGATTATTATCGTTTCCTATTAAATATTATTTAATTTCCTCACAGCTAAAATTATAGTTTAATTTTACCATTAACATAGCTCTAATAGTTTCAACATTAGTTTTGTGTTTTCACTTGTGAAAATATTATTCATTATGCAATTCGGTTGGAGCATTTGAACCTGTCAGACAAAAGCCTAACTTGACAATAAGTAAAAGATTTTTGAAGTTTATAATTTGTTTGCAAAAATGCTAAAATATGTCTTTTCATTTCTCGGCCACAGTTATTTTGTTCTTTATCCAAACAAGGTGGAATCATTAATAATTGTATCCCTCTACTTTTGGTTGACAAAAGATAACGAAGATTCTGTTTCTGGCCAGGTAGGAAATAGGAATGTTTCGAAGAATTACCCAACTAAATACTTCATATTCTTTAAAAGATGTATCCCAATCATTTAAGTATTCGTAATTCGTTATGTAAAATTGATGAATATTTGCTTTACATTACTTTTGGTCAATTAATTTTTGTTTGAATTATTCATTCTTTGCAAACAAAATATTATCAATTGTTCTCGTAATCTAGGTTTTAATTTTAATTTAAGGCATTTTATTGCTAGCGCAACTTTAGACATGCAAATATTTTGGGGCTCTGCTAATAATATGCTCACGTGTAAAATTGAGGCCTCGGATTGAATAAAATGAATAAAGAAGGACCTGAGATGAAAAGTTATTAAAAAAATTGCATTATTTTCTTATAGCTGGTCAACTAGTTTGAAGTATTTAGTCTGAGACTTTTCGCAAATTTCCTTAAATTTTTCAAAATAAATAGTGTAGAGATAAAAAAACGAATAGTTAATTAAATCGTGAGCAGCAAAATTAACTCCTATGAGATCAATACTGGTAATGGTAAAGTTTATCAAAAGTGTTGTTGCCTTTTCTTGTTGACCTGCCAAAATTTTACCAAAGTTTTATCTATGTATGTATTTTGAAGTGATGTCATATGATTTCCCTTAAAATGGAAAAATTCTGAAACAGTCTTAGTACAATTTTCTCTTTAAATAAAAAATTGTTTGGTTGTAATTCATAATACTTTTATTTTCAAATTAATTTTAATTGATTTTTTTTACCACTTTTCATTTATTTAACAAAACTTTTTACAAAAGCGAGAAAAAAATTTGTTTTTCTTTTATGACAAACATCAACCTGACATTTGTAAATTTGCTACCCACATTTTGCTTTTGCTGCTTACAAAAATTTATTGTGCAAAAATTGTCAGGAAGGTAAAATATTTTAAATATTTTACTCTCTCATGAGCTCTCTCTTCTCTCCAAAACTACCAAATTTCAAATTCAGGAATATGAATTGGCATGAATTGGTGTCAATTGGTAGTTTTGGGCAGGGTCTGATAGATATCACACATTACAGCGATGTTTAAACGATGTAAGTGTTTCGTTATAATAGGTAAGCCTATGATTTTTAAAGCTCTGTTTTGAATCCTATCGAAGAGGTTCAAATGAGTTATAGGGGCTTTATATATGAGAATATTTTTTTATAGAAAAAAAAATAGGTAATACTTGACAAAATAGCTGAAGCCTAGTTTATTTATCCAATCGAAGTGAAATGTTCGTAAAAAAACAACGCATATGCAATGCGGTGGTAATGGCGCAATGGATATAGCGATTGACTGCGAGCATTCTTGTCTTCTTGTACTTCCAGTTTTAATTGGATGCCACCCGTGAGTTATAATTAGATAGAAAAGACCTAATTCTCAAAAATCCAATGTGCCAACAATAATTCTTTCCTATGTTTCTATTGCCGTGTAATATAGGCTGCATTTAAAAGACCTTAAGTCTTAAGGGCATATAGGATAAATTATTATTATTATTGAATTCATACAAAATAAAATAAAACTATATTAAGTGAAAAAAAAATTTTACTAACCTTTTACTTTAACTGAGTAAAGTTAATTAAAATTTTTGCACTGATATATGGTTTAAGACTCAATTGAAATAAATTGATAACCGTTTTAATTTGATGATCAATCAATAAATACTGAAGACTTCTTTTCATTTATATTATATAACCAGCATATTGTGAGTTTGGCCCGAAAATCATTCCAGCCGGTAAATTTGACATTTCACTTTTCCTTTATGGTGAGTTTCACCTAAAAAATGGTTCATGTTCAAACTATTTCCCGTATTGTTAGCATTAATTTCGGCCGGAATTGAAACTTACTTCTTTATTTAACAATCACTTTTTACTTGCGATATTGGTACTATAAGGCAAGTGTTGCATTTGGAAAAAAATCTAACTCGATATTTTAATCCAACTTCACATTATATGATGATAGAGAACACCAAAAAAGTGGACCCCGCAATTCCGCCTGTGTGTAGATCGATCTACATCCTAAACGGCTAAAGCGATTTTCTTTAAACCTTGGAACTTAAGCGTTTTAGGTGATTGTCTTAAATAGATTTTTGAATCATTTTTTAGCCCCGAAAATAACGGTACTTGCAATACAATTTCTTTTACCGTCTTTATTATCATGGAAACAGCTCTAACGATTTTGATAAAAAAAAGTGTGAACAATATTTTATATATAGCTAGTTTACTTTTTGGTCCACATTTTTTTTTAGATATTTTATTTAATTTTATTAAGGGTATTTGCCATACAACCATTTTTTGATTTTCGATTTTCTCATAAACGGCACTACGGATTTCGATCAATTTTTTTTTTATAGAAGGTCCTTCGAATTTTCGAAAAAGAATTGTTTTGGGTTTTTGAATATAGAAAATTCAATTATTTCGAAAGCGGGTAGATGATTTTTGTTGAAATTTTGTTTTTAAATTTATACATATTATTAAATATTTAAAATTGCCATACCAATTTTTTTTTAAATTAAAAAAAAAATTGTATAGAAAAATTAAGTAAAAAACTAATTTAAAAATATATATTTCAACCTTTCAATTATTTAAAAAAATGTTTTTTTTTTGCAATAAATCGATTTCATAAAATGAATGTGTCGTTAAGTTAAATTGTCTCGGAAGTAGAAAGTCTTAAATCTAAATCTTTTATTAAATTATAAAATTAACATCACAATGCTTATAAACTCATCGAATCATTAATTACATACTCAACTGTATTGTTTGTTATACCTTGTGATCAAATGTTTACACTTAATTTTTTACGATATAAACTTTTCTTTTAAAATGGCATTATCTAAAATTAGCACGTTTTAAAGTAATTACCCCCTACATACCACCTGTAAAATTACTTTCGAGTTTGAACGTACGTGTTTCACAGTATATATTTTATTTTATATTAATGATAAGTATTTAATATTAGGTATACATATGTAATGTATATATAGGTATATGCATTTCTATACCTACATAAAATTCGAATATTAGTTTTGTGACGAACTCCAGTCAATCGGAAAATCTCGCCAGATATTGAAATGTGATATCATAATGTAATAGCGAAGTTTTATACTATACAGTCATTGCATTCTGAACTTACACTACCTAGTGGTAAATAAACAAACAAGTAGTGTCAATCTTTTGATACTGATCGGGAGAGAATTCATTAGAACGTCTGACCACATGGAATGCCGCTGACACCCTAACTTTATTGATGTATATTGTTTTTATTTAATTACCTTACCTACCTTATGTGTACGTTATTTTTAGATTTACGAACATACCATTGATAAACGTGATGAAAAAGTAAATGACGTAAGCCTTACTTTGTAATTTGATAGAAAATGGTTTAGCCTTAAATAGAGGTATTTTAGATATAATTTTAAATCTTCTCTCAGATTTAATTTGCCAAGGTATGGTTTGATACTCGTATATCCATTCAATACTTGAATGGTAAATAAAGTTGTTTCAAAACCTTGAAAACAAGCTATTTCCTTAATTAAATTACTGTGGTTGAATTAATGAGGATATTTTTTCTTAAATAATTTTTTAGTTGCCATATATACATACATTTTGTTTTAATTTAATTTTTTTTTACTTAGGTACTATATGACAAGTTATGCAAAAGTGGGTCCCGCAATTACGTCTGTCTGTCTGTCTGTCCTCGAGTCTACAGCCTAAACGTTTGCTTCAAACTTGGTATATATTGTTTTATCGGTATAATGCCCACACGTTTTTCATTTTTTTCTAGTATTAAAATAACGGTACCTATCATTAATTTTTTTTTGTATAAAAAGTTAAATCTTATATTTTCATAAAGGGCTCAACAATTTTTATGAAAAAAAAAACTCAGTTCATTAAGAAAGGGAAAAGGTACATTTTGATAATTTTTTTTCGGAAAAAATTGTTATTTTTGGTACCTCTAGTCGAACTATTTTTTTGGTCTTCGATTTACTGGAAAACAGTTCATTTGATTTTTTTCAATTTTTTCTATGCAGATAATGTATTTAATAGTTTTACTAGAAGGTACCTGTGCATTGCTACGGCTTTTCAACTCCAAGACATCAGTTTTTTTTGTTGTTGTTGATAAAAGTTACTCTTGTTCTTTAATCTATCCCGGACAATATGTGTACACAATTACATGATGATCACTCGACCGATTAAGTAGTTTGTTAGTTAGAAAAATCTGCAAAAAATTTAAGCGTCTTCGAAATTCAATTTAATTTGACATTAATTCACACCTGAAGATGTTTCGTTTTAAACAAGAAAATGTTTATTTAATAACAGGCATAGATATGCCTATACCTGATGCATAGGCTACAGATCTGGTGTACAGCTTTCGTGATTCAACAAACATCCATCCATCCATCCAAACTTTCCTATTTATATTTTACTAGCAGATACCCGTGCAATGCTACTGACAACGGGAATCTAATGAATTCATCTATCCACCTACAAAATTTCATTCAAGACCGTTGAACGTAGGCACACACGACGAACATGCTCACGCTCGCTGCGTTCTTGATGTGTATGGGCTGGTTTGCGAGCCGCTTGCTTTTGGCGAGAAATTTAGATTTTGTCGTGTTCGTTGGCTTCGATGTTCGTTGTGTATGGTCATGGTCATGTTCGCGAACAAAGCGAACATTTTATATTGGATTCAAAAAGTGAGAACTACTAAAGTTGGGAAAAATAAATCATGGCTAATCTTCCAGCTGGTTACCAAATTTCGATAAAATCAATTCAATGGTTGAGGCATGAATGCGGAACAAAAACCCAAGTATATATTTTGTTCATATTTAAGCCTCTCCCATAGGAACCGTTCAGTTCCATTTTTCGGGATAAAAATGGCCTATGTGATAATCCAGTATCCCATCCATCTACCAATCAAATTTCATGCAAATACTTGTGCTTTTAGGCGTCTTGTGAATAAAAGCTATGTTGGCTATTTGTAGAATGAGCTCTATGAAAAATTTCAACAAACCTATCCAACAGGAACCATACATTTTTCCGATATAAAAAGTTTCCTGTGGCCCATTCCATACTATAATCTATCTCTGTGCCAAATTTCATCCAGATCCGTTCTGCCATTCTAGAGCTATTGAGCAACAAATATACATACATATAAATGAATACTGATTTGATTTAATAATGTAATATTTGATGCTAGTATAAATTTATATTCAAAATCTAAAAACGAAAATTATGTCTAAAGTTTTCAGAAAAGTTAAAACTAGAAGAAAATGGAAAATGGGAAATTGAAATTATATAAAACGGAGATGGGGATTATAATATATCGATCGTAATTTTAATAAATTAAGTAACTGTTCGTGGTTCAAACAAAACACACAAATTTCATGTAAATTTAACACATGGTAATATTCATACTTACATATTGTGGGGGTGGCCGTGGCGCGATTGTTGTGTGCTCGCCTGTCAACCTCATGGTTGCAGGTTCGATTATTGCCGTTGTCTATGTCTTTTTATATTCCATTAAAAACCAATTCTAAAAATTGTCATAAAATAAGTTGCTGCTTTGCTCATTACATGCAGTTTAGGCATAACACTAACAACATGTGATTGAGTAAACTAGCATACCCATAAAATATGACAACAAAATAAATAAAATAATGCAAATTATAAGGGACATAAATAAATAAGACACGGTAATTCTCTGCGCAGTAGTTCAGCCGCCATCCCTGGAGATAAATCTGAGACAACAACCAGCTCTAGTCTTAGAACATCGCGCCACACATCTTTCCTATCCTTCTTTCACTTCATCCACCGGATGCCCGCGCTGTGTTTAGTAAAACATATAAAGGGTATTCATAATCCCTTGAGCGCGTGCAAGGTTATAAAAAAAAAAAAAAAAAAAAAAAAAAAAAAAAAAAAAAAAAAAATTATAAAATTAAAACGCATGAAAATACATTTTATTGCATTTTAATTTGCAAACAAAACCAAAACGAATTGAAACGTTAAAACTCACGCTGTTTACAAATACCCCGACGAACAGGGTATTACATTGACAAATAAAATGCACGACTGGATCGTACAAACTTGCTCTTGTAGCTAACAACTTTAGTGTTACTCACTGACGTTGTTGGTAGGTAGCTAGTCTATTATAGTTATCCTATGCAGATTTAAAGCCAATGTAGGTAATATTACCTTGATTCTTAGTATAATGAATTGTCGAATGCATGATTCAAGGAATAGTTAAATATACAAATGTATATATAAATTAGGAGGGTAATAATGTAAATATGTACAAGCACATACATGTATATAATGAAAGTGAATGGTGTATAGGTGGGAAAAAATAGTTTTTTAAACTTATTTAAACTGCCAAAACCATCACTTTAATCAGTTTTTAGGAAAAACTAAGAACGCCATTAAATGCCACGGATCAATGAAAATTTTATAAAAAAGTGTCTCGAAAATTGTAGGACGGGTTTCGATGAAATCCTGTTTTTTATTTTTCGTTTTTTGAAAACAAAATTCTTTTGAAATTTTGGTATGCAATTTCTTAGAGACTATTAATGTTCATGTGAATATAAAATTTTAAATTATTTTTCTTGCTTCGTTTTAAAATTATTGATTTTTCAAAAAAAAAAAAAAAAATATTATAAATTATGTAAATTTAAAAAAAAAGTTATTCAAAATTTTGATATGCAAAAATAATTTAGCTACTTAGATCTTCTCAGATAATAAATTTGACAGAAATCAAATATACCGTTACCGAGAAAGCCAAAAATTAAAAAAAACAGTTATATGAAAGGTACCGTTAATAGTCTTTTCCTGTAAACTTGGTTCACATCAAATTATAGCTATTACCAACAAAAACATTGTCAAATTTTTTTTATCAAAATCGTTGTAGCCTTTTTAAAGAAAAATAAGATTTTCATTCAGGGTCATATGGCAGGTACCGTTATTTTTAGGCCTAAAAATAAAATTTCGATTTCCCCTCTGAGGAATGCCAAAATAATCACATATACCAAATTTGAAGGCAATCGCGTAAGCCGTTTAGGATGTAGCTCGTTATATATACAGACGGACAAACTGACAGACAGCCAGACTGACATTTTTTGGCGATCACATGTCATGTTTGATTGTTAAAATTTTTTTTTTACGAATGCATAACTTGCCTTATAGTACCTATAACCGCAAGTAAAATGTGTGTCCAAAGGATTTGGATGGTTCAATTTGTACATGAGAAAAATATATTAGATTTTTGGGAAGCTCAGATTCCACCAATCAGTCTGGCAGATTTTTTTTCAAACAAGAGGACTTTTTCGTATTTTAATTATTATTCTTATGCTAGGATTACACGACATGTTAAAACTAAACGGTGATTTTTTAAGAGCTTGGTTTTTGAAAATTCAAAAAAAACACAGAAACTTGTAAAAAGTGAATGAAATTTTTATTTGGATCGATAAATCAATTTTTGCCATTTACTTTTTAAAAATAATTTCACTTAAATGTTGCCCGCGGCTACGCTTCAGGTGGTCCATTCTGAAGGTCCAATTTTGGCAAACTTTTTCATACATTTCGGCCGGAATCTCACCAATGACGCGTTCAATGTTGGCTTCCAAGGCAGCAATCGTGTTTGGCTTGTCCCCATAGACAATAGATTTAACATAGCCCCACAAAAAATAGTCTAACGGGGTCAAATCACATGATCTTGGTGGCCAATTGACTGCGCCAAAACGTGAGATCAACTGCTCACCAAATTCGCTTCTCAATTGATGCATGGTTTGGCGTGCAGTGTGGCATGTGATACCGTCCTGTTGGAACCACATGTCGACCGAGTTCAATTCTTGCATTTTCGGCAAAAAAAAATCTGTTATCATCGAACGGTACCTTTCTCCATTGACCGTAACCCTGCGGCCTTCATCGTCCTTGAAGAAGACGGCCCAATGATGCCGCCTGCCCATAAACCGCACCAAACAGTGCATTTTTCGGGATGCATTGGTAGCTGCTGAATTGCCTCTGGCTGCTCTTCACTCCAAATACGGCAATTCTGCTTATTCACGTATCCATTTAGCCAAAAATGAGCGGACGTAGCTTGCGAAACACATTTTTCACAGAGCACGGATTTTGATAATAAATTTCAATAATTTGCAAACGTTGTTCAGGCGTAAGTCTATTCATGATGAAATGCCAAACAATACTGAATCGAAATGTCAAATGTTCGTGGAATTTGTCATGTGTGATCTGTCAAAAGTATAAACGTCAAAAACCAAGTAGCAAAAAAATCACCCGTTACATATGATGACATAATTATGTGAGTTTTACGTTTCGTCTAGGGCTAGTTTCACAGTAAACATCTTACACGAAAAGTGGCGTTCATGTTTCATTGTTTCTACATTCTGAGTAGGTGTCCAATTTGTATGGGTGACATAAGCGCCACTTATTCAGGTAAGCGCCATTATTACATTTACACCAGTAAGTGTCACAATTAATTCGACTGTATAATGTTAAATTAAAAAGAAAGTACAAGAAGAAAGCTTATTTTTCGACGCTTATCAAATTGAAAAGCAGTGATAAATAATTATATTCATTTGAGATTAAATTTTTGCGTTGCCGTCAAATAGCTGGTTAATTGTAGGTAATTAATATACACACCTACCTACATACATACCAAATTAAAAATAACAAACATTTTAACTTCTAATATATTATACAAGTCCAGTAAAAATACACTGCCAAAGTGACATCATTTTATCTCGAGTCAAAAAATAAAATCGACTTTGCAGGTTGATAACAACGTTTTTGATTAAACTAATTTAGCTCTCGATTTTGGAACAGTATATTTCATTGACTAAGTTTTTATTTGATCTGTGTTAGCATTCACAAAGACCTTGGTGTGTTTATTTAATTTAATTTTCAAATAAATGTATACATCTATATAAATTACAATATTGCTTTTTTAATTGGTGGACAATATATTTATTTGATTGTTTTTGTTGTTTACAGTATAAGGAGTGTTTTGCTTAGCTGGTTACTCTCCACATTCCTGTTTGTTGCACATTATGTCATGACGTTATTACTGAGCTTAATATGCTGTTAACTATTGGTAGCATTCGCATTCAGAATATTTTGTATTTGTTATGTTGTTTTAAAAATTCAAATCGACATGATACGATATGATACATATTGTATCTAGCTTATTTCGTTCCAACTAATAGGTACTCGGTACCTATTTGACAGGACTAGAGACTATTACTTTTATGAATTAATGATTTGAGTACTAACTTTAGGACTTTCTTTATTTAGGTCAGTTAAAGTTTGAGTTTAATTCTATAAGTGTAAAAAGTATTTTTTCGAAATCACGTTCTAAATACGTTTACACTCATTACCTTATCCATAGTAAACATTTTCAATCCATTTATTTTATTACTATAGCAGATGTTCTCAAATAACAAATTATTTTTAAAACTCATATTAGAGCATTTTGAAAAAATGTTTGGATTTAGGTTTGCATTTTGACAAATTGACTATTATAAAGTCTTTAGAAATTCTGAAAGTTTTCACCTACTTCCACTTATCAAGATTGTTTTTTGGGGCATATAACACCACAAAACATAAAGGGCTTTTTAAAACAGGAATATTAAATTTGGTTTTTGAAAATCTCAACAAGTGCGAAATTTCAAAAATCCAACTGTTCCTTAACTAAAAACTACAAGAGTTAAAAAAAGAGAGTACAGGTAGACGTCACTTAACGCGGCAGTTACGTTCCGGATTCCGGAATAATGCCGTGTTAAACGAAATCGTGTAAAACGATATAAGAAACCAGTGCAAAAAGGGGGGTTACGTTCCATGATTTCTAAAAACACACAAACATATTTTTTTTTTAAGAACTTTATTTATCGAAATTGGAACTATACATAAAATGAACAAACAAAGACACAAAATATAAACCGTTATTGCTTTTTCCTGCAATATAAACTTCATAAAACCTTAAAAAAAGAAAGAAAAAAATACTTTTAAACTGAACAAAAGAACATCGCAGATCATTTTTCATCACTGCTTAAATAATCCATACTTGGCCGTTTTGGCAATGCATCGAATTCAATGTTGTTGATTTTTTTGCTAGAAACGTCCGTAATTGCGCGTTATTACATACACTTATAGGGTTTTCGTTTGGTAACAAAAATCAATTTATTTTTGATTTAGATCTGTCAAAAATCTGATTTTGAAATTTATTACCTTCGATTGGCCAAAAAAAATTGATTTATTTTTTGAATTTAAATAAATTTTGCAGATCTGGATTTTTCAAATCTACCCCTCTTTTACTTACACCCATATGCATCATAATTGACAGCCATCATTTTGGCAAGGTCTTGTTTGATAATAATAATTTGTTTCGGCTGCAAGGGAGAATTAAAATAGTTTAAGTTCGAAGCAGTCTTAAGTGAATTAATTTATTCTTCTAACTTATTTGCGGACTTACAAACTTGAAATTAAAAACGACGTTCGAGTCAATATTTCGGAGCTGATACCGCTAGCTGGTTCACAGACACAAATATGCACCAATACTATCAAATAAAAATCAATCTGAAAACGTTTTCGATTCCTTACGATAAAAATCAATTGATAGATCAAAATATATATTTACCAAATGAAAACCCCATTAATAATGATGAAGTCCCTATGTTAATTCATATTAAAAAACAGTAGGCATGAATGACTTGCATGAATTTGAAAACAAATACATATGCAATATCTGTACAAACAAAAGATTTATGTACATAGTATATAACATAAGGTGAAGAAAAATTTTTTGTTTCCGATACCGTGTTTGAACGAGTCTTTAAAACGTGTTAAGCGAAAATTGTTCGCAAAAAGTGAAACTTGTTAGAGCGAGGCCGTGTTAAAAGAGGTACGTATTAAGTGAGGCCTACCTGTACACTTATTGAGTTACAAATGAAAGGCGCAGGGTCATAAGTCCAGAAATTAAAAAATACGAGTATATATTATTTGTTTTCTCTGATCTTAGACAAGACGCGACTGAAAACTGATTCAACAAGTAGAGGGACTATTTTTGTTTTATTGACAATTGTTTTCTCTTTTGTTACAGAAATCATCTTCAGTTGTTAAGCTCGTAATTGATGACTTGTTGTGTTGTGTTGTGTTATATAGTCTCTGATGTTGTTCTTATTAAACAAAAAATTTCTTCACTTATTTATTCAAATCTATTTATGGTTACATACTCGTACTTAGATCATTGTTTCTCTTTAGTTTAGCTTTTTTTTGTTAATTTAAAAAATTAAATAATTGTTTAATTTTCATGATCAACATTGATATTGCTACATTAATAATGCCTAACTAAGTCCCTTGCTTTTATTTTAAAGCATATTCGCATTTATTAGATACTTTTTGTTGTCAAGAGAATATGTAGATATAAGTGTTGTTCAACCGAATTTAGAGCTTAATACGTATTATACATTTTTATTTCGAAAAAAAAACTTAGGGTTTTCATTGTTCGACGACGATATTATGATCAAAAGTCAGCAGACCGTCATACGGATTGGTTATATTAATAATGAATTTTTTAATCCTTATTATATACAGGCATTGGTTAGGTATAATTTTTTTTATATTATTTTGGAAAACTTTTACCACAATAATTTGGTCACAATAATTTTAGTAATGAAAAAAAAACTGGTTACATTAACTTTTCCCGACGTTTCGATAGGGATTGCTGTCTTCTTCAGGGTGAACTTTTTATTACATACAACAAAGAAACTAAGCAATAAACAATTTTATACACCAAAGAAAGAACAATAGAAGACTCATACTTTGGAATATTATATGTAAAAAAATAAAATTTTACATTGTTTGTAGAATGAAAATGAATGATTAAAATTTAAAAAAAAAACTTAAAACACTTCTTGTTATATGAAGTTTAGTCTAAAACTGAACGCAAATTGAACAGGGAAACGGAAGAACTTTGTCTATGTGACGGGAGAGCAATATACTGCAGATATGCTTTGTGTGTTACGTAGATTTAAAAATAAAAAAAATCACGACTGGATGATATGAACTTGCTCTTGTAGCTAACAACAAAAAATACATATATTATTTATCAAAATTCTGTGAGCCGGTTTTGAAAAAAAAAATCTTTTCTAAACCGTTTTTAAACATTTGTATTCTTAAGTACCTATTCTACAGAAAGTTTTACAAAATTGACTTAGTCGGTTTTGTAAATATTCAGTTTTTAATAATACGAGTACTGAATAATAAATTACAATACCCTTTTTAGAAGCTTCTCCATGCAAACAATTCAACAAAATCAACTGAACTGTTTTCCAGATAATCGAAAACCAAAAATGGTCGTTTTAGAGAAAAATGAGATTAACAATTCTGGCTATCATCGTAATAGCATTTTTAATTAAAATCTCGTGTTCAATTTAGTTTACATGTGTGTAGTAACGCAAGCAAAAATATGATAGGTGTATAATAACGTTTTTATGTGGGCAATTTTTATATGTATTTATGCAAATAAAAACAAACTAGTGCTCTTCATGCAACGTTTTAAATACTAGATAAGTTTATCTTTTGGTATATGAACTGTCAAATTTTGTATGTAAAATGATTTACGCAAAATGGATAAAATTAAGGAATTTGCTACGCAAACTTATACAAATTTATTTGGATAAATTTATCCAAACGCCAGTGTGACTTTTAAAATTGGGTGTGTTCGGAAATATGATTATATTATTTATATCAGAGTTCAGATAACATAAAAAACTGTCCAGTGTTATGAACCGAGATTATTTGGCAATTACCAAAGCTATTTTTCGTAAATTTTAAGCGCTGATATCGTTTTCTTATCCAATTCCCTCCGGGCATAAACAAAGAAACACGATTATTGTTATCTTACATTTTGTTTACAGTTTCGAATATCTTATTCCAATTTTGAATTGATTTGGGGAGGCTCTTCATTTAAAATTTAAAATAACAGCTGATTAAATTACGCAACATGTACCCAAAAAATTATAAAAACTGCGTTCAGCACGCTTTTGCGTAAGCTTATCTCGTTGCATGAATAGAATAACCTTACTATTTGGACATCATTATTCAATATTTTGAAATATTTGTATGTCAGTCTTTTAATTGAAATACTTTTTTGTTTTATAAAATAGGGACAAACAAAATAATTTACCATTAAAAAACAAAACAAAATAAGTTAATAAATAAAATAAACAAAAACAAACATAAGAGACTCACAAACTTAAAAAATGGATTGAAATTACAATAAAAT
Source organism: Philhelius pedissequus (assembly GCA_910595825.1). Taxonomy (NCBI): domain Eukaryota; kingdom Metazoa; phylum Arthropoda; class Insecta; order Diptera; family Syrphidae; genus Philhelius; species Philhelius pedissequus. Next base: position 346,425,275 of record OU343160.1, on the reverse strand, counting down.
TGGCCTAGATACTTTTTCAAAGAAAAAAAACATGTGATTTTACTGGAAAAAATCTAAAGTGCAATATTATTGCAATAATATTTTATATGTTACCTTTAATAGAGCCGTTTCCGAAAAAAATTGAAAGAAATCCGAAATTGTCTTATAACAGCTACATATATGGGAAATGAGCTAAAACAAAACATTTGTATTCATACTCATGACAATCATATAAAACGCTTGTTTGTGCACCAAAATCCTATATCTATATCTAACTATCTTAAACAACTCTTTTGCTACAGGGTGCGCCAGAGAAACTTACTTATTTGAAAAAATTCCCGCGAGGTGATTTGGGTGGTTAGAAGGGCGAGAGGGGGCGCATCTGGAGGGGGAAGTTCCCAAGTTTGTTTCTCCCTCCAGTCAGTTGCCATCATGCTCTGGTCTAGAGAGCAGCGGGCCTTCGCAGTCGAGAGCTTCTTTTCTAACGGTCGCTCACTTGTTTCTACGCAACGTGCCTTCCGCGCTCGCTTTGAAATTCCTCCTCACAGACTCGTTCCTGACCGTAATTCGATGGTGTCGTGGGTTAACTCATTTCGGGAGTGTGGAAGTGTCGCTAAACCCAGAAATAGACTTCAACGGACCATCAGAAATCCGGAAAATATCGAAAGAGTGAGGCAGTCAGTTGTGCGTTCTCCCCGGCGTTCGGCTCGCAAACACGCAGCTGCTATGGGAATTTCTGACACCACTGTTCGACGAATTCTCCATGAAGACCTTCAATTTCATCCCTATAAATTGGCTGTTGTGCAAGAATTAACTGAACGCGATTTTGTTGCTCGCGACGCCATTGCCAACATACATTTTGGGGGTGGCAGTGGCGCGATAGTTGTGTGTTCGCCTGTCAACCTCATGGTCACAGGTTCGATCCCTGCCGTAGTCTATGTCTTCTTATTTTTCCATTAAAAATCAATTCTAAAAATAAATGTCATACAATGATTTGCTGGTTTACTCATTACATGCTGTTTAGGCATAGAACTAACAACATGTGATTGAGTAAAACCAGTATACCGATAAAATATGACAAAGAATAAAAAATCAATGCGAATTATAAGGGACATCGATTAATGAGACACGGAAATTTCTCCACATTAGTTAAGCCGCCATTCCTGGAGATAAAATCTGAGACAACAACCACCTACAGTCTCCGAATATCGCGCCACACATCTTTCCTATCATTCTTTCTCTTCCTTAACCTCACCTTCACGCCCGCGCTGTGTGGAAACATTTAAAGGGTATTCATAATCCCTTGAGCGCGTGTAGATTATAAAAAAAAAAAAAAAAAAATACCGATTGATATGCTGCAAAGAGTGGAGACGAATTTCAAAAATCGACTTCATCAGTGTATGCGCAATGGGGGTCGCCATTTATCCGATGTCATTTTCAAGACCGCATGAAAAAAAAATTGGGATATTGTATTCTCAAATAAAAAAAAATTAAAACAATAATTGAAGTACTTTTGTTTTTATTGACCTTTCAAATAAGTAAGTTTCTCTGGCACACCCTGTATAATAAATACATATATATATCACCACACCGTGTGAGTTTCTGCTCGAACATAATTGTATTAAGGTTTGTAATTAAAGGTTTTAAAAAGGATAATAAATAAAGTTATTTCTCCTTGGCCTTTAAAATGTTTAAAAAGTTGGTCAACTTGCTATATCAATTTGCTAAAACGCATTAAAATCTATTTTTAAGTTAAATTTGTGCTCTGTATAAATATTATTAATTAACTTTTTGTTTTTATTTTTTTTATTTCAGAGGAACAAGAACGTGTGCAAAAGAAAACATTCACTAACTGGATTAATTCATACCTCTCAAAGGTAAGTTAGATCATTTCATTATTAATTGGCTTAATGAGTTGATGATGGGTGATGTCATGAGTCGTAAAAAAATAATGAATGATTTTTAGTACATTATCTACATTCAGGCTAATTGTTCAATGCACATTTTGTAACAAGTGCAAATTGTAGTGTGCATGATGTGTAGTTTAAGTATTTGGTTTCGATTGCGATTGCGATTGATAATAACGAATAACAAAGATTAGAAATTCAAGATTTTTTTCCAACATTGTCAGTCTCTAGATGATATTTGAAATATTTTTGGTTAAATACAATCAATTTAATTAAAAATAAAACTGGAAATAAATAAAAACACCATCGGATGAAGAAGTATCGCAATACTTGGTGTCGTTACTTTTTTAAAACAATTTATTTACTCTTGACTTTTTTTCAATTTTTTTAAAGGAAACTTACTAATAAATACACAATGAAGTGTAGAAATGCGCAAAAAACTATTAAGAAATCTGTAGGTAGAACCAAGCAGGGGATACCGTCACGTAAAAGGCTAAGTTATATACTCCGCCTTAGTGAAGCTGAACAGTCATTCAAAGAAAACGTTTTAATAATTTCAACATGCTGTTATGATGTTAGGTGTTTTACTACAAGGTCATACTGGTCGAAATGGTGGCCAATACCTGTGCGCGGACCTGGAATATAATGATATATATAAATATTTCGTTTTATAGTTCCTATAGTAATATATTCAGTATTATACTTGTTCTCGAAATTGCATATTTTTATGAGAATCTTATTCAAAAGTGTTTCAGTTCCCAACAGGTAGAAGAATTTATAGGGTATTAGAGAACGACATGGGTGATGTTTTTAATAGAGGAAGGTTAAATAATTTATGCCTGTGGACATCAATGCAGTATTTTCAAAAACTTAATACTTCTTTAGAAAAAAACTTGCATCTCATCTAATAAATTTATATGTCCAATTTTTTTTTGTTTTACCATAGTTGTATATTAATATATTCTTACCTGTTTAAACCTCAACTCCAATGAATTACCTGTTTAGCTTATTAAAAGGCAGCAGTAATATAAAAAAATAAAGAAAACTTGTTTAATTTTTTCTAACAATAAAATACAATAAGGTTGCGATGTGTCGCATCGTCAAATGTATTTGCCAAATATGTGAATTTCTATTTCATCACTGATAGATGTATTTGATTAAATTTACTCGTGTTGTTATTATTCCATATTCTTTATTTGGCGAAATTTTCAAGGTTAACTACATTTAAAGAAATAATTTAATTAAATTGTTAGGGTGACCATCCATCATATATTTTATTTTTTTTTTTGGTAAACAACTTTATATGTATAGTGTTTTTGTTTGCGATATTCTGTAGGTACTAAAGGGGAAGTTGTGCATTTGACAAAAAAAAAACAACTCGAGATTTGCCATTACGACGTTAGAGATCATGAAAAATTGGGTCACCTAATTCCGTCTGTCTGTCGGTACAACGATCTACAACCTAAACGGCTAAGCAATTTTCTTCAAACTTGGGACTTGTGTAAGTTTCTAAGGTGATTGTCTCAAATAAATTTTAAATCGTGTTTTTATCCCCAAAATTAATGGTATCTGCCATAAAATTTTTTCTACAATCCTAATTATCTCGAAAACTGCTAACGATTTTGATTTTAAAAAATCAGGGCACTACTACTCGTATATGTCGGTACAGTCTAAATTTTGATCTAAACATTTTTTTACATATGTACATATTTTGTTATTAACGGTAAGTGCCATACAACCATTTTTATTTATTTTCGACATTCTCATAAACGTCTAGGAAAATTTTGATCAAAATGTTTATATAGGAGGTTCTTCAAATTCTAAATAGTGCTACATACCAAAATTTTCAAAAATAGGATTTTTTTTTTGAAAATTCAATATTTCGAAGACGGGTGGACGATTTTTTTAAAATTTTGTTCTTAAATTTGTATTGTTAAGTACTTATACTTATCGGACCAACATTTTTTCTTAGAAAAAAAATTAAGAAATTTTGTATATAAAAAATAATTGAAAAACGACTACCCTCGTGGGTGGCAATGGCGCAGTGGATAAAGTGCTTGATTGCTAACTTAGAGGTGTGGGTTCGATGCCCACGCTAGGCGCATTCTTTTCTATACCTCCAATTTTAATTGGATGCCGCCAATGGGTTAAAATGAGACAGTCAATACCTGGTTCTCAAATCCACTGTGCCAAACTAGTACCGTGCAATTCAGGTTACATTTAAAAGACCTTATGTCTTACAGGAATATAGTTTAAAAAAAATCGTGCAAAAATAACTTAAACTAATTAAAATACCTAAAAATTCCCAAAACCACTTAAAACTACTTAAAAACTAGAACAGCAGCATTGTTCGATTTTAAATTTTTGTTTGTTTATATTTTGTATATATATGCAGCCACACAACAACATACCACCTACACATACATGTATATACGTACATACATATACGCACGCACATACATATACAGCCGCGCCAATACATGCACATATGCCTCCGCAAACATACATATTTTTAAATTTTGTTGGTGCCACCCCGACCGTTCCTTATACCTAATTTCCCTAAATCTATGTAAGTCGGCCAAGACATACATTCTTAATCGACCTTAGACATCAAACTTCAGAGAGCCACCAGAACTGGTTCTCTTGTTTCGCCCTATCCCTTCGGTCCGAATCGGACACATTCCTACTGAACCGAAGGCGCTCTTCTCTACCTTGAGCGATGACGTCTCGACCATACAGGAGTCGCCTATCTACAGTTTTCCGGCTGACGTGGTAGATGACCGGAACCGGCATTCTATCCTGTATCAGCCCTCGACAGTCTAAATAGAGGAATGCATCTGGGGGGATGTAGCCACTTAACCACGCACTCTCAAAATATTCGTTATTGGGGTAATAAGCCCCAAAAATTAAGCTATTGGTTGAGGACATCGCTCTTGCAACGTGACCACGAATCAGCTTAAACAAAAAAAATTATTATCTATCCTGTTTATGTTGGCTCCGTTGTATAGAACCTGGTTCGAATAATATCTTGTGTTCTCCGACTCCGGTGTTCTGTGTAATCCAAGGCAACGTCTAAGACATTGCCTCTCAAACACCCGAATCTTTTCCATTTGAGATGGGGCAACGTTGAAATACACCGGGCAATTATCGGCCTGATGAGGGCCATGTAACAAATCACCTTAACTCTGCTGTCAAGACGGCTGCAATAAAACAGTCGTTTTGTCAATGCAAATTCTCCCCTAGCCCTGGCCAAGGCAGCACCTATATGTCTGTCGAAATACAGGTACTGATCCAACCAGATGCCAAGGTACTTTACTATACTTTTGCTCGGCAGTGGATGTCCACGTGGCCCTACGATCACCAGCTCGCGCCAGTTCTTTCTCGTATCCCTTGGGGTGCTAGACAACGGAGTCCTAAACAGAATAGTTTCTAATTTCTGGAAGTTGATTTTCAACTTCCAGTCATCACAATATCTTTGAATCTTGTCGAAGTACTCTGCAAAAGATTTTTGATTACCTCAACTGTATGAGCTGTTCTGTACGCAATTAGATCATCGGCTTGCGCAATTGCCTGAGTTAGACTAACTATATAAGATCGCTGGTGTAAATGCTGAATAGAATCGACGAGTTAACCGCTCCCTGCTGAAGACCATTTTTTAATATTTAAAACTGTGGTAGAAGTTACATTGCCACTCTTGACAACAAACTTTCTATCATTTAGCATGTCATAAAGCATATGCAATAGAGATTTACTTATACCTAGTCTGGTAAGCTTTAGATAGAGGCCTTCTAACCATACGGTGTCGAAGGCCTTCTCCAAATCCACCAGACAGGCACCTGTACACTGCTTTTTAGTTTTGTTTCGTTGGATATCAGAAACCTGTTTAGACGCGGCATGAATTGTGTCATGTCCCGCCTTAAAACCAGACTGATTATCCGGTATGATATTGTTGTCCTCCGTCCACTTAAACAGAGCCTTATTAATAATCTTTTCAAATACCTTGCTAATACTCGGAAGGAGACTTGTCGACCGCAGATTCGCTGGATTGGAGTTGTCCTTTCCCTTTTTGGCGAGAGGATGTACCACAGCTGTCTTCCACCGCACTGGGTAATATGCATTATTTAGAGCGTTGTTAAACAATGTGGTGTAAATGTCAACTGCTTCCTGAGGTAAATGTCGTAGTACAACGTTGTATATACCATCGACTCCTGCTGACTTCTTTTTTTTTAATGAAACGAAGATGAGCTGGAGCACAGTCTTCGAAATTAACAGGGAACTGGGCCCATTTCGTTCGGCGATTATGGCGTTTGCCAAATCTTCATCATTAAACCCGGTAAAACCAAGGTTCTCAGATCGCCATTCGGTTATATCGTTCTGCAACCAGATGCGATGAAGCAGAGCTCTGCTCTCCAGGTCATGATTCGGGCGAATGCTAGCATTCACCTTGTACACTTGCTGGAAAGCAGCCTGCACAGCCTCCACCTTCTCCTGCGGATCTTCGACTATGTAAAGGTCATCGTCCAAGACGGCGCTATCCGGATCTATACCTGCTGTCAGAAGTACGTCTCTGTTCTCTGTCGTTCTCTGGAGCTTAAGACACGGAGATCGTTTTGATCCTTCCTTCTAAAAATCTTATTAATTTTTGGGAACATACTCGTGTCGCTAGAGTTAACGGCCCGAATTTTATTGTCCCAAAACAAATTAATAGACAACCTATAGTTTTGTTAGATCAGTTGGTTGATGTTTTTGATCGACGACTTCAGTGTCCTAACTTCCAGATCTCAGGAGTCAGTAAACCGTCTGTACAAGCGTTTTAGTCTTGTTACGAGTAGTAGTCCACTTTTTTGTGTGTGTAGTGCGTCAATGGTCGCGTTACGTTCTTTGTATTTCTGCATTGTTCTGTTCATTGTTCGTAGAATCGTTTCGTCCATTTGTTGTAAGTATCTGTCTATTTCCGCATTTGTCAGGTTCTTGTCATTTTATGGGGATATACCATTGGAACTTAATTCGCCCAATAAGGCGTGGGAGAAGTGTGGCCAGCACACTTTACTGTAATTGTAAGTATGCATAGGCACTCCTCCCTATTTTTAGTTTTTGCTAATTAATTTGAATATGATACATTTTTTTCAAGAAAATTTTAGTTTATGACTATGCAATTTTCGGCTTATAAATAAATAAATTTTGAAGCTTTTTTGTAAGATGTTTTTGTATCTTAGCTCTGAGCAAAGACAAACCATAGTCAATACAGAGCTTTCCAAATAATATTTGGAATAGCAACATGGGTTTGATCACTCAATTGTCACATTAATATGCAATGTTCTTAGCGTACTCTGAATGCAAAATAAACTCAAGTCGAGCGCTCTGAGCTCAAAAAGGATCACAGATTAATTTTTGAGATTTTACTACCTTATCAGAGAAGAGCTTTTGTTTTCTTTTTATGAGTAGTATACATTCCTTTCAGCCTAATATTTTCGTTCTTAAAAAATGATGGGTATTTATTTTTTTGGTACCCGTAACTTAAAAAAAACACCTCAAATGCAATCGTTAATGTTCAGAAGCCAGGTATGCAATTAAACATGACATTTTAGAGGAAAATTAATTGAACGACTATCTACGCCCTTAGCCCTATAACTACGTTTAGTTAGAGTCGTTAATATTATTTTTTTTATAATTTTCTAACCCGCAAAAAGTTAAATGGTAATATTTTTGTACAAATGATTATTAATGCTTGCGGAGCCATAGATTTACATTTAATCTATTCTAACAAAATATCTAGGTGTGAAATACCAAGGCAAAACAAAAAATACCGATGGTGTTTTATCCCGGTTAATAAACGCGTTTTTAAATAGCTTAAACGTAAATACATTTCAATTAGGAACAAATAAAATTTACCAAAACAAACAAGTAATGGCGAATGTACCCCCTGCCATTTTATATAAATAAATAAATGTGTCCTATAATCTAAGACCATCTTTCAACTGTCAGATATCGTTGATCAAACCCTAAACCATGAGGAATGTATAAGTTTTAAAAGTATCGCATGTCGCATGCCACATAAAAATGATTATATTTTTCTAGTAATGCGGGGGAAGTAAGAGAGTTGAAGTATATATTCTAAGCATTATGTATACACTCATGTATCGTTTACTCGTTAACGTTTGAAAATATACAAGCCAAATGCAAGTTGTAAACATTTTAATAGTTTAAGCCACAATGTATTATATCAACTTTAAAATATTTTTATTTATAAAACTTTTCTGTTTAAATTTACAGCGTATTCCGCCGCTTCGAGTCGATGACTTAATCAACGATTTACGCGATGGCACCAAACTCATTGCATTATTGGAAGTTTTATCTGGCGAAAGACTGCCAGTGGAGAAAGGAAGAGTTCTTCGACGACCACATTTTCTCAGCAATGCAAATACTGCCCTACAGTTCTTAGCCAGCAAAAGAATAAAATTGGTCAACATTAACCCAGCAGATCTAGTGGATGGGAGACCACCGGTTGTGTTGGGATTAATTTGGACCATTATTTTGTACTTCCAGGTAAGTCGACTTAAAAATATTATATTACATAACTATTGTAATAAATTTATGGTGACACTTTTCTTTTTGGGTAAACAAGACAATACAAAGTAAATCAAAAGACACATTATTCGTGTGCGTGTTATTGCACTTATTGGTTTTTTTTTTTGTTAACTAGCTTTGTATCGCTTCCATTATCCAAAGTTGAACTGTTAACATACTTAAAATAAATTATTTTTCGAATGTAAAATTATGTGCTGTAATTAAGTTGTACTACATTTCTTTCTAATGCAAGCTTCGTAAAAAGAGGCGGAAAAGAGTAGTAGTAATTAGTTATAAAGCTAAGGTAGGTTGCTTCTATGTACATAACTAGTTTTCTATCTATCATATACTGCATTATTTTATTTTATATTTTTAAAGTAATATTCAATAAGTTTTAACTTAGTGTTCATTAGAAAAATTTTCAATTAAAAACCTTAGACTAATTTACTATTTAGGCCTATTGAAGCCATATAGGGAGAAATAGCCTATTTTAAAGCGTATATAGTTTTCTGGCATATTATGTACGAGTATGTGTCCCAAATAAATATTTTTTCCCTTAATAAAATGTTCATGGTATAAATAATATTAATATTATTAGTGTTTACTAGTATGTACATATACGTATTTAAGGCTTACGATCTTTAACAAGAAAACTAGATTGTGCGGCACACTCAGAAGTTGACGAACCAACATCTTTCAATTAACGAACTAGTATTTTAATCGATATCAATGCTTAGGCTAAGTATGTGACTTTGTTGTGCATTGGAGCATTTTTCTTTAAATTATTGCAATGATTTGGATAGACAAAAATTAACTTGACTAAACAAACAGATGCGTTTTTTTTGTTTAAAAAAAATCAAACATACCGATGCCTTGCATTCAAAGTTGTTGGGATTTCTCGAGAACAGTTAAAGCGGTTTAAATTGATTTTTTTTGTGCAGAAACAATACACCTATTAAAAATATTGTATTCTAAAATGTACAAGAACATATTCTTATATATGTATGTACCCGTATTTAGTTTTATTTTTGGTAGGGGTCTAATGGGGTGTTTTTTCCTCTTTATTTTCGACTTTTTCAATAAGCGCTTAAAACTTAAACCTTTGAATGGGTTTTTACTCAAAAACTCAGTTTCTAAAAAAACGTTATAGCAGATCTTATTTTATAAACGAAATACGTATATAATTATTTATTGGTTATATTTTAATATGAAACACTCTGTACGCAATTATACAACTCATAACTGAAATAGATCGAATCATAGAACAGTATGCCCTTTACAGCTGTAAAATAGTACATACTACTTACTGTACCATGATTTCATTAGTTGCTTAAGTTAAGAAATAAGATCAGTTTGTAATAAAGCGTTGAAACGAAAACATCTTTCTTTTAATTGCATTCTTTTATGCTCTCGGCGTCTTACAACGTTTTCGGATTTTTTTTGTGATTGAGCGTACACTAAAGGGGTTTGGTCTACCCTTGAAATGATCAGACACAGTTGGAGCGTTAGGATAGTAGGGAAGAATCCAAATTATAGCAATAATTAGCCATGTTTTACTATCGCTATAATTACACATTCGTTTCAGCCAGTGGAAATAAAACGATCTTGGTGCCTCTCTGTTCCCAAACTTAAAACTAATATTTGCAAACACATATAGAAATCCCATATGAAACCTGGATCTCGTATTGTTTTGTTTTTGTAATACGTGTTAAAAAATAACCCAGGCAATACATGTAGATAATATAACGCAGCTATTATTATACTAACAAACAATTGGCATATGAAATATTGTTTCCTTGTATTGTTTAAACATTTCATAAATAAAAAACAAATACTTATCAAACAACTCTCTTTTTGTTTATAATTTTCTAATTTTTTTATTCACTTTTATTGTTGTTAATATTTTTTCTGTTGTAATTTGGCCTATTCAGCTGATTATAATGTACAGTAATCCTTGGTTAATTACATAAGAAAAAATGCACGCATTTAACAGCGTACGTCAATTAACAAAATCTCGCTTAATTGATTTGCTGTTATATTTAGAAAGAAAAAAAACAATGAATTGCATTGAAATCGCAGTAAAGCGATTATTTAATATTCATATTCATATTCATAAACATAGGCATATTCATAGTCGCTGATAAACCCAGGTTTTACTAAACTACAGTTTAATCAATTTTGGCTCAATGAATAGAGACTGATTTTCCTTAAAAATTGTTAGTTTTATATTTTTATAAGAATACTAACTTCTTTTACTATACAAATGGTCTCAAATATTTTGGAATGGTAAACTTAAAAAAATAGAACCAATGTCCGAAAATTCAACTAAACCTAGGTTTAACTTAGACACAGTTTAAAAATGACTATGAATATGCCCCATTGAAAAAAATTTTATGAGCGACCATATTTATTAAAAATTAAAAGTTTATTAAATTTTAATTTTAATTTTTTAACTATTTAACCAAATAAATCAAAAAATAAATCAAAAAATTTGATTTTGTTCAACTAACCGGGTGATTTCGTTTGAAATTGTTAAAAATTCATATATATGGTCCGCCAAATAACTTTTTTTTTTGAAAATGCAATAAAAAAAACTACTAAATATTTTTCCAAATTTCTTTTTATTTGAAAGTGCAATCCTTCCGGTTAATAATGGAAAATAATTTTATTCAAATGGCTACCTCGGCTGGCCATGCAGTAGCCTACAGGATCGGTCCAATTTTTAAGCACATTATCGATTGTGTGCAGCTATATTTCACCAATGGCTTCACGAATATTGTACTTTCAAGCGTCAATTGTCTCTGGCTTGTCGGCGTAACACTTATCTTTTACGGCACCCTACAAATAATAGTCCAACGGTGTCAAATCGCAGCTCCGAGGTGGCCAAACGACATCAGCTCTGCGGCTGATAATGCGATCTTCAAAAACAGGGCGCAAATCATCGAGTGTAGCTTCGGCTGTGTGGCACGTAGCGCCGTCCTGTTGAAACCATATATTGCCAATATCCTCCTCTTCAATTTTTGTGAACAAAAGTTCGTTCAACATGGCCCGATAACGATCGCAATTGACTGTAACGGCCACTCCTTGCTCATTTTCGAAGAAAAATGGCCCAATTATGCCTCTGGACCAAAATACGCACCAAACAGTGACTCGTTTTGGGTGTGTCGGCTTTTCAATGTATGCGTGCGGGTTTTCTGTGCCCCAAATGCGACAATTTTGCTTCTTTACATACCCGCCAAGATTAAAATGAGCTTCATCTGAAAAGATGATTTCTTGGCAAATCGGCATCTTCTCTAAATCGATCGCAGACCCATTTAGCGAAGCGAAAACTTATTGGATGGTCAGTTGGCTTCAACTCCTGAACCAGTTGGACTTTGTGTGGCGTCATACCAAGGTCTTTATGCAAAATTCGTCTCAATGATGTCTCCGAAATGTTCAATTGTTGAGAACGACGGTCAATTGATGTTGATAGCGCTTCACGCACACTTTCTGCCACAGCAGCAATATTTTCGGGTGAACGAACTGATTTTGGCTTTTCACGCTTTGGTTTATCGATAAGGATGCCAGTTTCTTTCACTTTTTTCACAAGATAACGAACATACGGAGCTGACGGTGCTTCTCTTCTTCCAAAATCCGTACGCAATTTTCGCACACATTCTGCAACATTACCATGATTTTCAAACTAATGTCGCAATATTTCCCAGCGTTGTTCAAGCGCATACACAACCATATTCGTTCAGCGGAAGGATAAAACTAATTATCTGTCAAATCAGACTGAGCTAAGTGTTAGCATTCACGAAATAAGCACTAGTTGAAAAAAAAAACGTTAGATGGCGGACCCTTTATTTGTTGACCAATTAACCTTAAAATGCATGTAAGCAGAATATGCATTTAAAGGAGAAATTTTGTATGTGGTTTTTTTCAGATAGATTAAATGAGGAACTTATTTGAGCTAGGGGCATATTTATTTATCCGGGAATTACTGTATTATTCTATAGTTTTGAAAATATATAAAACAAGATACATTGTATCTAATAATGTCTCATAGGGCTAAATCCTGTAAAATCTAGCTTAAAAAAATAACACTGTCAATTTTTAAATTTATTATTTTTATACAAATAAAACACTCAAATTCGATTGAAGCTTTTTGGTAATATTTGCTATTTCCCTTAAAACTCCAGAAGATTTATAAATTATCTTTCACTCACTCAATCCACTCCTAACTATTTTAAAATTGTCTGGAGATAAAATGCATACATATTCAAAAACGAAATACAATTTTTTTGCGCCGATTATTATAAATACATGTAATAGAAACGTACGCTTGAGTAGTGCAGTAGTAAACCTTATTGAATATTTCCATTACGCTTCGTTTTATTAGTTTTATTAGTAGATACATAGCTTAAGAATACTTTTATATTATGTGGAAAGATATTAATAATTATTTTCTTTTATCCTTCTTAGATCGAAGAAAATAGTCGTGCTTTAGAATACCTAGGCCAAGGAATAAGTGGATCTGTAAGTTCATTGGATAGCGTTGGCAAAACTGTTAGCGACTCAAAGGCTGAAAAATGGAAGCAAGGTGCCAGAAAAACCCTTCTTAATTGGGTAACCAATGCTTTACCAAAGTAAGTATTTAAATTAATCTTTTTTTTTAAATCATCTATTAAGTGATACAAATCTATTCCCAACATGTTTAACACTGAGTTAGGTAGTTATTAAAAATTAGTTTAAAGTATTTAATTTAAATGTTTATTAAGTGAAGTGCTTAGACGTATTAACAATGTACATATATCAGATTATAAAAATCATCCTCCTTCGCTAAATTAATTTTTCGATTTTCCGTAACGCCTGAATCATGAATTTCATTGAGTAAGTAGTGTGTCATCCATAAACGCTATAAGTGCCTCTCAAAATAGAAAACACTTTGTTAATGCCAAGAAAAAAAATAAATTGTAAAAAGTGCATTTTCATTGAGCACACGGAAAAACAAATACACACTAACACAAAAATGTACTCAATTCAAACTTGTACTAATTTTTTTAGCTACGTATATTGCAAATTAAATGGTTATACTTTATTTTTTATTTGTAATTTTTTGTTTTACTGAATATCTAAATTTATTTTTAAATATTTCAAAATCAGTTCAATCTGCGAAATGCATTTTAGTTTGTTATTTTTTAACTACATTTATAAAATTTCGAGATCTTCATTGCATCATCGCCTTAGAATCTCTTAAAATAATACTCGTATATGTGTTTTAATAAATAAATTATAATAAATTTGTATCTACATACATAAAAGGAATTCAAAAAAAGAATTACTTACAATTAGATAAAATAATCTTTAGATGCTCGTGGGAAGTGCTGTTATAGTCGGTAGGAGTGGACGGAACATATACTGTCCTATTTTACTATTCACCTAAACGATTCCTTTTCACTCAACCACTCCATTCTATTATCCGTCGGGTGAACCGCATTATCCCAAGTTCATTGTAAGATATATAAACAGATGCTCATTTAGAAATCGTATGAAGTTTGGATAAAACTTGTTTGAGTATTTTTTTTAAGTAGTTAGAGTTGTTTGCCACAAACATAAATAAGGAAATTCCCTAGGAAGGGCCATACAGAAAAACTTGATGCAACATAATACGATGATTTTTTTTAGTATTTAAATTTTTAAAAAATTTATTGAGACTTAAATTTATTTATAAGCAACTACAACAAATTTTTCAATCAAATTTATTTAATTTAAAGAATAACCTACCTTTTATTTTTGCGAGTTTAAATTTTATAGAATAAGTGCCTTCACATGAATTAAAGAATACCGCACAATATTACCGACTTTACCCATGTAAACCAGATTCACATCGATAACAACAGAATAGAGCTGATATATACGTTTTGCCTATTCCGAACGATCATCTCAAGATATAGATGTTTTTGGAGAATTTGTTGCTTCCTCGCAAATAGTCTAGAACAATTGCAGCAAGGTGGCGACGCGACGTGACATGATGGTCCAAAGAACTATTTACAAAGTGTAATACACCTGTATTGCTGCGTTATTTTAAAATTTGCGCACATAAAGCAAAATTAAATCTGTGGAACCCAAGACAAATCATACATATACAAAAAATAACACTTAAGATATTTTAACTTTCCGGTTGCAAGAAATAAATATATATAATAAAATACATTTTAAATACCGAAATTTTATAGCTAACGCTAATAGGTTTCTGCGTTTTGTAAAATTGTGAAGATAACTATATAATTCTATAAAGTACAAAGAATTCAAGATGAAAATCAAGATTCTCATTTTAGAATTTTTCATTGCTCAATTTATCGGCTTATTTCTTGAGAAAGTTCAAACCCTTAAAACTCGGTTTAATGAAAAATTATAACTTTATTGAGTTTTAACTTATTTCTTTGACAAGTTTTAACGACTTAGAACTCGAATTTAAAACTTTGCTTCAGTTAGAACTTCGATTTATCTGTACTCTCAAAATTAGAGGTCTAAACCGTTACAACTCGGTTTAACTATAATTTTGTTTTTTCAGCAAAAAAAAGGGTTCGGTTATGTAGGTATGTCATGTATTCTTTGCATATTCAATAAAATCAGTTCTTAAGTTTTTTTTTTGATTTTGATTTAAAATTACTTTGGTTTTCGCCGATTGGATTTTTCAAGACCACGAGTATAAAAATTATGTTGAAGAAAGGCCTATTTAAGTTTATATCATTTTAATAACTGGGACGATATCGATTTAACGTTAAAACGTTAAAAACGTACAAAAAATAATTGAAGCTAAGTGGGAGTTTTCAGTTTGACGGTGACGTCGCCATCACCTTGGAGAGAGACGTAGATGTTGGTTATTTAGCCCTTATTAACCAACCCGTTGGCCATGATCACATGTCATTAAATACATAGTAGCTTGAGAAACAAAATTTAAAATAAATAAATAAATAAAAGAATAATTACAGTGACAAGAAATAAAATTAAATTTCTTGCAATATTTGCTTGCATAAAAAGATCACTCGGGCGTATGCGCATTATTTTTCGTTTAAGTGAAAAAAGAGCTAGATTGATTTTAGTATTTGAATTTGAATTTTGAATTTTATTTGAAATCAACGCTGTACATGAAGATGATCTTATAACTAGTACAGGATTTAATTTATAAAGAAAATAAACACAATAATTTATGAATAGAGAATTAAAAAGTATTTAAGTACGAGAGCGCCCTCGAATAAAATATTAATTTTTTTGTTTGTTAATGAATTTGTTTTGTTGACGATCAACAATGTTGATGATAGGATATCTGTGCCAAATCCGGCCTTTTATTTGGTGACAAAGGTTATATTGCAAAGGAGTTTTTCAGAAGCTGTTTAAATGAGGTTTTAAACCTATTACCAAACTTGTATATTTCTAGTCCCCATTTTCTTCTCTTTGTCTCATATTTTTAATAGAAAATTCATTGTCATCATCCACTTTTCATTTTTCTCTGAATTGACCATGTTACCTAAAAACAAACAACAAATATTTGTTTTTATATATAATACTAGCGGACCAGGCGAACTTCGTCTCGCACCAATTTAACGCCTTCAAATGAACTTCAGAGCTATAATAAAACACAGATAGTTTAAATTTTAATGTGATTTATTTGAATGGAATAAAAATAAGGAGATGGTGATATGATAAACAATGTTTTACGATTTGCTTTCAAGCGCAAAAACACACAACAAAGACATTTTACTAAACTATTAACGACGTCCTTTTTATTCGCTGCTATAGTTTTGGCTGTTCAGACATCGAATAGAGATTTTTACCTATAATTTCTTGCAATGCCGGGGAACATTTTACTTTGGTGATAAGTTTCTCCTTCGACGTTGTTAACTCGCAAAAATTTACCGGGAATGATATCAATCCAGTCCGGACATTAACAGAAATCTCTGCTGAGCAATATCATATCCCTAACAAATCATCTCGCATCACCTTGTAAATCTTTCATTGTTAGGTCAACTGCCTCCAAAGCTCGATTATGCGAAAATTATGATTTTTCATTCTTGCATCACATTCGCTGACGCCGAATTTTTAGTCATTGTCCATGTTATTGGTTTGTCAACCGTGAAAAAATTCATCGCCAGTTTCAAAGCGGAATGTGCAGTTCGACCGCCTTCAAACAGTGTGTTTTATGTAAAAAGGACACTTGTCAAATCGCGCATATGTATAACAATGTATAACGCAATCTATAGGGTTGGGGCATTGATCGCAGCCCAAAATTTTAACGCAAAACGTCTTCTATCACAATGAATTCTACAATAAACCGAACTTTTCCAAGCTTCACAACGCATATTCCAGTTTTAAGTCGTCCAAAAAATCCGTGGAACATTCTAGACAACAGACCAAATAATATATCAAAATCCATTTAATGGGAATCAAATCCTGTAGTTGTGTGCATACACGCGGTAACAAAGAGAAACCAAACAAAACATATTATTTATACTAATAAAGCAAGAACAAACATGTGAGTGCATTTATGGTCATAACTCCGGTTCTAGATATCGGACAGCAAACAGATTTCTTATATTCACTCCAAACATGTCCTAAAATTTGGTTCAAATTGATCAAGCCGAAAAAAATAAGATAGCTCAGAAACATAATTTGGATTGTTCTTTATATATAAGAATATACATATATGTACTAATTTTTCATACAAACTAATTAAATCTTGCACCACTTCTACTTTTTTCGAATTAATGTTTCATTAATATCAGAATTTTTTATCAAAAAAAAAAAAAATCACCAGGTGATTAAAAAGTTGAAAAATATTCGTAAGAAATTTAACTATATGTCTGTAAGACCTAAGATCTTTTAAATGTAACCAGAATTGCACGGCACTAGTTAGCAGGAATAGAAAGATAGAACAGAATTTTTGTTGGCACAGCGGATTTGAGAATTAGGTATTTACTATATCATTTTAACCCACGGGCGGCATCCAATTGAAATTGGAGCGATATAAGAGAATGCTGCCTTGCATGGGGATCGGATCCACACGTCTAAGTTAGCAGTCAATCACTATATCAACTGCGTCATTGCCACTAGAACAAAACTTTTTAAAACTTAAAAGTAATTTTAGATCTAGAACTCGAAAATTATTTTAAGTTTTAAAACTAAGTTCCAAAAATAAACCGAGAGCTACTAGATCGATATTAAAATTGATTTTAGAACATTTACAAGAAATAATCCGCATGGGTTTTGTTTTAATACCTACTTAATTTCACGTTTTAGTTTGAGCAGTCACTAACTTTAAAATTAATTGCATAAGAAACTTAAATCTCAATTAAGTCTCAAGTAATAATTTTAAGGCCATGTACGAGTATCACTTACAATTTACGTAAGAATATATAAAGTGTCGTACACGGTACATAATGTATATTACAGTAAATAATGTGATTAAAATTTACATTTGTGTAATACTGGCCAAGAGTTTCTGTAGAAATAGGTGCGAAAGTGTTTTTTTATTTTTATTGTTTTATTTATTATATATGTATGTATGTTTGTACATATCAAAAATAAATATTCACATATTTTTGTTTTTATTTTAGAGACATCGGTGTAGAGGTGCGTGATTTTGGCGCTAGTTGGAGAGACGGGGTTGCATTCCTTGCACTTATCGATGCAATCAAAGCTAATTTGATTAACCTAGCTGAGCTTAAGAAAGCTAGCAATCGTCAACGACTAGAAACTGCTTTCGATGTAGCAGAAACCAAACTGGGCATTGCAAAACTTTTAGATGCTGAAGATGTTGATGTTCCAAAACCTGACGAAAAGAGTATTATGACTTATGTGGCCCAATTCTTGCACAAGTATCCCGAACCAAAGGTAATTTTTGATTAAAGTTTAAATTCATTTCAATAACTTCATTATCTAAATTGTTTACTTGAAAAGGGTGCTGGACAAAGTTCTTCAGACATTCAAATTGAGGCCGATGAACTAAGACATTGGTTACAACAAAAAACACAAGAATACGAACCAATGGTTATTCAAAACTCTTTTCCAAGGGATTTTGGCGAATATCTTATAGCTAGATCCGAAATTGATGCTCATTATTCAATTTATCATAGAATTCAAAATCTTGTCGAAACCCAGAGCGGATTTTTGCAAGTTTCGAAGCAATCTTGGGAAGAAATTCATAGCTTGTGGCAATTGGTACAATATCAAATAATGTATTGGTTGTGGCTTTTGGATTCTGAACTCCCTGGAGACTTAGGCACGGTTGGCAAATGGCTAGCTGAAGCCGAAAAACTTTTACTAGACAATAAAATTCCAAGCATTATGAATGAAGAGACTGCATCAGTGATAAGTAGAAAGCTGGAAGAGCATAAATTATTTTTTGCGCAACTACCTAAAATTGAGGCCTTATTCGAAAACGCAAAACGATCTCCATATGCTCAGAACGTGCCTTTGGAGCAACTTAGAAATATAGAAATTCGATTACAAGAGATTGGACCAAAAGCAGTAGAGAGAAGAATTAAACTTAAATTCCTTGAACACAAGTGTTGCCTTATAGCTTTCCTAAACTTAGTGGAAAATAAGATGAAAGGATGGACGGGAAAATATGGAGCTGAAGAAAGAGTACAGCAACAGTTAGAGCAGTATAAGAACTTTGTTTCGCGAAATAAAATTTTCCAAGAATTTCAAAAAGCGTTTGTTGATATGCAGCAAGTTGTAGATGAATATAAGCGTGATGGTAATATATCACGCAAAGAAACTGCAAGCATTGATCAGTTTATGTTTGAGACCGAAGAACGTTGGAATCGTGTTTCGATGGAGCTAAAATGCTGCCAGAATTCTCTAGAAGAAGTTGTGACATGCTGGAAAACATGGAATTCCCTGAGCCCAGTTTTTGAGGATTGGCTTAATCAAGCTGAAAGAAAAATCAACGAGTCAGAAGATGATCGATTGGAATTTTTCCAAGATATTGGCATGTGGAAAGACAAATTCCAAACACTGTCAAGTTCTGCAACATATCTCATAGCTTCTTGCCAAGATCATATTTCAAGTGATCTCAAAAACAAACACAGCATGTTGTCAGAAAGATTTGAAAGACTTTTTGCCAATACCAAACAGTATATGCACGCTGGTGATATTATACGTTCCAGACAGGAGTATAAATCTGGTATTGAGAAGCTTAGTAACTGGCTACTCAACGCAGAAAGAAAACTGGACCAAAAACATTCCCTTGGAAATAATGAAGAAATTAAAATCTACGCTGAAGAACTGCAGCGCTTAGCCGGAGAGATTGACGACAATGAAGAACTGTTTAAGACAATTAGTCGCAATTTTCAAGGTCTGATTCAGGATTTGTCCCGAGAAGAAGTCGATAAAACTATGAAAATTCTAAAGCATGAAAAAGAGCGATTGGTAAGAGTACGTGCAAGAATTCCCAGCAAACTTCACCTTGTCCATCAGTTGATCATCCAACAAGAGTCTTTGGAAGCAGGTCAAAAGGAAATAAATCAATGGTTAAATGAAGCTGAAAATTTGCTCAGCAAAAACACATTGGGTGGCGGAAGGGAAAGTGTGTATGAGGAGCTTAATAAAATTAAAAGTTTCTTCTCTCGAACTGTTTATTATCGATCAATGCTTGAAAGTAAAAATAAAGTCTTTCAGAATTTACTGAAGTCTGTGGCAGAAGACGAAGCCATAGACACAAATGCAGCTAAACAGTCAATGCAGCATTTAAATGATAGATTCAATTACGTTATTCAAAACGCACAACAATGGGAACAAAAATTGAACGATACAACAATCAAGTGGAATAATTTCAAGGACAGTGAGCAAATTGTAAGCGAGTGGATTTCGAAGGCTGAAGCAGCTTTATCAGAAAAGCTCATTGAATCAAAGAGCATAATAGAAAACCAAAAGCACTTCTTTGAAAATGTTAATGAGGCATGGATGGATAACTTAGTGAAGTCTGCTCATGAGCTATCTAGATGCCTTCCTGAGAGTGATCAAATTCCAATATTGGATGCTGTAGAAAAACTGCAAGCTAGATGGCAAAATGTGCTTTCCAAGGCTCCTTTGCATTTGCTTAAGTTAGAATTCCGTCTTGATGAAAATGTATTTCACCAATATATGAAAGACATTGAAAAAGAAATTCATTTAGAGGAGCAGGCACTTACCCGAAACGAAGACATCGAATCCATTTTAAATCGCAATAAAAACTTTTTCAACACTCAAGGGACACTACCTCGAATTGAAAACTGTCTCGATACGATGAAACGATTAAGTCAAGCTTATACTAATCAGATGCCCAATGATAACAGCTTAAGGTCAAGCTACCAAACAGCTGAACAACAGTGGCAGGATGTTTCCAACAGAATTGAAGACTTAGTTCAAACTTTGCAGCAAATACCCGCTCAATGGGAAAATTATCATCGAAAGTTCAACGAAATGGTAACTTGGATGAATTCAGTAGACCGAAGTTTGAAAAACATTGTCAATGAAGTTAATAGCATGGAAGAATTTGAAAAAGAAAAAGTAGTATTTCAGGTAATTTTTTTTAAATATTAAATATACTTTATACTAACTTAACCTTTTCAACATTCCCTAAAAAATGCAGCTAAGGGAACTTGTGGTACAATTTAACATTTTATTTTGTTGCTCT
The DNA here is from genome assembly GCA_910595825.1 of Philhelius pedissequus. Lineage (NCBI taxonomy): Eukaryota > Metazoa > Arthropoda > Insecta > Diptera > Syrphidae > Philhelius > Philhelius pedissequus. The sequence continues at coordinate 346,404,158 of OU343160.1, read as the reverse complement.
AACTAAAATGATTTTAAAAACATGTTATTTATTTTACAGAAAATTTGTCAGGAAGCAGATATGAAGCGTGAGGATATGAAGTGGCTAGTGAAGACTTTAGATTCATTATTAGGCTATGCCACAGACAATGAAGCAAATATTGAACAAAAACAGCTTGAGGACCTCATTGCCCGTTATAAGAATTTAATTCCTACTATAGAAGTAACAATGGTTAAGACGGAAGTGTTCTCAAAATGTTTCACTTATCGCAGGGAAGTCCATGAAGTAGTGTGCCTTTTAACTAAAGTTAAAGAACAAACAGCAAATACCTCTGCTCCAGATAGCTTAGAAAAAGTAAACAAAATGATTCAAGAACAGCAGTATGCTATTAACCAGCTGGATCATCAAAGACCACATATTATGTCGATGCTGCAACGTGGTCGAGATCTTAGCAAAGATGTTCATGCTCCATCGTTCGTTAATACTGAAGTTAATAATCTTGAAACTGGCTGGAACGAAGCATATTTTATAACCGTTGATAAATTGCAATCATTAAAGGCCACTCAGGGTGTCTGGAGTGAGTTTGTAGACCAAAAGAATGATATTTTTTCATTACTTCAAACTGCAGAAACTGAGCTCCGAGCTCTTACACCATTACAAACTGATCCTAAAAATGTAAGCCAAGATTTGAAGGCTAAACGTGAGTTAAACACAACTCTGCTACAGGCATCCCATTTACTTATACCCAAGTTGCACAAGCTTAGAGCACAGTTGACCCCATTAGCAGCTGCTGAGAAACGTCCTATTCTTGAAAAAGAGGTTGCTGAAGTTGAAAAGATGTTCTTTAATACTATGGAGCACGTAAAAGACCGCGTAGGATATCTTGAAGATTATAGTGCCAAGTGGAACAACTACAAATCTCGCCTTGCTGAGCTTCAAGAATGGGCAAATAAAGTTGCTCCAAAGAACATCGAAGCCTTACAGTCCGAAGATTTGACCCCAGAGGAACGTGTCGCCAAAGTGAACTCACTTAAGGGTATTCTAAGCGATAAAATGAAACAGCTTGATATTTTAGCCGCTGATGCATCCGAACTTTCGCCCAAAGAAGGAAATGTATCAGAAGCTAAACGGCTAAAGGGGGAAATAGTCAAACTACAAGAGGTCTTTAGTGCCATTAATCGCAACGTAAATCATCAAGCTCAAGCTGTTCAAGAAGATCTTATTAATTGGCAACGGTATCAAGCAGGCATTCAAGAAATCAAACCATTAATAGAGGATTCGGAAATCAAGGTAAATACTTTAATCCCCAAGCCCCTTACCTTACAAGAAGCCGTTCAATTACAACAGAACGCTAATCAATTTGAAGCACAATGCCAAGAGCAATTGGACAGACTCCAAGGCATATCAAACATAAGTCATCAAATGTTATGCAAAACAAATGCCCCTGATGAATTAGATGCAATGCACTCTCGTTGGACCGCTATTCATGAGAATGCCAAGCAAACTAATACCAAGCTACAAAAACTAGTTTCTACTTGGCAATCTTTTGATGCGGAGGCTGAGAAATTGGAAGCTTGGGTCGACGATGGAGAAAAAATGATTCTCAAGAAAACATCGGTCTTAAATTCGCCACATGTAGACAAGCTTGAAAAAGAGCTGGTTAAGCTGAAGTCGTTTAATAACGAAATTTCCGAACAACAAGCTAGGTTAGTTGCTTTAGGTCAGTCTAGTGATCAAATCAGTCTTCATTTGGCTCCTGAAGGCGCTGTTGCAGTAAAAGATCGAGTGAACACAATGAAAGTTAAATTATTAAAGCTCTCCGAATCGACCAGAGCTAAAATAAATGAAGTATCAGATGCTATTATAGCCCGACAAGATTTCAATGCAAAAATGGCAAACTTTTCCTCTTGGATGGATCATCTCCGAAACCAAATAGCTCAAGTTGAAGAGATTAGTCCTGAGGCAGTTGAAACTAGCCTGCAAGTTGTTCATGCCTTGATGCAAGAACATGCCGACAAGAAACCAAGTTTCAACTCAATCTATGATGAAGTTAAACAGCTTTCTTTAAGCTCTCTACCCGAAGAAGCCAATACCTTAAATGATTCCTACACAGATTTGGTTGTGAACTTCCAGACCTTAGAGACAAACATGCAGGAGAAGAAAACTCTTCTTGAGAAATGGACAGAAATTTTGGGTTGGAAAAATGAAACTGAGAGCCATCTTAATTACTTGAAACATCAACTAGAAAAGGCTGATGTTCCTGGTTCAGAAGAGTTGACACAAATTGTAAATGAAATTGACGGAATTGCTAAGCCTTTTACGTACTGGAAAAATATAGCAAAGGAAATTGACGAAAATCCGGTTGTTCAACTCAAGGAACCTGTAAATCGACGCCCAATATTAGCAACTCAATTAGTAAATGATCTTGAAAATAAATTAGACAACTTGAAAATTCGTTCACAGAACCAAAAACTTCAACAAGAGCAACTCGTCATTAGAAAAACTAAATTCGAAGAACTAGAAACTGCTTTTGATCAAAACCTTCATGCCCAACGCGCTCAGCTTGCAAAAATTTTGAATATAAACCCGAGCTTAGAAAACATTGATCAGATAATAGCAGATTTGATTGCCTTAAATGCAGCTTTAAAACCCCAAGAAGACTTAAAACACAAAATTCACGATGAAGGCTCTATGCTTATGAAAGAAGATATTGCAAGCATGCCAGCTATTCAAGAAGTACTCCTAGTAATGGACAAAAACTATGATGTTTTTCAAAATGATATACAAGATCGAATTCAAAAATATACCCTTATAAATCAAGGCTTAAAAGAGTACGCTGACGTTAAGGATAAATTTGACAATGAATTGAAGAAGGCTATTGAATTTCATCATTCCGTTCCAACACATCCTCATGATGAAGTTGAATTGCAAAAAGCTGCTGATAAAACTCGTAAATCACTAGAACAAATAAGAAAATGTAAAAATAGCTTGGATGAATTGGAGCGAAAAGGAAACAATGTTGCTAAATTCTTTGGCAGCATTGGGGAAGAAGTTCCAAAGAACATTGCTTCTGATATTGCCAAAGCAAAACAACAATGGCAAGAACTGCATGACAAGGCTTCAAAGAACGCTCACCAGTACGAAACTGAAACAGTTATCTGGAGTCAGATCGAAGATGCCAAAAAAGACATATTGCCCTGGTTATTGGAAACAAACCAAGGCTTATGTGATGCGGCCGATAACACAATTGAAATTGAATTCGCTCCAATGAGATTAAATAAATACAGAGCTGACTTACCCTCTTATCTAATTTTAAAGGACAACATTGCTGAAAAATCCCAGGAAATTCTTAAGGTCAATGATGGTATTCCCATTCCGGCTCTTGAAGCTTTAAACATACTTTTATCAGATCAATTTGCCGAAGTTGAAGCAAACGCAAATCGTCTTGAATCTATAACAACATCATTTAACGAAAAAGAGCAAGATATAAGAAGAAATATAAAAATGGCGGGAGAGGATTTAAGCAAACTTCGCGAAGCTTTAGTTAAGTGCGATGATATGTCGGGTGACAATTTTAAGATCATGGAACGCCTTCAGCTTTGCAAATCACTCCGTGCGGATTTAGATAATAATGGTAATACTATTGATAATCTGAAAGAACGTGTTGATGAGCTACGTATACTGTATCCAACATTCAGTGAATCAATTATACCTAAAGAATTGAACAATGTCCAAAAAAGATTTGAAAGTGTTGACCTCTATGGCAAAAAAATCGAGAAGTCTCTGCTTCAGTTCCTTAAGAAAATCCATGCCGATAAAGTTGGAATGTTAAAGCGCATGATAATCACACAACAGGAAAAAGTTGCATGGTGTCAACCAGAATCTTCAAGTGACAAATATAATCTTGATGTCAAAAAATCTTCGCTTCAAGAGGTAGATAAGGCAATTGCAGAATGTCAGATCCGACACGGTGAAATATTAAATTCTCTTGAGTTTTTAAGCCTTGTTGATAGTCCGGATAACGTAGTAGAACTTAAGAGAGAAGCCAATCTTCTGAACGACGAAATGAAAGCTCTTCAAACTAGTTTCGACAAAATTAAAGATGTTCTCAATGAAAACTTTGATTTATGGAGTCAATATGAAGATGCGAATGAAAAACTTTCTTCGTGGCTGCGAGAAGTCGAAGGCCGTGCAAAGGCTGAGACAAGTAACCAAATCAGTTTGCCTGAAATTCAATCCAAACTTAAAGATCTCAATGACTTCAAAAATGATGTCCAAAACCACGCACCAATAATGTCAAATCTGGAGAAAATATCACAGCAGATAGTCGAGAAAAATCCCGAAGCACGAATTGGGCAATTTGTTAACCACTTGGTACAAAGATATCAGGCTATTTCCAAAAGCCTGGCAAGTTATATTGAACGTGTAAAGAATGCACAACAAAACAATGAAAACTTTGTAAAAGCTAAGAATGAATTCAATGATTGGTTTGAAGACGCAAAAATTGAATTCCAAGAGCTGGCGCGCATGGGATCTCCAGGATCATCTTCAGCTACAGCTCAACAACTGAAAACTATCAAAAATTACATTAAAACTTTTGATAATGGTCAATTGTTACTAAATAAAGCTGTAGATGTTGGAGAAGTACTTTATCCATTGGTGATACCGCAGAACAGAGAGGTTATTCGTGCTGATTTGAGAAAACTTCGTGAAAACTACGATTACTTACGAGATGAAGCAAATGCTTTAATGCAGCAAGTTGAAGCAGTTTTGATTCAAAAGACTTCTATTGAAGAAAGTTGTACTCAGGTATCGAGTTGGTTGAGTGAGTCTAAAGCTAAAGTCTCGGACTCTGCTGAGCTGTACCCAACCCTAGTCGCTAAAAAAGCTGCTTTGCAAAATTATAAGGTCCTTTCGCAAGAAATAACGCTGCACAAGAATGCACTTAAACAACTACATGACAAGGCTGTCAACTTGTGCGATGATCAATCAGAACGGAAGACTGAGGAGTCAATTCGAGAATATGATGATATGTCAAACAAAATTACCGACCGAATAAGTGTTGTGAGTAACCAAGTTACGAAACATGAAGCTTATGATCAAGTTCTTGAGAAAGCTCAAGATTGGCTTAATACAATAAAGTCTGAAGCAATAGATATTTTAAATGAGACAACTTTTGAAAAAGAGGGAGCAGAAGAGAAGCTTGTTGTTGTTGAAAACTTAATACAACAGAAGCCGGAAGGTGATTCCATTTTCGAAACGTGCCACAAGCTTCTTCAGACAGTTCTCACTCAGACTCACCCCACTGGACATCCACTGTTGATCAAAAGTTTCGAAGAGCCAAAACGAGCTTGGCAAGAATTTATGTTACTCTGTGAGGACTCACTAGTAAAATTAAAACAACTCTGCAGTAAATGGGATGAGTTTGAAAGCTTGATAGATGGAATTGACTCTTGGATGAAAAAAGTTGAAAACGTTGTTAAAAATCAAAGCCTCAAGAGCACTGCCGAAGCTAAAAAGGCATACTTAGAACAACTTAAAGAAATTGGTCTTGAAATTGCAAATCGTGCTCCAGATATAAATGAGCTAATGGACCAAGGTCGAGAAATTGAAGGCGAAACTGATTTAAATCTTAAACTTTCTCGTTTAAATACGCGGTATCAAACATTGAAAAATCTTTGCAAGGAAAACACTTCGAAATATTCAAACTATGTGAAAGATCACGAAACATTCAACGCTGATTATGAAAGTTTTGAGAATATTATGCAAAACTGGGTGGATGAACTGGCTAAGAATAATGAAGTTGTTGGCGACTTCAACATTCTGCAGGAAAGGCAAAATAAGATTCGTGAAATGAATGATAACCGAATAAATAATTCAACAACTTTCGAGGCTCTGATTGACTGTAGTGAAAAACTCTATAGTCACACAAGTCCAGATGGCAGAGAAATAATTCGCAAACAACTCCGCCATTTACGGACTATGTGGGATAACTACACTGACGACCTAAATGCATCAGCACAAAAAATAGACCACTGCCTTCTGCAATTCAATGAGTTCACAATAGCTCAAGAGCAGCTCACAAAATGGCTTAAAGATGTTGATAAGGCCATGCAGAGTCATACTGAATTGAAGACCACACTGCAAGAAAAACGAGCTCAACTGCAGAATCACAAACTTCTGCATCAAGAGATTACAACGCATAACGTTTTAGTCGACAATGTCTGCGATAAAGCACAAATGCTTGTCGATCAAATCAAGGACAATTCCCTCAATATCTACTTACAATCAATAAAACAATTATTCAGCAACATTGTTAACAAATCAGGAGATATATTAACTAATTTGGAATTATGCGCAGAATCTCATGCTGATCTTAATAACTTGATTTCTGCTGGTAAAACATGGATTTCAAATGAAAAAGAAAAACTTTTAGATTGTGATGATTCTTACGGTGAAAAAGCTGATATAAAACGAAAAATAGACATTTTGGCCCGCCTTGCCGAGTCAAAACCTCAAGGAGAACAAATTATTAACGATATTCGCAATAATTTACAAAAAGTCAAAACAACTACCTCGCCAAAAGGAAATGAAATCTTAGAAAAGGAAATTGATGAACTGGAAACGACAATTAAAAGTCATTTCCAAGATATCGAAGGTATCGCTGGCAAACAACGCGATGTGCTTGGACAATGGAATAACTTTGAAAAAACTTTGGAAGAACTAACTAAGTGGTGTCGAGCTACTGAAAGTGTTTTTCGTGACCAACAATTGCAATCAACATTTGAAGAAAAAGCTGATCAGCTTGAAAAATACAAAAATCAGAGAGAACTGATATTACAAAAGGAAAAAGAGATAGACACATTTGCAGATGCTGCCCATTCATTGCTAAACAATTGTGGAACTGATCGCCTCAAGAATTTAACTTCCCAAATAACAAACCGTTACCATTTACTCCTGGTTCTAAGTAAGGAAGTTGTACATCGCTGGCAAAATCTGGTAGATGATCATCAAGTTTATAATGACAAATTAAACGAAATCAATCTTTGGTTGAAGCCTATTGAGAACCAGCTTGAAAAGGCTCTTAAGGATGAACCGTCACAGTCAGGAAACATCTTACAAGTTCTAATTTCCGAGAGAGAACAAGCTGACAATCTATTATCTTCTCTAAATACTGCTGGAGAAAAGGCATTACCAGAAACATCAACACAGGGCAGAGAAAAAATTCGCCAGCAATTGCGGGATGTCCGTGATCGTTGGGACAAACTCGATGAAGGCATCAGGAATCTTCAAAAACTACAAGAAGCCCAGTCGGTCCAACTATCGAGCTATCAAGATATTTATAATCAAATTTTGAACTGGCTCGACTCAACGGAAAAGACACTCAAGAATGAAAATCCCAACACATGGACATCCGGACAAGAAATTCGTTCGAAAATTTGCAAATACAAATCAACAACACAAGACATCAATTCGCACAAAAGAATAATTGAAGGAGTCAATGAGAAGGCAGCAATTTTGTTAGAAGCATCGGTTCCAGTTAATGCAAATGAAATCAAAACTGAAATGGATGACATTAACACTCGATACGATAAAGTGGTCAAAGATTGTGCAAAGTTATTGAATGAGCTAGAAAATGCTCTTGATGTCTACCAACAGTTCAGTGATCTTCAAAAATCTCAGCAAGACTATCAAAAAAATCTTTGGGATCGATTAACTGGATACTCGGACTATTCTGGAAATAAAGTTGCTCTTCAGGCCCGTCTCAACAAAGTTATTGAAATCCAAGATGCTCTTCCCGAAGGAGTTGTCAAACTTCAATCCCTTTCAAATCACATTGAAAATCAAACAAAAATACTTCCTGCTCGTTCCAAAGAAGCAATGGCTCGTGATTTGGCAAATTTGAATGCAGACTTTGAAAAATTCAGCGGCTCGTTAAGTGATGTGAAGAGCAGCTTAGAAAACCGTCTTCAGCAATGGAATGATTATGAAACAAATTTGGACCGTTTGATTAACTGGCTAAGTGAAGCCGAAAACAGTCTTAAGAATTACAATCCAAAGTCGTCTCTCGATGAAAAAATAGAACAACTGAACCGATTCCAGACCCTAATACAAAGTCTTCGACGAAACGAAATTGAATTTGAAAAAATGAAAGATGATTCGTCGGAACTAATTCAAAGTAGTGGTGAAACTAGGATTTCGGTGAACGTACAACAAGTAACATCTCGATTCCAATCCATTCAAGCAACAGCGAAAGAAATTTTGAAAAAATGTGAGCAATCTGTGAATGACCATCAAGCGTTTAATGACAAATATAAAAATTGTTCCGATTGGATCGCTAATGCTCAGGCTAAGTACGATGATTGCAGTGACCTTTCTCAAGTAGGATCAAAGGAAGATCTGCTTAAAAAGCAGAGTGCTATTCAGGAACTATCAGCCCAGCAGTCAAGTGTTACTTTACTATTGAACGGTACCATGGAATCAGGTGAGAAATGTTATCCGTCTACTGCATCTGAGGGTAGAGAAGCAATTCGCTCTCAGTTAGATGAACTGCAGCAAGCTTTTGACCAGTTGTTTGATAATATTAGTGAAACTGTGAGGAAAATTCAGGATAAAATGTCCAAGTGGAGTGGATTTGATGAGATTGCTGAAAAATTACAAAGTTGGTTAAATGAAGTGGAAACACAATTATCAAGTGAAATTGAACTGAAAACTACTCTTGATGAAAAGAGAGCAAAGTTGCAGTCATACAGAGACATCTTGAACGATTTAAACAACCATAAAGTAGAGCTGGGAAATCTTCAAGAAATTTCATCGAATCTTCCTGAGAAAACAGAACACGTTGATGCTACAACCAAGAAATTAAGCGACCAGTTCTCAGTTCTACGGAAAAGATGTGAACAATTCATAGAACGATACGAAAGCATTGTTAGCGACCATCAGCAATACTGTAAGGCGGTCATGGAAGCTCAAGAATTCATTGATGCAACAGGAAACACAATAAATCTATGGGGTGATTTAGAACTGGAACAAGTTTCCTTGCACACAAATTTAGACCGTTTGAAGAACTTAAAAGCTAGTCTTGCAGACGAATTTCCGCGAGTTGATCAAGTGCGTGCTTTAGGAGAAAAGGTCATTCCTGGAACAATCGATGTTGGTCAGGTGAACATAAAATCTCAAATAGATAACACTCAGCAGGAATGGGAAAATCTCATAGCGTCAATAGATTCAGAAATCGAAGCAATTGAGAATCGCCTTCAGCAATGGTCGGAATATGAACAACTAAGAAATCAATGTCTGAACTGGATCCGAGATTCAGATAATAAACTACATGCAATTGATCTAAAGGAAACCTTGAATGAAAAGAAGATGCAATTGGATGAACTGAAAACCCTTCAGGGTGAAGTTCGCGCCAAGGAACTTGAAATAGACAATGTGTCTGAAAAGGGACAGCTTTTATTAAAGGGCCACTCGAGTGTGAGAAGTCTACAAGGTCCCGAACTTATTACTAAATACCAACAAATTTTCCACAAAGTCAAGGAATTGAACAATCGTTGGCAACAATATGTAACATCTCATCAAGAATTTGACAATCAAATAGCTGAGTGCAATAATTGGATGGATTCCATTAAACAAAATTTAGAATATTGTTCTGACACAAGCTCATTGAACCAAGCTGAACTAGAGAAGAAATTGTCCACTATTCAAGATGTTATTTTACTAAAAGACGAAGGTTCAACCAAAATTCAGGGATTATTTGAATTGGCGCAAAATGTTCTAGCAAATACAGCTCCAATGGGTCACGAACCAATTAATAAGTCATTGGCGTTGTTACAAGAAGCTTGGTCTGCAATAGCTCTCAAGATGATTGACGTAAGATCTAATTTAGATGATTCAATTAGTCAATGGAGTGGTTTCCTTGAGCAGGTTCAAAATGTAAAAAAAATAAATGACTGGCTCGAAGGTACGTTAAAAGAACTTTCTGAATATCAAACTACAATGACAGAAAAAAGAGCTCAATTGGACAGAATTAAGAGCGCAGAAGAAAAAGTTCGAATGGAGAAAATTGATGTTGATGCTTTGAAATCACAAATACCCGAAATGTTGGGATCTGGACAGCAAAGCCAACAAGCCTTCCAAGCTCAAAAGGTGCTTGACAAATTTGACGAATTGGCAGCTCGAACGCAAAAATTGCTGTCTTCGCGAACCGATCAATATAGGGACCATAGATTATATAAGGAAGCTTATGATGACCTTGTGAGCTGGATAAGCCGCGCCAGGGAGAAATTCCCTTCACTGAAACAGAGTAGCTTAAGTGACAAACTTGCAATTGAAAACGCTGTGCAGGCTACTGAAGCGCTTATTAATAAGCAGGCTCAAGGTGAACTTCTAGTAGAACACTTGGTACATACAGGCGAAGTTGTTTTAGCTAGTACTTCATCCCAAGGCCAAGAAATAATTCGAAATGATATTCGAGCTCTTCGTGACAGCTTTGAGGCTCTCTTCCGTGAAATTATTCAACAAAAGGAAAGTCTCGAAGCTACAATGATACAATGGAGAGCTTATAAAGAGGAATATGAACGTTTAATGGAATGGCTTCAGCAAATAGACATATTGGTTAAGAATCATAAACTGAATCTTCTTCCCAATATTGACGAAAAAAAGAAGCAAGTGGAAGACATGCATAGTATTATGACTCGTCTTGAAAATGGAAAAGCTGACATAGACACATTCAACCAATCTGCAGCCGGTCTTCTCAAATCGCATTTGGATACTTATGTTAACAATCAACTTCGACACCTTAACTCAATGTACCAAGTGCAAGTGAATTTAGCTAAAGATGTATTGAAAAAAGTTGAAACTAACTTTGAGCAGCACAAAGGCTACATTGACAATATGAAAGGTGCTCAAGACTGGATAGCCAATGCAAAAGAGGTTATTCGAAATTGCAGTGAAGCATCCAGTGCAAACTCAAAGGAAGTGCTTCAGCAAAGACTTGTTCAAATTCAAGACTTGATAAAAAGGCGTGAGGAAGGCCAAAACCTAGTTAACTCTGCTATTAACAATGGTGAAAAAGTTGTTCGCAACACACGTTCGGATGGTCGGGATTCTATTAATTCAGAAATGAGGGATTTGCAAACGGATTGGGAACGCCTTGTGAAGAAAATGTCAACCGCAAAGGTTCATCTAGAAACAAATCTTTTGCAATGGGCTGACTATAGTTCAAGCTACTCTCAACTTCAGCAATGGATATCAGACAGAGAGGCCAAATTACAACAAGCATGTGAGCAGAAAATAGTAAAATCAAGAACCGGACAGCCAGGTCTCAGCTCAGGACTTAGCGAAAAGAAAGCTTACCTTAGACAGACGAACAATATTGTGCAAGATATTGTTTCATTTGAGCCAATGATTCAATCAGTAGCTTCAAAAGCTTCAGATCTTCAACAAGGTGCACCCGCTACAGAAATTTCCAGTAAATACGAAACTCTTACAAAGCAGGCCAGGGACTTGTATGAAAAACAAAGGAGTGCGATAGAGCAATATCAAGCACTTATTGATGCTGGTAATGAGTTCGCCCAGTGGCTTCGTAATGCTAAAGAAAGGTTAAGTAAATGTTCCGAACCAACAGGTGATAAACAAGCATTAGCGGAAAAAACTCATCAGTTGAAAATCCTTCAAAGTGAAGTGCCTGATGGCCAGAAAAAATTAGATCTTGCATTGGACCAAGGTGAAATTGCATGCAAAACGGCAGAGCCAGCAGATCGTGAAATCATTGAAGAAGAAGTCGCTCTTCTTCAAGAAGAATTTGATAATTATGTTGATGCCCTCAAAAAGTCAAAGGAGTACCTAGAAGTTGGCATTGTTAAATGGACGGATTATCAAGACCAATATACAGAAGCACTAGAATGGCTTACCAAAACCGAAGCATTAGTTCAATCATATAACAAGTTGCAGGACAGTTTGGGACAAAAGAAGGTAGTCTTAGAAGAGTTCCAAGGACATTTGCAGACGCTTTTCGACTGGCAGAAGGAACTAGACCGTTTGAACATGAAAGCTCAAATACTACTTGAAACTTGCTCTGATACTAGAGTAAGCAATGCCATCACTCAACTGACGACAAAATATAATGCGCTTCTCACATTAGCGAAGGAAGTAATGCGCCGATTGGAGATGCATTATCAAGAACATCAGCAACATCACACAATCTATGAAGAATGTCAATCTTGGATCGAAAAAACAAGAGAAAAACTGAATGACTGCGAAATTATTCCGGGTAATCTAAAAGATGTTCAAGCTAAGTTAAACACAGTAAAGAATCTTCGACAAGGCTTCGAGACTGGCCAAAACAAATTGCGATATCTTCTAGAACTTAAGGAGAAAGTTATAATGAATACTGAGCAAAATGGTGCCGCAAAAATCCAGGAAGATACCGAAAATCTTAAGCTTGACTTCGAGAAACTTTTGGCTGATCTAAACGAAATAAAACAAAAATTAACAAATCGAGCTGCACAACTCGAAGAAGTTAGTAAGTTGTATAAAATTTTACTTGAATGGATGGAAGAAATTGAACCAAGCATTAAGCCAAGTGAAGAGATTTTGAATGATTTGAGTGAAAAACGAGCAGCTCTCGAGAAATACCGGGCAGTATATCGTGACATTAATGGTCATAGTGATCTCATTGAAAAAATAAACATTCGTCTTAATGAAGACAAAAATTTAGACCGCAATGATTTTAAGGACGGCCTTCAGAAATTCGATGAAATACAAGAATCCGTTGGCAAGATCATAGAAAATCTTGAAAACCAAGTCAATAATCACGATAAATACAAACAGGCTTTTAAAGAAACTCAAGACTGGCTACGAAAAACTAGATTAGCAATTGAACAATCGTCTGATTGTCATGGAGAAAAAGATCTTGTTGAAGAAAGGTTGAATAAACTTGGCGAAATTGGCTCCTCAATGACAGAGGGTAATTCTCTGCTTGACGCCACTATAGAACTGAGTCAGAATGTAATATCTACGAGCGGAAACGAAGGTCAAGATGCAATAACACAAGAGATAAAACAATTAAACACTGAGTGGGAAGCACTTCAGGCCTTATCCAGAGATGCTCGCAATAGTCTTGACGAGTGTCTATCTTCATGGACAAGTTTCTTAAACAAATTCAATAAAATAAACAATTGGATTGCTGAGTTGTCTACTAGAGTAAGCACCGCAAATGAATCCGAAAGCAAAACTCCGAATGATTTAGTCAACGCAAAGGTAAGTCTTGTCATTATTCATTCTGATTGATTGTTTTCCCAATTCATTTCTCGTCCGTTATAAGCTTTAAACTGCTTGCCATTGTATAGTTTTGCGTGCCCTTTGTTTAAAATGTTTGAGTCTGTTTTTAGAAACTATTGGAAGAAGTCCTTGATGAGAAGGAAACTGTAGAGGATCTAAATGATGCTTGTGAGATACTCATGGAACATAGTGCTTGCTCAAGGGTGAGGGATCAAACTGTTGAAACTCAGGCGAACTATACAAAGCTTCTAACCGCAGCACAAGGCAAGTTAATTATTTAGTCTATATAATTTTTAAATTCTTAATTTATTGGAATATTTTAAGTATCGACATCTTAAACGTTCTGAAAATGAATTGTAATAAAAGTTGTTATTTTTTCTCGGGACAGGGCTTTAAGCATTAAAAACAGTGTTGTATTTTTTGTATGAAATATTAAATAAAATAAATCAGTTATTTGATAATTGCTTACCTATTCAAATAAATTTTTTTCATCAAGGTCTGAAATTTTTTGACTGTTTTTAAATAAAGTGAAAAACACTTTGAATATCAGAAATTTATTTATTTTTTATTTATTTATTATTAACATTTATATGCGTATCTAAAAACTATTATACATTTTTTTAATGCGTAAGCATTAAATAAAGAAAGAGTACCGATTTATAAACCTAATACAAATTGGAAAATACTATGTAGTAAGAATTATTACAATTCATTTCGGTTCCTTCACTGAAAATGCTCAATTTAAAATTAATTAACATATTTTTATTTAACAGGGCTTGTAGCGAAAATTGAAAAGAACTTATCAGACCATACAGAATTCCTCAACTTTAAGAATGAAATGGATGCTTGGATAGTAAAGGCAAATGATATACTTAATGAGTGTACCTGTGAAGGGGATACAAATGCAATCGCTGAACAATTGGAAACAGTAAATGTATGTACTATATATGTATATTATTAATACAATTTACAAGTATATTATAGTGTTGTTTATTAGTTGTAATCCATGTGTATGAGTTAGAAGTGTTTGACTTTATTCAGGTACTTATCATACGTACTTATAATTTTAAAACTGCAATGTTGTCTAATCAGGATTTTTTTTAATTGACCACGTACAATCCTTATGTTGTAACAATTAAGTAAAAACATTATTATTGTCAACCTCTATTCCAGTATTACAGAAATTAAAATATCAAAGTCTCCTAGGCCCATGTAATCCTGTAACTTTCGAATCGATAAAAGTAGTCGAGAAACAAAAAAAAAATGTTTGTTTTGTTGTTAAGATGCCAAAATCACTTTTTCAATTTATTGCCTTCCATTGAAAAATTAGAGTCAGTCAAATTAAAAGTTTAAGGTATCGCCTCAACTTACAGAAACCCATTTTTTAGTGGCGTTAATTGAGGAAAAGTTATCGCATGAGTTACAGAACATGGACCCTGGTTTCGATGGTATAAGGAAGCCAGGAAATAGTTCTTCTATATGCCATGTAGACCAATTAGCCTATTGGGTTCAATCAGCAAATGCCTTGAATTAGTTATTAAAAACAATATCATGAACCGCTTAAAATTTACGAATCATCTTCCCAGCTGAGCAATTTGGATTTATATTCGATCCATAGCACAGTACATTAAGTACACCGGATAGCTAGAGATATAAAAAATAATTTCACACTAGAGAAAAGTACGGGCTTAGCACACTTCATGTCGAGAAGGCTTTCGATACTGTAAGTTACAAATAAACTAACCACCTTGGATTTTCCACAGTACATAGCTAATTAAAATATTTTTTTCATTTTTAACGGGCGAAAGTTTAAAGTTTGCATTAAGGCCCAATGTTCAGATCCTAAAGATTTTTCTGCTGGTGTTCCTCAAGTATCTCTGTTGGGGCCATTTCTGTATAATATATATAAATCTGACTTTTCTAAGCTTAGAGACTGTGTAATCGCTATTTTTGCAGATGATACTTGCATCTTTTCGGCGGATTCGAATGGTTTGTTATTGGAACCAATTTGCAATCAGCTTTGCATACTATAAACAACTACCTAAATAAGTAGAAAATTAAATTGAATGCTGGAAATACTCAAGCCGTCTTTTTCACGAGAAAAAAAGCGTGTTTTCTACTCAGCCGAAGGTTAACAATAAATGTAATCTAGACGGAATAGAAATCTAGTGCCAAATACTTGGGAGTGTATCTTGACAAAACACTAACCTTTGGATTACACATCCAACAAACGTTAAACAAGGTTAACCTGACAATTAAAATACTTTATCCCTTTATTAATATGAATTCAAAGCTTAGCGACGAAAATAACTTAATAATTACAAAGTAATTTTTCAAAGCATTATGCTGTATGGTTCACCTGTGTGAAGAAAATGCGCAAAAAGTAACATACTTAAGTTATAATGAATGCAAAATAAAATTTTGAAAATGATGCGTAATTTGCCATGACATTATTCAACAAATGAATTACATTATTATAACAAACATTTAAAGAATTACTTCTAGAATATTATATCTAAGTAATAGATACGAAATATCTTGTAGCTCATCTGATAACTATCTAATCTCAAATCTGATCATTAAAATAAAATTATTTAAAGACGTTTATTAGTTAATCAAGTTATTAATTTATTCAATTATAAAAATTTGTTAAATTATAAATTTAATATATTAATTCTGTTATATTTGCTTATTTAATTAATTTATTTTTGTTACTTATTTAATTGCTTACTTGTTTATTTATCTCTTTATTTACTTATTTATTATTTATTTATTACTTATTTATTATTTATTTATTTATTTGTTTATTTATATATTTATTTATTTATTTACTCTTTTATTTACTTATGTTTTTATTAAATTATTTGTTTATTTATTTATTTAAGAAATAATTTTGTAAGAATTCACTGATTTGACGGAAGTTTTTAACCATTTCCTCCCCTTCCCTCTATATCATCTCTTAATAGGTTTTTTAATGTAGTTTTTCCTTCAATCAAATATTTATTTTAATGATATATAAACATATTGGCGCAAAATTTTAAACAGCCTTATGTTAAGGGCTTAGCATGAAACTACTTAACAGTTTGCTAATAATAAAGCCCTTGACTAATATTTTCCCAATTTTAAAAACTTTTTAGCTAACACATACTTAATCTATTCTCTTAATAAACTACAATTAAAGACGCCTAAAATAGTGCAAAAAAATAACCGAACATACGCTTACTTTTTGACGTTTGTAAATGTCAAAGTGGCATATGTATTTAATACGATACTAAAAAAATAATGTAGCCATTTTGTGATTTTAACTTTAGTAAAATGTTAAGAAAATAGTACGATACTAAACTGGTTTAAAATTAGCAAAATGTTCTTTTAAGCCAGTATCATACTAAAAACGATTTAACATACTCGTATTACTAAATCGACTAAAATTTTGAGCCATTGTTATTAATTTTTCAGTAGAAAGGTAGCTCCATATCAAATCTCTGTCAATAGTGCAATATAGGTTTAATGAAAAAATGTATAATAATTCAGCTACAATAAATAACAACAACAAATAATTGTGAATAAAAATTGATTAGTCAAAGTTCTTAACCTTATTCTTGTCAAGTAAAGGACATGATCTCATTAAGGAAATGTTGAAACGTTGCATTTATTGTTTTTTAAATGTTTATTATGATTGTCAGTGATCGATTCAAAAATTAGTACGAACTTTTTAACTTAATTTTTTTCCAGTTTTCTTGTCATAATGGCCTGTAATATTATCAGTTATTAAAAGTTGTATCTGCTTCATAGTTAAATATCGAAATACAATACACTTACCACTTATATTGTAAATTGATAGTTGGCTAGAGGAGTGTAAGATTCTTGAAGACTAAGGTTCCCAAAGTTTATATATCTTGGTAATTACAGAAAGTAGTTGCATATAATCTTGATATGATTTTTACTTGCGATATATACATAGGTGCTATATGGCAAGTTATGGATTCGTACACAAAATTGAACACTAGATCTTAACCAAAATTGACATTACGATGATAACGAAGACGAAATAAGTTCGTCCCGTTTCGTCTGTCTGTCTGTCCGTGGTAAATGTAACGACAAAGAACTTAAATATGACCCAACATGATTCTGATTCGATTATTGTCTGATTTACAACAACTTGTGATTATAATTATGTAAATAGTGTATAACTTTGTTTAAATTTTATACCAACAAATTATTATTTTATTTTATTTTTAACAAATTGTTTCTTGTTTCTTTTTTAAGTCGTTAAATTCCCGTCTCCCTGAAGGTCAACATTTGCTGAACATGGTTCAAGATGCCTATAACAAAGCTAGTAACATAACTCCCGAAGAACAACAAGAAAAACTTCGAGACTTAATGACGAAAGTTCGTGAAAATTGGGACACATTGGGTTTGAATGTCCAAGAAAAGCTTAGTAATCTTCATCAAGCAAAAACACGCTGGCGTGACTTTTCAGCCAACAAAGGAAAACTTATTAAATGGTTGGAGGACACCGAATGTTCATTGAAGCCAACACCAGATACCAAAGGTGAACTTAGTGAAATGAAAACTATTTTGGAAAGATTCAAGACCATGCAAAATGATATTAAACAAAAGAATCCCGATTTTGACAATATAATGGTTGAAGCGAACGAATTGGGAACAGAGGTTGAAGAAGTTCGTGGCTTACTTAACCGTTATGAAAAGGCTAAATCTGACTGTGCTAATCGAATTAAATTTTTGGAATCCGAAGTCATTGACTACAATTCATATCATCAGTCACTACAAGATGTCGAGAAATGGCTTCTGCAAATATCTTTCCAATTAATGGCTCATAATTCTCTATTTATTTCGAATCGAGAACAAACTCAAGAACAAATTAATCAACACGAAGCTTTGCTAGATGAAATCCAGAAATATCGAGCAAACCTAGACGATCTAAATGCTAAGGGACAAGGACAAATAAAACGCTATGAACCAAAAACACCTGCTATACGTGGAGTCGTAGAAGAGCAACTAAACAACATTCAAGATAGTTACAACTCTTTGCTGCACACTTCGGTCCAGATTAAGAATCGCTTGCATGAGTCTTTAGCCAAGTTCCAGGACTATGAAGATACTTTGAGTAGCATTATGGCAAATCTAAATGAATATGAGCCTGTTATTCAAAATGAGTTAGATATTCCAGCAACCAATTTAGACATGGCAAAGAAACAGCTTCAACATGCCCAAACAATGCACAATAAATTACAACAGGAGAAGTCTCGACTTGCCTTGGCCGTGCAAGCATGTGAGGCAGCCACAGCATCAATAAGTCGACCAAGTTCACCATTAGAAACTGCAATGCAGCCTATTCCCGAAAAGGAACTGATTGTCAGAGCTAAGCTGGAGGATCTTCTCGATCAGGTTAGTTTTTTTTTAAATCTTATAATTTTATTTTATTAAATTGTGGATCTTGTAAGAATACATATATGCCTATATTTTGAACTATATACGTTCCACCCATATATAACTCTTTTAACTTGGTTAATATCTGAACTTAAATACAATGTAGGCTTTGCAAATAAGTCCTTGCGATTCTTCGGAAGCCGCAGTGCTAGATCCAGACTTCTGCAATCGTGTTATAGTCCCTTACAAAAACCTTAATCAAAGCAGGAATTTTACTAAGCTAGATGCACTAGACACTAAGGTGAGTAAGGAAAGCAGCATTTTCAGTGAAAGTCACTTGCACGGTGCTTTACATGAGGCTTTGGTATTTCATAAAGTTCTATTCCATCGATGTCTTGAATCTTCTTTTGAAGTAATGAGAATTTTCCAATTTTTTTATTGCATTCATCCCAACTTCTTTTGTACTTATACTTTTCTTAGGATTTTGTAATTTAATTATGTATGTTTTTTTTGTTGTTTTATAGATTCAATCCCATTTAAGTGGATTAACGCAATCAGTTAGTGAACTAGAGCAGCAGCAAAAGCAGAGAGCCGAACTTCAAGACTGGATTAAGAAGCAAGAGAATTCAGTGTCAGATTGGTTGTCACGGCCGTGTAAACTACGTCCAGAAGCAGCCAAACAAGAATTAACTGCTATGAATGACCTTCTTAATACTATTGAAAATAAACGTTCTCAGCTTATGACGGATATGACTGGATCATGTAAGTCCCATGTTCTTTTTGATCTACAGATTTATAACAATTTATTAAAACAATTTCAGTTGCTGATGGTGATACTACTGATCTCGAAAATCAGTTGGATCAGTTGGAAGGTGAACTTATGAATGCCATCGCTAAGAAACAAAGCGGACAGAATATTATCGATGACTACCGCCAGGCTATGCAACAGGTACAAGCATGGTTTGATTCGCTCATAAAGCGCATGGACGTTCTTGACAAAGGTAGTGGCCTAAACTGTGGACAAAAAATGGCTGCGATTTCCGAGCTTAAAAATGAATTTGAAACGAATGGTCCACTTAAGCTACAAGACCTGAAAGGTAAAGCTGCAGCGATTGGTGAAGTTATAAGCAACCTTGATGGGCAACAAGTGGAGGAACAAATGAAATCTCTGGATCGAAGATATAATGACTTAGGAAAGAGAATTGATCGCAAAGTTCAGCTCTTAGATGTTACTAACAAAAATGTTGAGGCAGCTAAGTTTGAAATCGGTCAATTACAAAATTGGGTCAAAGAAAAAGTTCTTGAGTTACAATCTCCTCCGCCTATGGGCTATACGGTTAAATCCGCTGAAGCTAGACAGCAGAAACTTAAAGGAATGATGAAAGATGCTGAGGCGAAGCTATCTCTAGCAGAGTCACTTGAGAAACGAACTTCAAATCTTGAACCAGAGCTGGAACCTGTTGAATACACACAGCTTATATCGGCCATGAGAAATTTCGGATCAGATCACAAGAATTTAACTAATTTATTAAAGAGCGAGATGGAAAGAGCATTAGAAGCAGCAAAGAATAGGAGAGCCTTAGAGTTGGACCTTGAAAAAGCGCGATCTTGGTTAAAATCCAAATTAGCTGAAATTCGTAAGCAGCCTGGGCATCATCCATTGTCATCAGCAAATGTTGAGAAAGAAATACAAATTAATAAAAAACACGACGATGACATTAAAGATTTTAATGAAGGACTACTCAATGATGTTGTCCGCCAAGCTAATAATATAAGGAAAGATTGCACTGAAGAGGAAAAAGCTCAGCTCCAAAAGATATTAGTTGAAATAGAAAGCGATAATCAGTTGCTGAAGGATGAAAACTCGAAACGCATGAAAGTTTTGGTGGACCTCTTGCAGAACAGAAGGAATTTGGAGGATGCAATGAAAAAGGTTGGCGATTGGTTGAACGAAGTTGAGACCACCGTGTCTGTTGAAATCCGTACTTCGAGTCTACCAATACTTGAAGAACAATTAAATAATTACAAGACACTAGCTCAAAAGGCAAACGAAATGGGAGGATTTATGAATAATGTCGCTGAGCAAGGAAAAGGAATTTCTCCAACACTTAGCAATCCCGATAAACTAAAGCTGAATGATGAATTGAAAAATTTGAAGGAGCGTTTTGGAAAAATTACACAAATTATCAATGATCGGCTAAATAATTTGGAAGACAATATCAAAAAGTACAAGGATGCAAAGAGTAAATTGGCTGATTGCATGCAATTCCTTAGTGCTGTACAACAACGCTTAAGGGATTTGAATAAACCAATCGGAAGTAAAATTGAGGATGTTCAAGATCTGCTTGGAGCTTATGAAGGCATATTAAAGGAGTTGAAGGACAGTAAACAAAACATGGGTGACTTACAGTTCGACGATTTACCAGAACTCCAAAGTATTATTTCGCAACAGGACGACATGATCAAATTGATCGAAGATCAACTTGCGCATTTGCGTCAGTTGTTGATGCTTCGTGAGCAATTTATCGCTCTAATTAATCAAATTATTATGTTTATAATGAAGTATACCGAAATAATCACCGATATCGAGAACTCACCGGATGATCTAGAGGAGAAAATCAAGAAGTACGATGATGTGATTGTGAAGATCCAGGAATGTGAAGCTCTTCTAGCTGCCGCCACTGATAAGGGACAGAAAATTGCATCCGAAGGAACAGCTGCAGATAGAAATAGTATCACCGATCAGCTACAGTCCCTTAAAAAACAACTACAGAATCTCCGCAAGGCAGTTGAGACTCAACGACAAAAGCATCAAAACCAGTTAGAACATCACAAGAAAATGGCTGCAGAGCTTTCAGAAGTTCTAGATTGGTTACATGGTATTGAAGGTGAAGCTAAATCACGTCCTCTATTAGATAGGGATCCAGACTCAGTTGAGCACGAAATTCAAAAGCATAATAACCTATCGAAACAAATAAAGCAAAACCTAGAAAAAATAGCTAAAATCACAACTCAAGTCCAATCGGAAGTTGGAATGCCAAGTTCGCTAATGGAAATGCTGTCGGAGGCCCGATCTTTGATGACAATTCTACCAAACGAACTGGATGAACGTTTGAAATATCTTACGACCAACAAAGCAAGTCGAATTGAATATATGGATTTAATAGCTAAGTTCAATGCTTGGATACATGAGGCAGAAACTCGACTTCAGAATGTACAACACGGTATTGACTACAAAAATCTATCACGTCATTTGGATGAACATAAGTGTTTCTTCGGTAATGAGTCTACAGCAAGGAATTTGGTTCATAAAGACATTCAAGAGGCTGCAGACAAGATTTGGCCATCGTTGAGTACATTTGAACAGAATGAACTTTCTAGAGAATTACAAGATCATCAGAAGACATTGCAGAATACACTCGCTGCCGCTAAGACCCAACAAACTGAACTTGAAATGGAATCTGAGCGCTGGAAGATATATAATCAGGGCTGTGAGAAGATTCGAGCATATATTGAACGAACAAGTTTTGCTGATGAGCCCGTCACCAATCTAGCTGGGGTGCACTTCAACATACAAAAACTTGCACATGCTATTGCAAACATAGAGGTAAGTCCAATTATATACTTAAAATAATACACAAAATTTAATACCACATTGGCGATTATAAGGACTGTAAGCCCTTTTAATTATAACAGTCCATATCAGAAAAATTCGGACAACATTGATAAAGACATTTGTATGTTTTGATAAATAGTTAAAATAGCAAACTTGATAAAGTTGAACTAAAAATTTGGTTAATAATATACAGTAAAAAATAGACTGACTGTTAAGTAATTAGGGAGTGGCCGTGGCGCGATAGTTGTATGTTGACCTGTTAACCTCATGGTCGCAGGTTCGATCCCTGCCGTAGTCTATGTCCTCTTATTTTTCCATTAAAAACCAATTCTAAAAATAAATGTTATATGATGAGTTGCTGGTTTACTCATTACATCTGTTTAGGCATAGAACTAACAACATGTGATTTAGTAAAAGAAGTATACTGACAAAATATGACAAAGAATAAAGAAAAAAATTAATGCGAATTATAAGGGACATAGATAAATAAGACACAGAAATTTCTCCACATTAGTTCAGCCGCCATCCCTGGAGGTAAAATCTGAGACAACAACCACCTACAGTCTCAGAACATCGCGCCACACATCTTTCCTATCGTTCTTTCTCTTCCTCAACCTCACGCCCGCGCTGTGTTGAAACATTTAAAGGGTAGTATAATCCCTTGAGCGCATGTAGATTATAAGAAAAAAAAATAAAAAAAAAAACATAACAGTTGGGTGTTGGTCTAAATTGGTTGGCCCTTAATTGGTTCGAAATGAAAAAAAAAACATATTTTTCTAACTTTTGTGTTGGTGTTTTCGCTCTTTTTTTTAGATGTACATCGCAACGTATACGAAAATGCTATAGGACATGTAAATTGAAAAAGCACGTTGGGTTATAGTTCTTAATTAGAATTTGTTTAAAAAATAATAGTTTTAAATATAGCCTATAAGACCTAAGATCGTTTAAATGCAATTAGTGCACGGCACTAGTTGCACGAAAAAAAAGATACGACAAATTTGGTTGTTATTGGTAATTGAGAATAAGGACGCGTATGGAATGCAGTGCAAACTGGAGGTATAGTAAAGACTGCTGCCTAGATTGAGGCTTGAACCCACATGTTCAATTAGCATAATTCCAAGTTACTCAAATAGCAATATCAGTTCAAGACTACCAATGAGTTGCCTTGAAAGTTGAGACTCACATTTATGTTCTGTAAACTTAAATCCATTTTGGAATTAGGCATATTATATTTACTGATAACAATTCATGGACATCTATTTCACTTGTCCTATATCACATAACATTATATCAGAATTACTATAGGGCAAGTTTTGCATTTGAAAACGAAAATTGAATTCGAGATTTTAATCAAACTTGATATTACAATGATAGAGATCACCAAAATTCTGAGTCCCACAATTCCGTTTGTCTGCCAATCCGTGTATGTCTACGTCTATCTACAGCCTAAATGGCTAAGGCGATTTTCTTCAAACATGGTACTTAACCTTAGGTTAGCATCAGTATCTGCCATACAATTTTTTGGAGAAAAAGGAAATCTTATTTATCTCGAAAGCTAACGATTTTAATAAACAAAAATCAGTGTACATTTTTTTGGTAAAGATTTTCGACTTTCTCTTTAAAGGCTCAACGGCTTTCGATCAAAATATTTATGTAATATATACTTTGAATTCTAAATAATACTGCTTACCAAAATTTTCCAAAAATGTTTTTTGTTGGGGTTTTTGCAAAAAAAAAAATAAAAGCTTTACACAATAATAAAATTTAAAATGTGGAAACGGGACAAAATTAACAGGAAATAAAAATAATGCGCAATATTGTAGTATGGTATAAGAACTGCGAAATGAAATGAAGAAGCCAAATAAGAACTTGCTTTAAGCTAGCTTTACACGGTCAATGAGTTGACTGCATGACGCCACCACAAAATTTATTTTCATTTTTTCTCCACACCGCATTGACGGTGTTGATCTAAAAAATTCATATTTTTTTCCATCACATTCCCTTGAACATATGGGTCTCATGCAATAATCGACCTATAGCTACCCGGATAAGTTGGTGTTGTTGTATTCCCATGTAAGAACACAGCTGGTGACAAAATAACTGCTGCCAAAAAAAAATCTTAAGCTATCCGAAAAACTTTGGTATACGTTTGTATCCCACGAGAAATGCCAAAATCATCACTGAACCAAATTTGGTATGGATATTGATAAAAATGTAGGTAGAATTAAAGAAAGGATGATCAATATACGGCCAATAAAACTGAGTGTCAATTTGACGACTAAATCGTTAATTTTCTAGAATTATTAGTTAAGTTGTTAAATTAACATAATTTTGTCAAATTAAATCACACGTAATATTAAAATTTAATGATAAACGATTCTTCAAATTAAATAATGTTTTTTTCATTTTAAAACGATATTCTTCAATTTGACTATATTTGGTCTTCATTTTCAGATTAAATTTTCTTTAAATTGAAAAAAAAAAATGTCTACACATTTTCACACCTATATTTTTAAATTGATAAAATATTCTTCAATGTGACTACTTTCATGCTTCAAATTGATGATTTTTTTCATTTTCACATCAAATTTTCTTCAAATTGAAATAAATTCTTCATAATTACACACCTAAATTTTTAAATTGATAGTTTTCTTTAATTTGATGAATTGAGGTCAGTGAGTTCTGTTCACTTTCAGGTTAATTTTTTTAGTTTTTACTTGCGATTATAGGTACTATAAGGCAAATTATGGATTCGTGCAAAAAAAAAATTCTAACAATCAAACATGACATTACGATCATAGAGAACACCAAAAAGTGGGTCACCCAATTCCGTCTGTCTAATTGTCTGTCTGTCCGCGAGTCTGCAGCCTAAACGCTTGGATGGATTTGCTTCAAACTTGCTATATATTGTTTGTTCGGTAATATGCCCACACGTTTTTTTCATTTTTTTAAGACGACAAATAACAGTAGCTCCCATACATTTTTTTCTGGGCAAATTTAAAAAAAACTTATTTTTCTCGAAAACGGCTCCAACGATTTTTATAAGAAAAAATCAGTTCATTAATGAAGCAGAAGGCAACATTTCAGTAATTTTTGTTTTGGAAAAAAATTGTTACTTTTGGTACATCTAGTAGTACCATTCTTTTGGTTTTCGATTTTCTGGAAAACGGTTAATTTGATTTTAAAAAAATTTTTTTCGCAGAAGCTCCTGAAAAGTTTAAACACTGTTGTAAGTTAACATTTTTCAAAAATGTTTTTTTTTTTGTTGAAAACTCAAAATTTCGAAACGACTAAATGGATTTTTGCGAAACGTCGTATTTGGTAGTTTTTTGATATTATCTTGAACGTTTAAAAAAACTATATTCCTAAGATAAAAAACAACGGTACCTCCAATACAAATGTTAAAAAAAAAACGTTAAGAAAAAAATGTATTTCTCGAAAACGGCTCCATGAATTTTTATAAAAAAATGTGTGTGTTCTTAAATTAGTACAGTCCACTTTTAAGTATAAAAATATTTTGTTTGCGTGCTTATTAACGGTACTTCCCATAGAACCACTTTTCATATTTTCGACATTCTCAACATTGGATGAACCGATTAAAATAAGTTTTTTTGTGTAAATGGCGCCTTAAATAGTTAATAACTGCATGCGAAAACTTGCAAAAAAAATTTTTCGATTTAAAAAAACAAATAAATTTTTTTTTGAAAAATCGATTTTTCAAAAACCAGTCAATATACTTTTTTTTTAATTTGATTTTTATATGTATATTAATAATATCTCCAAAATGGCGTTTAAATTTTTGTCTCTAAAATTGTTTTAAAAATTGAATAATTATTAAAAAAAAAAACGCTCCAACTATTTTAGAATTTATTTTTGATATATTCGTATTAATCAACGAATTCAAACTGCATCTTTGTTTTCCCTCAAACTGTAACGACTAAGCAATATATAGAAACATTTAATTATGTGTATTATCCATTTATTTCCACCTTATTATTATTCCCTTTTTAGGAATTTTTGCCTACATCACTGAATACTAAATACAATGTAGGCCCTCATACATTTATGTATACATACATATATCTGTCTAAGAATCACATGAATCTGATGTATGCATAGTGTACCTAAATCAAAAAGTTATACCTACATCCTTCATTTTCATTATTATGTACATCTATACATACTAAGGTTCCATCAATATGTCTATATATGTAGATATATTTTACTCTTCTAACTTACATAATTAAAATCCATAACTTAGATTTAAATATACATTTGTAGGTAGGTACCTAAGTATGTAACTATTCATTTAATCATTAATATAATAATTCATTATAATAATAATCGAGGTAATCTTACCTACATATGCATTACACCTGCATAGGATAACTACACCTAACTAACTAAACCTCAATGGTTACACAAAAGCATAAATAGCTACATAAAAGTTGTTAGCTACAAGAGCAAGTTCGTACGATCCAGTCGTGCATTTTATTTTATTATACACAAGCATGCGATCGTACGTAGCGGTTCAACTCCTCCTCACAAGCCACTACGGTCGATCCAACTAAAACCAAACTCCCTTATAGAAAATCGAGTATGTGATTTGTTTCCATGGCTGCCACTCACCAATTAGCCGTTGTTTCTTAAAAGATATGTAGCAAGTGGAAAATTGCACACGATCGACCATCTGAAATTGCACACGATCGAACATCTGAAATATAAGAAGTTTTTATAAGCTTTATTTCGATATCAATTTTGTTCTTTTGTTAAAGTAAAAACTAAGCATGAAATGATTAAGCACTAATGATGATTTACATATTATTGACATGTTTTCATATCAAAAATGTATTAGATTTACATACTTTCCGTTAAGTTTTCCGTAGCTATCATCCTATCAAAAAGCACCCGGTTTCTCTTGTCTTTAATTCGTTCGTCAAAAATTGATATATTTTTTTTTTGAAAAACATTAAAGCTCAGTAACAATCTGTTAGCGTTTGGAAGCAGGTGCTTGATATCAATCTGTAATGAGCTAAAAAATTTCATGAGTTTTTATAATTTATGCAAGCTTTTTAAGATTACCAGTTTGAAGCCCATAGGATTCTTATTCTTATATTCTGCTGTAGATTTAGACTCTGCAACTATTGTTATATGTTCCTCTTTTTGGTTAAGAATTTTGCTTAGTCCTTACATTTATTGATATGACATAAATGATTTATTTTTTTGGAGTGTTATTTAGTAATTGCATTGATCTATAAAATTTAATGTACGCTCTTTTTCACAATATAATTCACTTTCAAACTTAAAATTAATGTTTACACTTTGAACACTAATAAAGAAAATAATTATTTTTCAACCGAAACACTAATTCTTAAATTTGAAGAAAATTGTCAAACTAATGAAATGCTTTGCTGTATTTAATGAAATTTCTTGAGTTGAAGGATTGAGAAACTGGTGTGGTTGAAAAAATCATCAGTTTAAAGAAAACATTTTTCAAAATGAAGAAAATGCTTTCCTTTTTACCGAAATTTATTCAGTTTGGAGAATATGATAATATTTTGTTTAAATGATTATTAATTATTTACAGATCAAATTTCGTCAAATTTGGGAAAATTTGTTCAAGTAAAAAGTTTTTAATTCATATACACTTCTGAAGAACAAGGATAGTTTTAGTATTAATGTAGATTTTTTTTTAATTTAAAGAAATTATATATTTGGACAATTCGGTAGTATAGGATTTTGATAACAAGAATAGACTTTTTAAAGAGATTATTTTTCATTTACAAAAATATTTTTTACTTGCGATTATAGGTACTATAAGGCAAGTTATGCATTCGTCGAAAAAAAGTCAGTCTGTCAGTCTGGCAGTCTGTCAGTCTGTCCGTCTGGCTGAGTTAAGTAAATAATTTAATTAAATAAATATTTCGATTTTTAACAGAAATCTTTTGCATTCGATGTAATCGAACATACGACCAAGTTCGTGCGATCCAGTCGTGCATTTTATTTTTTTCGTAAATAATTCTTCGATTTGAATAACGTACTAATCTAGACGAAAACGCAATAAATTTTACCGATTTCGAAGAATAAATCTTCAAAATTAAGAAACATTTTGCCAACTTGAATTGTCGTTTCGTCAAAGATTAACAAAATATTTTCGTCAATGCTACCTACGCCATTTGGTTCAAGGATAAACAAACCCATACAAATTTAACCTATTCAATATTGGTTGTTCAGGATCTTAAGTGAATACTAAACTATCTTAGATAGGCTATCGTACCGATATTTGAATGTACCCATTTACAACATTCTTCGTTGATAGTCACAAGACATGGCACAATGATGACAAATTTTAATGTAATTTTTACGTCAGATAGTAACGCATTGACCGTGTAATTATATCTTTACTATTAAAAACGAAATAATTAGGAAGGAATGGCAACATTATTACTATAAAACAAGAACGGCAAACAATTTTTTGCCCCTGAAACAAACATATTCATTCACAAATATGGTTTTCATTAATAATATAGGTATTCAAGGTATTACGCTAAATCAGTTACATATTTATAACTTAAAAATTATTGTTGGAGAATAGTTTTCTTGATTGTTTTAGTTTTAATGATTCCTAACTTAAAGCTGTTTTAATTTATTATTGGTGGTTAAATAAATGCAAAATAGAAATTTTGCAGTGGTAACCAATAAACTTTTTGAAATCACTTTATGAGGGATGTTCGATAAGTCAGTGACTGTAGAGACAGATGTCGCTAGCATCGAATTTTTTTCTCAGCCATCTTTGATTTTTGCTGGGCCTAGACAAAATAAAATGCACGACTGGATCGTACGAACTTGCTCTTATAGCTAATAACTTTAATGTAGCTAAGCATTGACACTGTTTATAGTAGGTAGATTTAAAGCCGATGTAAGGAAGATTACATTGATTCTTAGTATGATGAATTGTCGAATGGATGATTCAAGGAATAGTTACATACAAATTTGTCATTTAAATGCTCAAAGTTTGCTTCCAAAAATTGATAAGTTAAGGCATTTGTCTGAGGGATCAAATGTTGATATTATCTGCATTTCCGAGACATGGTTTAATGATGATGTTAATGATGGTATGTGTTATATGCTAGGGTACATGCTTTTTCGTGCCGATAGACTCGACGGGGGAAAATTGGGTGGAACAGCTATTTATATTCGTGAAGGAATTAAATGTAAATTCAATTGTAGATCAGAAGCGGGGAGCTCAATCGATTTTTTGTTTGTAAATATTGCCTGAGTCTGATAATAGTGTCCTTATTGGGTCCGTTTGCAGGCCGAATAAGTACACAGATATAACGCCCTTCACAACACTACTTGAAGAAAAATCAATTTGCTCGACTAAAATCATTATTTGTGGGGATTTTAATGGTAATATTTTGCTGGAAAGCCACCTAACTGGTAGTATGAGATCATTTAATTTATTTCCCATCAATACTACATGTGTCACTCACTTTTCAAGATCTTCTGGTACTTTGTTGGATTTTTACTTCGTTAGTCACCTAAATGATGTTCTGCTTTACAGTCAACTTTCTGGACCAGGTTTTTCGAAACATGATCTCATATATCTTACTTATGACTTCGTTTCTGTTTGCACTAATAAAACTTTTGAATTCAGGGATTTTAAAAACATTGATTTGGAAGTAGATATCGGAAACATAAAATGGGATCTCATTTATGATTTAACTTCTCCTAATGATCAAATCGTGTTTATTAATTGTAATATTTTAACACTTTTTGATTCTAATGTTCCTCTAAAAAAACTATATATCATGGTTCACGTCCGTAATTAGGCGGCTTCTTCTACAACGATATGAAGCTCACAAACAATGGAAACATTACAAGTTGGATGCGTACTATCAGCTGTATCGTAGATTGCGTAATCTCGCCGTGGTTTGGTTAGGTTGAAGTGGTAGCCAGGAAAACAGCTGACAAACTTAGACCGTAGACAGGTCCATTGTGATACCACATGAAGAGAAATTTACTCCTTAATCAAACCAGTTGGAGCCTCGAATGAAGCTGTGAAGTCGGTGAATCTCTGTTTCTAAAATCACTGGTGTCGTCGAAAAAGTATTCCCCCATGTGTAATCTTCGTCCTTGGGGGAGAGCAGGACATGAACAAAGAAGATGTGAGATTATCTCTTCTTCCTCCTCGTCCATGTAGCTTCTGCAAAAGTCATTGGAGAAAACGCCAAGTCTTTTGGCGTGTCTACAGATTAAACAGTGTCAAGTTACAACACGTATTACGGAGCCACGATGTTTCCTGCTCAAAGAGAGTACATTTTTGGCAAGATTTGTCTGGTGGCCAGGCACATAGTGATGGTTGACCATCTAAAATTTATTTGTTTTATGGAGTTTTGATGCAACAATAGTTTGCTTGTAGCGATAGGCATACCGATTTCTTCCATTTTCGGTGGAATAGGTATTTGGGTTCCTTTTCTGGCGAGTTCGTCGGCTTTGCAGTTTCCCAAAAAATCAACTATGTCCCGGCACCCAAATAAGGTGAATGTTAAACTGTTCTGCCATTCCCCTGAGAGATGATCGACAGTTGCGGGAAGTTATAAAGTTTGTGGAAACAGCGCCAAGTGATTCGAGGGCTGCTTGGCTGTCAGAGAATATGCGGATATCCGATGTAGATATCACGTTTTCCCTAAGCCAGGATAACACCTCTTTGATCGCCAGAATTTCTGCTTGGAACGCGCTACAATGGTCAGGTAGGCGGAAAGAGTGACTAAGATTTAGTCTGTCTGAGAACACACCACCGCCCACTCCCTCTTCGGTTTTCGAAACGTACGTATAAAAGTGGGCTGACTCATCTTTTAAGAACCTCTCATCCTCCCAATCTGATCTTGGTGGGATGGTAACTTAGAAGTTCTTGTCGAAGGTAAGCTGGTGTGTGGTGTAGTCGGATCGTTCTACTCTTGCTCCGACCTTGGTCAGAATATTAGAATGGCCTATCGAATTGCTAGTCCATTGAGAGATGGCTGTGAGACGAATAGATGTACTCGCAGCCACTTATTTGCTAAAACTGGATCAGGACGACGTCTTCCCCTTTATTGTGCAGCCGGAACAAAGGGAGGCCGAGGCCAGTTTAGAGTGTTGGGTGTTAATCTGAACTAACTGCACCATCTTGGTTACAGTCAGCCGGACCAGCACCCACCACTGTTCCGTCGAGGTCTTCATCAGACTCAGAGTCCGAGCGTAATAGCTCTTCTTCATCGCCGAGAGTTTTGTGTGTGCAGTCAACTACATCCATGTCGGAGTGTTCGTTGAATGTGAAACTCCCGAACCCGCGGAGGAGGTGCACGGTATATCTACTTCCATCCTTGGAGGTTCAATAACCGAGGCAGGCTCCTCCACTAAGTCCTCGTTTCGTGCAGGTAGAGGTACAATGTGTACACTGGTCTCATCTTTTTTGTAGACTTTTTAAAGTAATGGTCGCCCAGCCAAACAGTACGCATTTAACGCATGGGTTTAATACTATTTAAATGACTGGTATTTTCCCAAACCAATGGAAATTGGCAAAAATTATACCAGTTCCCAAGTCGCGTATAGGTAATGACTTCCGCACTATTTCTGTTCTTCCTTTTTCATCCAAAGTTTTTGAAAGAGTTCTTCAAAAACAAATGGGAGTTCATCTTAGAATAAATAATTTTTTATCCCCCATGCAGTCCGGTTTTCGTCAAAACATAGCTGATAATATTAGACTGGCTTTAGATAAAGATCATGTTACCTTTTTGGTTCTTTTAGATTTCTCTAAGGCTTTTGATACTATCCTTCATTCCATACTTCGTAATAAATTGTCAATGCTTTATAACTTTTCTTTTTCAGCTGTAAACCTCTTATTTTCCTACCTCCGTGATAGAAAGCCAGCGGTTGTGATTGGTACTAAAGCCTCGAGTTTCATATCGACTGTGAGAGGGGTGCCCCAAGGATCGATACTCGGACCCTTGCTGTTCTCCCTCTACATTAACGAGCTACCTTCGCTTACTCCTTCTTCTTCAGTTATCCAAATGTACGTTCCGACGTTCAATTCTCTATAAGCATCCACTCGGACTCATCGAGGACTGCACTAACACTATCAATATAAATTTGGACACGATTTGATTGTGGTCGTATAGAAATGGTTTGTTTCTAAATCCAAATGTATTGTTGTTAGTAGAAATAATTTGAACCTGTCTTATTTCCCACCCATTAATCTCAACAATTCCCCCAAGCGGTAGGAAAAGTTTATGGTGTTCTTCGTATGATAAGGTCTTCACAGGATCTTACTCCCCAAAATATACGGTTTTACACTGGTTTTACCATTGTTAACATTCGTGTGCGAAATTTACTGTGATTGCGATTCTGTGAGTAGGAGGAAGCTCAATGTTGCTTATAATAGCGTTGTCCGTTACATATATGGACTTAGAAGATATGACAGCATCTCAAATTTTTCTAGGCAAATCTCTAACATCTCCCTCGATAATCTTTTACGCTATAGAACTCTCATTTTACTTTTTAATGTAATTCAAACACATCAACCTCGGTATCTGTTCGATAGATTAAGGTTTGGCTCCTCAAACAGATTTCACACACTGATTCACCCGCAATATAAGTATTTCACATCTAGGAGGCAGTCTTTCGTTAATGCTACTTGCCTGTGGAATGCTCTACCACGGCATGTAAGAGAACTGAGGGGAGAAGCTATGTTTCGGCGGGAATTACTTGTTTATTTCCAGTCTAATCTAACTTAAAATGAATGTTTTTTCTTTTTAATAAAAGATGAAAAAAAAAATGAAAAAAAATGAAAAAATGAAGAAAAATACATGGATTTTAATTAAGTTAGAAGAGAAATATGTATCTACATACATACAATGATGGAAATTATTTATGTAAATTCATACTATGTACTTATGATACTCGTAATAAAAATGAAGGATGTCGGTTGGTAGGTAGCTATATGCATATAACTTTACAGTTTAGGTGCAATATGCATACATAAGATTCATGTGAATTTTAAAGACGCATATGTATATACAAATGTATGAGGGCGTTCATTGTATGTAGTATTCAGTGACGTACGTAGAAACTCGTTAAATGTTAAATAGGAATAATAACAAGGCAGAAATAAATAGATAATACACATAATTAAATGTTTTTATATTGCGTAGTTGTTATAGTTTAAGGGAAAACAAAGATGTCATTTGAATTACTGGATAATTAAGAATATATCGAAAAAAATGTCAAAACTCATTGTAGCGGTTTTTTTAAAACTTGATTTTTTATGTATAAAATTTTAAAAACATTTTTAGAAAACAAATTTGAAACGCCATCTTAAAGATACTATTAATATTAATATAAAATTGAAAAATCGATTTTTCAAAAAAAATGTGTATGTATTTTTTTAAAATCAAATAACTTAGTTTTTGAAAATTTGAGTATGCAGTTTTATTATATTAACACTTTTAGGAAGCATTTTCATAAAAAAGATAATTTCAGTCGGTCCATCTAATAGTGAGATAGCGTCGAAAATATTAAAAGTGGTTCTATGGGAAGTACCGTTAATAAGTACGCAAAATAAAATATTTTTATATTTAAAAGTGGACTGTACTAAGGCGTTTTTGAAAAATACAATTTTTTCTTAACGGTTTTTAAACATTTGTATGGGAGGTACCGTTGTTTTTTATTTTAGAAAAATACTTTTGTTAACTATTCTAGATAATGTCAAAAAACTAGCAAATACGAAGTTTCAAAAAATTCTATTGAGTTGCCTTTTGAAATTTTGAGTTTTCAAAAAAAAAAAATTAATTTCCAAAAAAAATTTGTTTTGGAAAATTTTGGTTTAAAATAGTGTTTAAACTGTCTAGGAGCTTCTGCGTAATAAATTTCAAAAAAATCAAATTAGCCGTTTTCCAGAAAATCGAAAACCAAGAAAAATAGGTCTACGAGAGGCACCAAAAATAATAATTTTTTTTTTTCAAAAAAAAATATTTCAAAAGGTACCCTTTCCCTTCATTAATGAACAGATTTTTTTTTAATAGGAATCGCTGTAGCTGTAGTTTTTGAGAAAAATAAGATTTTTGTCCCAAAAAAATGTATGGGAGCTACTGTCATTTCTCGTCTTAAAAAAAATGAAAAAAACATGTATTACCGAAAAAACAGTATGTACCAAGTTTGATGCAAATCTATCCAACCGTTTACGCTGTAGACTCGAGGACAGACAGACAGACTGACAGACTGACAGACTGACAGACTGACAGACTGACAGACTGACAGACTGACAGACTGACAGACTGACAGACTGACAGACTGACAGACTGACAGACTGACAGACTGACAGACTGACAGACTGACAGACTGACAGACTGACAGACTGACAGACTGACAGACTGACAGACTGACAGACTGACAGACTGACAGACTGACAGACTGACAGACTGACAGACTGACAGACTGACAGACTGACAGACTGACAGACTGACAGACTGACAGACTGACAGACTGACAGACCGACAGACTGACAGACTGACAGACTGACAGACTGACAGACTGACAGACTGACAGACTGACAGACTGACAGACTGACAGACTGACAGACTGGCAGACTGACAGACTGACAGACTGACAGGCTGACAGACTGACAGACTGACAGACTGACAGACTGACAGACTGACAGACTGACAGACTGACAGACTGACAGACTGACAGACTGACAGACTGACAGACTGACAGACTGACAGACTGACAGACTGACAGACTGACAGACTGACAGACTGACAGACTGACAGACTGACAGACTGACAGACTGACAGACTGACAGACTGACAGACTGACAGACTGACAGACTGACAGACTGACAGACTGACAGACTGACAGACTGACAGACTGACAGACTGACAGACTGACAGACTGACAGACTGACAGACTGACAGACTGACAGACTGACAGACTGACAGACTGACAGACCGACAGACTGACAGACTGACAGACTGACAGACTGACAGACTGACAGACTGACAGACTGACAGACTGACAGACTGACAGACTGACAGACTGACAGACTGACAGACTGACAGACTGACAGGCTGACAGACTGACAGACTGACAGACTGACAGACTGACAGACTGACAGACTGACAGACTGACAGACTGACAGACTGACAGACTGACAGACTGACAGACTGACAGACTGACAGACTGACAGACTGACAGACTGACAGACTGACAGACTGACAGACTGACAGACTGACAGACTGACAGACTGACAGACTGACAGACTGACAGACTGACAGACTGACAGACTGAAAGACTGACAGACTGACAGACTGACAGACTGACAGACTGACAGACTGACAGACTGACAGACTGAAAGACTGACAGACTGACAGACTGACAGACTGACAGACTGACAGACTGACAGACTGACAGACTGACAGACTGACAGACTGACAGACTGACAGACTGACAGACTGACAGACTGACAGACTGACAGACTGACAGACTGACAGACTGACAGACTGACAGACTGACAGACTGACAGACTGACAGACTGACAGACTGACAGACTGACAGACTGACAGACTGACAGACTGACAGACTGACAGACTGACAGACTGACAGACTGACAGACTGACAGACTGACAGACTGACAGACTGACAGACTGACAGACTGACAGACTGACAGACTGACAGACTGACAGACTGACAGACTGACAGACTGACAGTTTTATCGCGTGCGAGATAGTGCCATTTTAGGTCACTGGGTGCCACCAAGAAAAAAGTAAAAAAAATTCCGAAGATTTCATATGTAATTTTTAATTTTATGTATTGCACCTCAAAACTTAAGAAATAATAAGAATAAATACACAAAATTAATAAATTATAAATTAATAGATAAAATAAAAGAACTTCATCGAACGAAACATAACAAAAATTAAATAAAAGCATCAATATCAATATTATATAAGTCTTTACGTGGTATGAAGTGCTGGCAAGTTTCAGCCTTTATTATTTCATTAAACAAAGAAAGTGATTTTATAAGAAAGTCGATTTTTATAATGCATTTTAATGTTATTTAAGCGTGAAACAACATTTTCAGCTGATGCCCTACCATGTGGTAAAACTAAGTCTGAGTGCAAGATCGTGCCACTCGCCAACGTCTGATTTTGTTGTAAGTTGTCATTTGTGAACCCCTTGACTACTTCGAAATTGTTGCTATCAATTATTGTGCCGTTTTGTTTAATGCGATGCGCAGGTGATTGATTATTAATATCGGTTATTTGGTCGTATTTTCCTTTACTTCCAGACCATCAAATTTTAGCCTTTTTTTAATGGCCGTAACGGCATATCTACAACCGTAAGCTGGGAGCACCTGATGATGTCAATATCATCCGCCTACCCAAGTAACTGGACGAATTAGTTGAAAAATTTGTCTTCTGCGTTAATATATACTCCACGCTGATCCAGAACGAGATTGAAGAAGAAGTCACATGATAGCGCATCCCCTTCCCGAAACCCTTTACATTTTTTTTATTTATTTATTAGCTTCCTTTGTTGGGAATAAAATTGATCCTTGCTGATGCGTTGACCAATATCAGCGGTTGTTTGAAGCAAAAAGGACTTTCAATGACAAACGAATATAGACCACAGAGCGATCGAAACAACGACGAAAATTGTGGAGTAAAAAGACAGAGATCAGAGAAGGGTTTAAAACGAGAAACCGATGCACATTACCTTTGAAATTTTGAATATCACAATGGGAGGGAAAACTGAGCATCGTAATGCCTTCCACATTCGCGTCGTGCGGTTAAGAAAACAATATCCGTATTTTACGGTATGTCTGAAATTGGGCTCAAGAGTGAACTAATGAACATTTCCTATAGGGGCGAGTACTACGGGTAAACTTTTTAAGGAGAGGAATACACACAGTTATTTCGTCTGAACACTGATTGTAGAAGAACCTTTAAAATAGTGTTAGGCAGAAAACGCTACGTCTGTGTTCAGCGACTGGATTATTTCCGTTATAGATGTATCACATATAATTATAATAACTCTATTTTGGAGTCCTTCCAAAGAGCTCAGGTACATTTTCGGAGCATCTGTCCGAACATAGATCAGACCAGAAATAAAAATATTTAGCATCTTCAAAGATGATTTGTTAAGTTCATACATATGGATTAGAAGTTGAAGAGAGTAGATCATTAATGAAGATTAAGACCAGAGTCGGAGGCAAAACGGAGCCTTGGGGCATACCAGAATTTATTTTATGAATATCAGACCTGACCAGACCCTCGTTCCATTGATCCCCATCTTATCGAATATAAATTGAATCACCTTAACGATGAATTCAACCCTGGTCCAGATGGTCTCCCTGCCATACTTCTAAAAAAATGCTCTTCCATCCTTTCTCTCCCTCTCTCAAAAATTTTCAGCCTTTCCCTTAGTAAAGGAGAGTTTCCTGACATATGGAAATCATCTTTCATAACCCCCATTCACAAAAAGGGTCCGAAGAGCGATGTTAACAATTATCGTCCCATCGCCAAGCTTTCACACTTACCCAAAATCTTTGAAAGTATTTTGTATGAAACCTTAAGTTTCCACTGCAAATCACTCATCTCCTCCTCACAGCACGGCTTTCTCAAATGCCGGTCTACAACCACTAACCTTGTTGAATTTGTATCCGTCACCCTTTCAGCCTTAGAAAAAGGCTACGAAGTCGATGTTATCTCAACCGATTTCAGCAAGGCCTTCGACAAAATTTCCCATAAGCTTATTCTTTTCAAATTGTCCACTCTCGGCTTTGAACCCTCTTTGTTGCAGTGGATTTCTTCTTACCTTGAAAACCGTTATTACAGCGTTCGATTTAGATCTGCCACTTCTTGCCCTTTCTTAGCTACCTTCGGTGTCCCCCAAGGCAGCCACCTCGGCCCACTTTTGTTTATTCTTGCTATTAATGATATTGATAGGGTCATCAAACATTCTTCTGTCTCTCTGTACGCCGATGATACCAAGTTTTTCAAGACCATTTCCTCGACACATGACTCTTCCCTTATTCAAATGGATCTAGACAGTTTTTCAGTTTGGTGTCTAAAAAATTGCTTGGAGCTTAACGTCGTCAAATGCCAATCAATTACTTTTTCACGCAAACGTAACAAATCTCCTCCCCGTCTCTACCTGCTCCATAATCAACCTATACCCACCGTTGATAATATTCGTGACCTTGGCATTTTATGTGACCCAGAGCTTAATTTTCTCACTCACATAGACGATTTCATTCTCAAAGCAAACTCAGTGCTCGGCTTCGTCAAAAGATGGTCCAAAGAATTCTCCAACCCCTATGTAACCCGGTCCTTATACATATCATTTGTTCGTCCACTGCTAGAATACGCCTCTCAAGTTTGGTCCCCTTACCAACTTACTCATATCTCCAGAATCGAAAGCATCCAGCGTCTATTCCTACGCTTTGCTCTTCAAGGTCTATCATGGAACAATCCTCTGATTCCGCCTCCCTATCTAGATCGATTTAAACTAATCAACCTGAATTCGTTGGAAGAACGAAGAGAGGTAGCAGACATTCTCTTCATTCATCGATTACTCTCCGGTTCCGTTGACTGCATGTCGCTCTACAACTCCATCTCTTTTAATACCAATCCCCGTAATACACGTCACCCTCGTCTCTTTTATATACACCCCCACCGAACATCTTACGGCTCCAACGAACCTGTCTCTCGCATGCTACGGGCTGTTAATTCAACATAAGTTTCTTCGACTTTAACCTGAGTACTCCTTCCTTAAAACTCCGGCTTCTGAACCGTCCTCCCCCTCACTAACCTTAGAATAAGTTCTTAGTTTTTAAGTTAGATTAAGAATTAGCTTGTATTAAGCCGAATAAATGGGGGTTTTGCCCCCACCAAAATTAAATTAAATTAAAATTGAAACCGTCCCACACAATTTGTATTGAGCGGTCCGGAAGGTAACTTATAGTCCAACGAAGTAGAGATTCATCGAATCCAAATGCACGTCGATAAGAAAACTTGATGCAAACCTCAGTCAAATGGTTTTGAAATATCAATCGGTCGATAGTTAGATGGTGAAAAGGATTAGACTTTTTTAGGGCTAGCCTGGACAAATGCCGTTTTCCATCTTACTTATTTAGCTTACATAATGGCCTGGACAGAGTGGAATAACACCTCCTTAGACCAATAGCGGGGATAAAATCCAGTTCAGCGGATTTGTGAATGTCAAGATCTTTCAGGACTCTTCCCACTGCACGAGTGCAAATGAAGATTTGGCCCATTCAATGACTTACTTTCTCAAGTGCGGGATGAGTCATGAAACTTTTTGGTAGAGTAAAAGTTTGCAGCGAACTGCCTTGAAAACAAATTAGTTTTCGCTTTTGAGAGCTAGAAGAAGAGTTAGACCCGATAACGATGTTAAATTCTGTATGATTTTAACAAATGACCAACAAATTTTACTAGCTGTGGGACATTGTTGTACTTCGTGCCTTAGTGTTTGGTCATACAATAATTTGGTTGATCGAATATGGCAGGTTTACAGGTCGATACAAACCATGAGTTCTCTTTCAGTTTGATGCATTTAACACAGTTCGGAATGAAAGTTTTCAGTGCCGAGAATTAAGTGTGTGACCATATATCTGCTCTGGATTCTACATCACTATCGAGGAAGCATAATGAAGTAGTTTTTTTTTCTGTAATATAAATCTATCTATCTATCTATCTAGCTATTCCCATATTGTTCTTCTAGGAGTTTTTTCTTTAACTGCATGGGTTCCCGGAAATTACGGCAGCATTTTTTTTGGAAAAAAACGCCAGAAAATTCTTCATACAAAATTCTGTCCGTTTTTCCTAGAAAAAAAGCCAAAGATTTCTGAAATTTTTTCCTAAATTTCTGACCTTTTTTCCAAAAAAATGCTTCCTTATTCCATTTCTTAAAATGGAGAAAACGCTAGAAAAAAATGGAAAAAAAGCTAGACAAAAAAATCGGGCTTGTGTGAAGTGTTTTTTGCAATTATGTTCACGGCGTACAAAAAGCTCGGTGCGAAGGAGGGCGTGCTAACCCCCGTAACTCCGCTGCTTGGCGCAATATAGAATTTGGAATGGGTTCAAGTTTGGGTATATGCAATTTTTTTTTGGATTTGAAGATTTCTTGTTAAAAAGAAAAGAAAAAATTGCATATTCCAAAACTTGTTCCCACCCCAAATCCTATTTTGGACCAAGCAGGGGGGTTGCAGGGGCAGGATGCCACCCCTTACGTGTCGAGCTTTTTGTACGCCGTGAACATAATTGCAAAAAACACTTCACACAAGCCCGAATTTTTTGTCTGGCGTTTTTCTTATTTTATGAAATGGAGAATTTTGCCAGAAATTTGTATGAAAAATTTTCTGAGTAAGGTGTTTAACTCAGCAAATAGTTCGACATACCTTCCTTCGGGTGTTGTCGACTTGAAAAGCGAAGACATATGAATTGTGTACATTGAAATCACTCGAAAAAATTCATTGAATTGAATCGGACAGAATATCGAGTTCATTAGAGTTTGAATTAGTATCCAGGTTTGGACTTCGGTAAATAAAACATGTATGAATGAAATTAAAATAAGTGTTTACACATTGACCGTATTGTGGTAGAAGTTGGTATGTGACATCATGTCTAATATAGACGGCGAGACAGTGATGAGAAAAGAATAATGGCACCAAGTTATACCCGAATAAGTTAAATTCAGAAAAGTCTGTATTTTCACTTATCTGAGTTTAACTCAGTAGCACAGTACTAAAGGTTATGGATCTATCTGGCAAAGATACGGCAACATGGCTGAATTTAATGTGGCAACGGACTACTTACCACTGAGAATTGATTTCAACAGAAGCTTCACAATGATAATACCCGAAAGACATGGATAAGAACCTAGCTCACTATTTAGAGATCAGGGTATTCCCATCTACACTGATGGGTCTAAAATGTAAGAAGGAACAGGAGCCAGGGTGTTTTGTGAAGCCCTTAATATTAAAGAATCATATAAACTCCCAGATGAATGTAGAGTCGTTCAGGCTGAGATCTACGCGATTGAAAAAGCAGCTGAAATGATCCAAAGGAAAAAACTGATCTCATTTGAGATCACATTTTTCGTGGACAGCCAAGCAGCTATCAAAGCACTAGCCAGCTAGAGCGAGACAATAAGATCCAAGGCATTGGCAAAGTGCCGAAGCATACTGAATGTCATCGGTAACTCTAACCGAGTCAAACTTTTTTGGGTTCCTGCGCATAGCAATGTAGAAGGGAATGATATAGCAGATGAATTGGCAAGGAAGGATTCTATGGCAAATAGGGGCAGCAGCAACTTATTGGGTAGTGAAAAGGAAAATAGACATAAAAATGAAAGAGCAAATAAATAACTTCTGGATATCCAGGAGCGACTGTGTTATCTCTAGAAGTTTATGGCCTAGAATCAATGAAAAGAAAACCCAGTATATTTTATCACTGAGTGAAAAGAGCATCGTTCCATAGGTACAATGGCCACTAGACTGGGTGTATTGTCACCCAACTACTGAAGGAGATGACAAAACCATAAACTAATAACATAAAGACCCGAAACCTCTGCTGTCTTGTGATATTTGCCAACAAGCTGAAACACGCACACAAGTAACTTTGCCGTTCCTCTTCCAATAGACACATGGATAAAAACGCACACAAGAATATTTTCTGTTCCTCTTCCTATAGACACATAGACAACACAGCCTTAGTAATTTGTTTTTGTTTTGTTTTTCGATTTCACATCTATTCATGGATAGAGTTTCAAAGGTACAAATACAACAATGTAAACAAATGGGTTTCCGATCTTAGTATGGCTTATTTGTGGTCAAAACGCTGATGAAACAAACACCATTAAACACATGGTCTGTGAATGCCCAAATCTACAAACAAATCGCCCCCGACACCTCGAAAACACCTCATGAGCTAGACGACCTGGTGCATATACCAATGGTAAATATGAAAAAAATTTATAGAGAGTACGGGCTGGTTTGTAAATGAACCAGTCTTCATGAAACAATAGTTAGGAACATCCCTGTGTGAAAGGTGACCACAATGGACCAATATGCCCCCGGGTACGCAGCAGCTTTTGAGCTGCGCACGCCCCCTCCTAACCTAACCTAACCCAACTCTAGATAGGCAATCGTATCGACATTCAGACATTCATTTTTCACAACCATTTGTCTCTTTCTAAAAAGTGATAACTAAAACAAGAAAAATGAATGCGTTTACCGTGCTTTTTAAGCACTCATTTGAACGCATTCGGGCATTGTTTTTCTGCTTCACAAATATTCATATGTTCAGTATTATACCTATTACATTATATTTCAATAAGGCCATTCCCTGGTAAAATTTGAAGAATAACAAAAGTGCGTAGGTATATTTCATTTATCAATCGACCTATCCCAACAATTGCTGAAAAAATTCAATTAAAAAATGTGCATTTACAATTTTTATTCAAATACCTGACTCTTACGTGATTGGTTGTACCTTTTATCTTTGTTTTGTTTATAATTATTTCGCATAAATAATTACATATTTTAAAATAAAAAGTACGAAAAATATAAAGTAAGGCGTGTCATTATTGTGTGTCTAGACTAGCCGATTGACAATGTATGTCTACCTGCAGTCGTCATTGTAGACTCATGAATCATAATTGTTAATACCTATC
The DNA here is from genome assembly GCA_910595825.1 of Philhelius pedissequus. NCBI lineage: Eukaryota > Metazoa > Arthropoda > Insecta > Diptera > Syrphidae > Philhelius > Philhelius pedissequus. The sequence goes on along the minus strand of OU343160.1, from coordinate 346,361,152 downwards.
AGCTGACTTCCAATCGTTTGTTCAAAAATAACAACTATACCTACAACCTTCCTCTTAAATTACGTGTACTCTGGATTTTACAACTGCAATAGGTACAAAAATCTCTCTGACCTAATTTATGTAGGTATACCTATGTATGTACATAATAATATGTAGTTATGTCTTTAGAATAATTCAGATCACAGGTCGCGTTCGCAGCTTTTTACGACGCGAAACGGCCGGCAGCATACATACATTTTTTTTATTATGCTTCTAAAAATACATCGATAGTTCAGTTTTACTTGTGTGAGAAAAAAAATATTATTTATTTTTGGTCTGACTAAATGTCTAGTGAGTAAAAAAAACAATGTTAATACATTATGTACCTATTCAAAACATATGCGAATCGATGCTTCTTTTGCTGTTTCCCAAAAAATGACATCACCAAAGCACCAATTTACAGTCGTATACAGCTTAGTAAGTTATAATAAAACGAAAACTATGTTTGTGTGAGATGGAGTACTTGGCTTGCACATGTAATAAAAAAGTATATTTATTTTGCAGTTGTAGATACAAATGTCAGATATGGAGTACTGAGTTTAAGCTAAATTTACTTACATAGGTACTAGGTACTATACAAATCCAATAACTTCCCCTCAAATAGCTTTTTCCATCAATATATTTCTTACCTCTTTAACACTCCATCCGACGATGTCTGTATGTATCTCATAATGTTAGAGAGAAAATATTTTAGTGTTAAAGCATTTTAAACAACCACACAAAATTAAAACCAAAAATAATTAAAGGACTACCTTCTATGTCGCAGGAACTTAACTTTATGATTGTCTTGAATGACAATTCAATAACTAATAATTTTAAAGAAAACGTATAAATAATAATTTAATATTATTTTTGTTTTTGAGGACTGTGTGGATTAAAGCCAAATCGAAGATTTTTATGACATATACCACAAAATCAAAAATAATAATTTAATATTTATTTACGTTTTCTTCAAAATTATTAGTGGCCAGACCACGGGCAGAACATACATTTATGTACTCGAATTTAGCCAAATTCCCGTAAATAATATAATTTGCATTGGTCAAATGCTGCAAATTTTATAAGAGTCGGTAATCATATCATGAAATTTCTATTAATAATTCTTCCATACAAATTGAGTAAAATTTTCTAATATTACTGGTATTCAAAAAAAACATTAGTTTTTAGTTTCATGAAAGATACAAAGAAGTTTAGATATTTTTACAGTTAATGGGGCATATTCATAGACATTTCGTAAAGAGTTGCTTACGTTATTACTAATTACTAAAAGTCCACAAGTTATGATACATATTTATAAAAAAAATGTACCATGTGGGGCGGGCCAAAATCCTGTAGTCTAACGACATGGGAAATGCTGTGTTTAAGTAGTTATTATGAAAAGTTAATAATTTAGTTTATAGAAGCTCGGAACTTGAAAGACTTTCTTTGCCTTCACATACTCAAATTTCTTCATTAAATAATCATAAAACGTTTTATATATCTTCAATGGGTAATTGAAGAAAAACCTTAATGATCTTGCTTGTGGAATTCAAAAATATATGAGAAGAAGTTAATGTTTTTTTCTTGAATTCTTTTTTTTAGATTTTGTCAATATTTTGGCATTTATTAAATATTAAAAAAATATTTGATAAAATGTGAAGAAAAACGTAATTGTATATATTTAACAAGCTCCAATTAGTGAACAGTCGTATAACATAAATCAAAGAATAAAAGATATGATATATAAGAGTCGAAAATCATTGAAATTGGTAATTTCGTGAAAAAATGTTGGTAACAAGAAATATATTGTTCCGAAAACGACCTTTAATGGCTTTTTTCCGTATTCGATTTTCTATTAATAATTTTCATAAAAATAGTAACCAAAAATTCTAAAAACTTGGAAAAAATTTATATCATATTAATATACAAATAATGTGTGTCTTAAAAAACGTACTTGCTCTTATGTTCGATGCACAAGATTCTTAGTAGAAACGGTTAAATATATTTTAAGTCTTTTTTCTAAAGTGTTTTAGGTATACAAAATTTAATTACATATTTTTTTTATAAAAAACATTAGTAACTATGACTATTTTAATTATTTACTAATAGGTACACACTTCATAGTTTAAAAAAAATCGTACATGCTTTTTCGAAATTTATATTGCGTTAACAAAAAATATTTTTGTCCAAAAGAAATATTTTTCGATAATTTTGCTATGCAGTATCATTTAGAAGTTAAAGAGATAGTCCGTTAGTAACATTCTAAATATTTTTTTTTATTGACTATTTTTTTTAAATTCAAAATCATGATATCCGTTTTTGACATAATTCAGATTTACCATTTTGGGTTCAAAAAATTATGGCAGGTACCGTTAGTTTTGGATCTAAAAAAAAAAGATTAGAAGAAAGAATCGAGTCAATCACCTAAAATATTTAAGTACATACCTATATCGACCTACAGACAGACAGACAGACGGAATTTCGGGCCCTACTTTTTTCGTGTTCTCCATCATCTGGATGTCAAGTTTGATTAAAATCTCAAGTTAGATTTTTTCCAAATGCAAAACTTGTCCTATAGCACATGTATATCGGAGGTAAAAGTAGATAGGTACATTAATTGGTGTTTTCTTTAAATTAATATATTTTTTATTTTTCTTAAATTTGGCACTCGCACTATAAAATTTTTAAATATCTATTAGGAAACAGTAAACTTCAAAAGATATTTTTGGAGACGGTGGCATAGGAAAATAATTTAAAATTTGGAATTAAAATATACATAGATAGTTATGTTAAAAGTTTTTCATTATTTGCCATTTAAAAGGTATCTTTAGCTGTACCTTAAATTCAGTAGCTTTTTCGTTAAAAACAGCTTTTGAGTTCATATACATATCGACACATATATTTCTCTTATTTATATTTTTTTTGATGCTCTGAGCAGAGTAGAAAATAATATAATATTAAAGAGAAAAAAAAATAAACTCCCATCCCATCCCAACCTACTCGAAAAGTTTTGTATCTATGAAGCCGCTGTTCTCGATATCAGCACGTGCACTTGTGCGCGAGTTTCAGCTGTTTTGTTGTTTTCTTTGCTGATGCATATTGAAAGCCGGTATCAGACCAGACCTTGCATGTATGTATATGTAACTTTTGTATTTAATTAAACTACGTATAGAGAGTTCAAAGCCGGTGTGCCGGTATACATAGTATTCAAATGCTGGAAGTGCTTTTACTTTAATTTTTTTTTAACTTATGACGACATCTTGTTTGGTAGAGAAAGCTCTTTTGTATGATAGGTACTTGTGCCATTTTACATGTATAGTACCTATATTTAAAGTAAAAATATTGTATCTATAGTAGTTTCATTCCTTTTTGGGCAGATACCGGTTCCATTTGGTGTTGGTGAACGTTCATATGTATGTAGGTACGTGTATACAGAGAAAAGTAGTGGGCTAGTCTGAAAAAATAAATTTTAAAGGAATAGAATATGTACCTACCGCATTTAAAGTTGAGACGTTCGGTAGATCAAACTTGTTTGAAATTAAATAGGAAATAATATTATAATTACACATTCAACAAAAACCTAAGTCTAAAATTAAAACAAATAAAATTAATTAATTTATTAAATTATAAACGCGATTGGTATGAAATAATATAATTGCCTTAGAACATATTGTTAATTACGCTCCTATTATCTATTTACATATAAATAAATGTTCAGCATATTATGATTTATCGTGCGCAAAAAGAAAGTTAAGTTTTATTTTTTTTTATCACTCCAGAGTCAAAGTAACGACATCGTTCAAATAAATCAACAAGCTCAAGCTATAATAAGACAAGCAGATTCACACAATCGCAGCGCTATTGAAAAGGACAATTCTGAGTTAAACCGTTTGTGGTCGGAATTAGTAAAAGGATTAGAAAATCGTCGTGACACGTTACAATCGGCCGCCGAGAAGTGGGAGGAATTCGAGAACAAGTTCCATTCCTTGGAAAAATCAATTGTTCGATTGGAGGAAAAATTCCGAAATGTCGACCCAGTGGTAAGGTCCAGACGGCATTTGGAAGAAACAAAGCATGCTATCCAGGTGAGTTAATTTTTTATAAATTTTAAACTTATATTTTATTTAATCGTAGTGATAGGCTTTTCGACATCCTTTCGCAATTTTCCCTATGTTCTTAGAGAAAATTTTCATAGTTTTTTTTTTGTCATATTATTTATGACTAGGTAATTAAATCATTTAGATATTTAAATATAACAAACTTAAATCAGCATCACCTGTTTTGTGTGTTTTTGCCAAATTAAAAAAGTCATTCGTTGTTTATCTACGTAACACCATATGTAGGTGCTTAATTATTTTGTGTTTTTATTTATTCAGTTTAATTAATTGTTTCCATCATTAGATACAATTGATCCATAAATGATAGGTGGTGATTGAGATACAGGATTGCTATATAAAGAAACTTAAAATCTATAAATGTTATTTTTTCGCATGGCCGACTGGCCAAACCAGTCACTTTAATTGTAAAATAGTTAATAATACATGCTGTATTTTCATCGTTATAAAGTCTGTTTGAATACTTCCAAACTAATTACGTCATCTTGAATTTGTTTGTGTGTTTTACTATGTAAAAATATACAAAACAAAAATCAACGAACTTGGCCTTCATTTTGAGGGCCAAATTAAATAGATAATAAAAAATGTCGTTTAAAATAAGCTGGAGCTATTTTTATTAGGTTTGCTTCATCTTATGATCATATTAGTTATTTAGGAATGAGCTTTTTATTCGGAAAATATTTTTACTAAAACTAAATACAAAAATGTATATATTTATATCAAATAATGCAGGATAAAGGCCAACTATAATGTATTTTTAAATAGATACATAATGTATATTGTGTTGATATTACATTTAGAATATATGTAGATATTATTGCATTTTTAATTTTGTTTTGTTTTTTTAATTTGTTTTTAGGAAATTCTCGGTGAATCTGAAGAACTTAAACCATCACATAAAGAGATTGAAGCGCTCTCAGTATCCATCGTCTCATTCCTTGGGAAAGTACACAAGCCCTCGGCGGAGGCCATTCAGGCCAAAGTGGATAACATAGTCATTCAAAATTCCAAGTGAGTGTATATTAAAATATTCAAATATTTCCTTATTTAAGTATTGTTTTGTTGAACTTGAATGAGTGGGAGAAAAACATATGTAGGTACGAGTATATATGTATCTGTGAATCAATCACTCAGAACGCATAACTGAAGTCAGATCAGCAATATATCAATAATGGTTTTATGTTCTTTCGTTTACGAATAAAACTACAGATGACGCTGATAAATGTGGCATCATTAGTTTCCTAATACAGCTTCATCTGATTTAAGTTTAATTCTCAGTAAAAGAAAATTTTGTAATTTCAATGAACATACAAACATATCTATTAAAAATTAAAAACAATGCTGAGGAGAAATATAATTAGAGAGACTTATAAAGCTTTGAGTTTAGTTTATTTTGTTTATTTCTCAAGATTCAGGTTATAGATACCTACAATGTTTTTATGAATTTTGGATTAGCCGCTTTAATAATATTTTTACTTGCGATTATAGGTACTATAAGGCAAGTTATGTATTCGTAAAAAAAATTTTGTTTTCTCTAACATGGACATGGTCTACAGTTCGGCCAAAAAAGGTTTTAAAATATTTTGTTATTAACGGTACCTGCCACCATTTGATTGATTTTCGACTTTCTCATAAACGGCTTAACGGATTTCGATAAAAAAATTTATACAGGAGCTCCTTCAAATTCTAAATAGTATTGAATTTCAAAATTTTCGAAAAATAGATTTTTGGATTTTTGAAAAAAAAAAAAAAAAAAAATTTTGAAAATTCAATATTTCGAAAACGGGTTGATAATTTTTTCTGAAATTTTGTTTTTGAATTTATATTATTAAATATTTAAAATGTTCATACCATTTTTTTTGTAGAAAAGTTTAAGAATTTTTATACTCGTATATAAAAATTTAAGTGAAAAACTTTAAAAATATATTTAGCCGTTTTATTAAGAATCTTTTGCATATAATGTGATCGAACATTGGAGCAAGTACGTGCGATCCAGTCGTGCATTTAATTTTAATGAGCGCGAAGTTGTACTGTCCACCACCACACTGAATTCAAAAGTAAAAGTAATTATGTGTAGGGTGACCCTACTAAACAATTTCCAAGTTGTGTAAGCTTTTTAAATAAGATTAAAATATTTTAATAATTTTAAGCAAATGATAAAAAGTAAAAAAAAAATGAATTTATCAGAAGTTATTTAAAGTTTGAGTATTCAACAAATTGAAATCTGCTCTTGAACATTTAATAGCAGTACAAACCTGAAAAACCTTAGTGCCAATGTACAATATCTAGAATTTATCAAGAGTTGTATCTTATTACTTTAGACTAGCTAAACTTGTATGTATTATATACATATAAATGAATTATGTATAGTATGATTGGTGTCTCGACGATATTTTCACAGCTGCTCTTATGAGCGGGAAAAAAACTTACCTGTTTTTTTTTTAAATGGCTATATTTCTTGGAGAGACACTGTTCTGAAATTTTCAGTGTGTTCTTTTGTGGAAGAGAAAAACTAAAAAAATTATTTTAGTAAATTCCGCTCACCAGTTTTATCATTTCTTAGTTTTGTTTGGAAACGACTCTAAAGATTTGGATGGAAATTTCAGAGTTTGTTTTTATGGACAAGAATATTTTGAGTAATATCCAATCGCTACCACGCCCACTTAACTAATTTCTTGATTTTTTCGTCGGAAACCACTCAAATGATTTTAAATAATTTTTCAGATTTTATTTTAATAAACAAGATAAAATTTTAGAATTTTGAAAAATAAGTTTTTTTAAAGGATTATCCTCCTAATCTTATATTTGTTATACATCGACTTCCAGATTTAGTTATCGGATGTTTTGCTATATTAGCCGTTTTTCTTTTTTAGTTCAGAGCAGATGCTGAGTTGTCAAAAAATTTGCTTGTGTTTCTTTTTAAATCAGAGCATGCAGAGCTCCAAATGTGTGCTTTTTTTCATTCTGAACATGTGTAGATCGCACTGGACGTGCTCGAACATAATTGACTGAGCATGTGAGTAAATTGCTGAACGCACCAAATGCCATGTGTGCCAAGAAGGAAAATGATCGCTTGTTGATTTTCTGTATCTGGTGTGTATCAGTGTACAAAAAGGGTAGGTATTGCTTTTTATGGTTAAAAATAAAAATGTATTCTGATTTGTGTGGTTCAAGTGTGTTTAAAAAACATATCAGTGTTCAGAGCTTGCTCTGTTTGGAACAAGTTCAGTGCATAATCTATGTGTTCGAACTTCGAACTCTGTTCAGTGCTCTATTCTGAACGAAAAAAGAAAAAGGCCTATCGAGACACCTTCGAATAGATCTCAGATGCATTTTTAAAATAACCATACTTTTGAAATACTGCAAAATATCTTTAAAAGAAACAAGATTTCAGTCTTACCCAACTATTCAATTTTATGTCTAAGCGACTTCTTTTATACAGAAACAAATTATGAATCCTAAGTAGTAGAGTGGTGTAACCAATATTTTCCTGTCGGTATCACTTGTGATTTTTATGTTACAAATATGAATAAAAGTAGGATTTTTTTTCGAATAAACAGTGTTTGTCAACAAAAAAAAAAAAAAAACAAGTATAGATGTATAAAAACAATATATGGTTAAGAGGTGATTGACGTCACAGAAAATTTGATTTAAAAATACCAAAATTAATCAAATAAAATGCACGCCTGGATCGCACGAAATTGGTCTTATGTTCGATCACATCGTATGCAAAAGATTTCTATTTAAAACCTAAATATATATTTGAAGTCGTTTTTTACTTAATTTTGTATGTATACAAAATTTCTTTAATTTTTTTATAAAAAAATTGGTATGACAATCTTAAATATTAATTTAAAATTCTGAAATAAATACTTAAACTAATTTGAGCTCAAAACAAAGTACGCCATTTTATTTCTTGGATAAATTTGAATTTATGAGAAAAAAAAATTAAAAATCTGCGGAGCGGTTTTTGAGAAAAAAAGTTTTTTTTTAAACTTTTGAAAACATTTTTCAAAAAAAAAATTCAAAAACGCCAATTCATTATTATTCGAGAAATACATATAACTATAATTTTTGAAAGAAAAAAAAATGGATGAACAGTTTTCAAAATATAATTTTTTTATGCTTGTAAAAATACAAAAAAATATTAATTAAAAATATTGATACGCAGTATAAATTGGGCAACCTAAACCTATATATGTATGTGTGAAATTTCGGAAGAATCGGTTAAGCTATTTATGAGATAGACTGACAGACTGACAAACTGACAGACTGACAAACTGACCGATTGACAGACTGACAGACTGACAGACTGACAGACTGACAGACTGACAGACTGACAGACTGACAGACTGACAGACTGACAGACTGACAGACTGACAGACTGACAGACTGACAGACTGACAGACTGACAGACTGACAGACTGACAGACTGACAGACTGACAGACTGACAGACTGACAGACTGACAGACTGACAGACTGACAGACTGACAGACTGACAGACTGACAGACTGACAGACTGACAGACTGACAGACTGACAGACTGACAGACTGACAGACTGACAGACTGACAGACTGACAGACTGACAGACTGACAGACTGACAGACTGACAGACTGACAGACTGACAGACTGACAGACTGACAGACTGACAGACTGACAGACTGACAGACTGACAGACTGACAGACTGACAGACTGACAGACTGACAGACTGACAGACTGACAGACTGACAGACTGACAGACTGACAGACTGACAGACTGACAGACTGACAGACTGACAGACTGACAGACTGACAGACTGACAGACTGACAGACTGACAGACTGACAGACTGACAGACTGACAGACTGACAGACTGACAGACTGACAGACTGACAGACTGACAGACTGACAGACTGATAGACTGACAGACTGACAGACTGACAGACTGACAGACTGACAGACTGACAGACTGACAGACTGACAGACTGACAGACAGACTGACAGACTGACAGACTGACAGACTGACAGACTGACAGACTGACAGACTGACAGACTGACAGACTGACAGACTGACAGACTGACAGACTGACAGACTGACAGACTGACAGACTGACAGACTGACAGACTGACAGACTGACAGACTGACAGACTGACAGACTGACAGACTGACAGACTGACAGACTGACAGACTGACAGACTGACAGACTGACAGACTGACAGACTGACAGACTGACAGACTGACAGACTGACAGACTGACAGACTGACAGACTGACAGACTGACAGACTGACAGACTGACAGACTGACAGACTGACAGACTGACAGACTGACAGACTGACAGACTGACAGACTGACAGACTGACAGACTGACAGACTGACAGACTGACAGACTGACAGACTGACAGACTGACAGACTGACAGACTGACAGACTGACAGACTGACAGACTGACAGACTGACAGACTGACAGACTGACAGACTGACAGACTGACAGACTGACAGACTGACAGACTGACAGACTGACAGACTGACAGACTGACAGACTGACAGACTGACAGACTGACAGACTGACAGACTGACAGACTGACAGACTGACAGACTGACAGACTGACAGACTGACAGACTGACAGACTGACAGACTGACAGACTGACAGACTGACAGACTGACAGACTGACAGACTGACAGACTGACAGACTGACAGACTGACAGACTGACAGACTGACAGACTGACAGACTGACAGACTGACAGACTGACAGACTGACAGACTGACAGACTGACAGACTGACAGACTGACAGACTGACAGACTGACAGACTGACAGACTGACAGACTGACAGACTGACAGACTGACAGACTGACAGACTGACAGACTGACAGACTGACAGACTGACAGACTGACAGACTGACAGACTGACAGACTGACAGACTGACAGACTGACAGACTGACAGACTGACAGACTGACAGACTGACAGACTGACAGACTGACAGACTGACAGACTGACAGACTGACAGACTGACAGACTGACAGACTGACAGACTGACAGACTGACAGACTGACAGACTGACAGACTGACAGACTGACAGACTGACAGACTGACAGACTGACAGACTGACAGACTGACAGACTGACAGACTGACAGACTGACAGACTGACAGACTGACAGACTGACAGACTGACAGACTGACAGACTGACAGACTGACAGACTGACAGACTGACAGACTGACAGACTGACAGACTGACAGACTGACAGACTGACAGACTGACAGACTGACAGACTGACAGACTGACAGACTGACAGACTGACAGACTGACAGACTGACAGACTGACAGACTGACAGACTGACAGACTGACAGACTGACAGACTGACAGACTGACAGACTGACAGACTGACAGACTGACAGACTGACAGACTGACAGACTGACAGACTGACAGACTGACAGACTGACAGACTGACAGACTGACAGACTGACAGACTGACAGACTGACAGACTGACAGACTGACAGACTGACAGACTGACAGACTGACAGACTGACAGACTGACAGACTGACAGACTGACAGACTGACAGACTGACAGACTGACAGACTGACAGACTGACAGACTGACAGACTGACAGACTGACAGACTGACAGACTGACAGACTGACAGACTGACAGACTGACAGACTGACAGACTGACAGACTGACAGACTGACAGACTGACAGACTGACAGACTGACAGACTGACAGACTGACAGACTGACAGACTGACAGACTGACAGACTGACAGACTGACAGACTGACAGACTGACAGACTGACAGACTGACAGACTGACAGACTGACAGACTGACAGACTGACAGACTGACAGACTGACAGACTGACAGACTGACAGACTGACAGACTGACAGACTGACAGACTGACAGACTGACAGACTGACAGACTGACAGACTGACAGACTGACAGACTGACAGACTGACAGACTGACAGACTGACAGACTGACAGACTGACAGACTGACAGACTGACAGACTGACAGACTGACAGACTGACAGACTGACAGACTGACAGACTGACAGACTGACAGACTGACAGACTGACAGACTGACAGACTGACAGACTGACAGACTGACAGACTGACAGACTGACAGACTGACAGACTGACAGACTGACAGACTGACAGACTGACAGACTGACAGACTGACAGACTGACAGACTGACAGACTGACAGACTGACAGACTGACAGACTGACAGACTGACAGACTGACAGACTGACAGACTGACAGACTGACAGACTGACAGACTGACAGACTGACAGACTGACAGACTGACAGACTGACAGACTGACAGACTGACAGACTGACAGACTGACAGACTGACAGACTGACAGACTGACAGACTGACAGACTGACAGACTGACAGACTGACAGACTGACAGACTGACAGACTGACAGACTGACAGACTGACAGACTGACAGACTGACAGACTGACAGACTGACAGACTGACAGACTGACAGACTGACAGACTGACAGACTGACAGACTGACAGACTGACAGACTGACAGACTGACAGACTGACAGACTGACAGACTGACAGACTGACAGACTGACAGACTGACAGACTGACAGACTGACAGACTGACAGACTGACAGACTGACAGACTGACAGACTGACAGACTGACAGACTGACAGACTGACAGACTGACAGACTGACAGACTGACAGACTGACAGACTGACAGACTGACAGACTGACAGACTGACAGACTGACAGACTGACAGACTGACAGACTGACAGACTGACTGACTGACTGACTGACTGACTGACTGACTGACTGACTGACTGACTGACTGACTGACTGACTGACTGACTGACTGACTGACTGACTGACTGACTGACTGACTGACTGACTGACTGACTGACAGACTGACAGATTGACAGACTGGCAGACTGACAGACTGACAGACAGACTGACAGACAAACACACAGACAGATATGCAGACGGACAGAATTTTTAGACCGTCTTTTTTCGTTTTCGCCATCATCGTAATCTCATGTTTGATTGTTATCTCAAAACTTCTTTTTTCGACGAATGCATAGATTGCCTTATAGTACCTATAATCGCAAGTAAAAATGTATAATGACAGAATAATATTGCACACATTTTTTTTAATTCTTTACAATCTTATAGAGTTCAACGAAATGGACATTTCCGTGAAAATCAATTCGATCCTATGCATTATAAATTTAAAAGTTAATAAAAAGTTTCCAAATATTAAAAAGAAAAATTTAGTATTGCTTAAACCCTAAACTTTAAAAGTTTTTCAATATATGATTCGCTTTAATTCTTTGTGTATATTTAAGTGGTTCCCGGAAAGCCAAGTGAGTTTCAAGTGAATTAAACATTCTCTTAAAACAAAACCTATCCGGCATTCTTAGCTTCCCATCCTATCACCATTCCGATATGACGAGCACCTGCAAGTTATGTACATGAATCTTTGTACATGTACGAGTATCTATCTACTACAGATTTATATTCAAACATAATTACCTATGTATGCTACTAGATACCCAACTCCATATCAATAAGCGAATCATATGCAACCCCCATTTTTTCATAGGCAAAAAAGATGATTCTTCCGATAAAAGCGTATGGAAAGTTCTGTCAGTTTATTTAAATTTTATGAACTTCAAAGCTTTCAACAATTTTTAGGCCAATTGAAAATTTTATTCCGCTAGTGGCCTGCGGAAAATATTAATTAATATAAACTAAATTTTTATTTTTTGTGTGCTCTTCCTGTCAGCTTAAAAGCAATTTCGCTCAGTTTACGGCAATAAACATCTCTGTTTAAAAACTCAGCAGATTTTGAAACAGAATTACAATTACAACTATTGTATTATACATAATATGCCTGTTTTCTTCTATCATTATTGTTCACAAATCACAATATAAAATGAACGACTGCATCGAAAGTACTTGCTCTTAATATTCTTAGTAGAAACAGCTAAATATATTTTTAAGGTAGTTTTTTACTTAATTCAAGTCTTTGGAAATAAAAATACAACATTTCTTTAATATTTCAGGGAAACAATTTAGTATTTGCATGTTAAGAATTCAATAATATAAGTTTAAAAACATAATTAATTTAAAAAAAAATAGTCCAGGTGTTTTCGAATTAAATAATTTAAAAAAAAAATTTAGTTTTTTCAAAAATTTTTTTTCGGAAACTCTGGTATTCTCGCAGTATTATTTAAAATTTGAAGAACATTTTCTGTATGTTAATATCATTTTATCTAAACATTTTTTAAACCAAAATATAGATTATACGCATAATAGTGCACTGACTTTTTCTTTATAAAAGTCGATAGAGCCATTTGTGACAACATTAAAATGTACCATTTGTGCTCCAAAAAATTGGCAGTTGCACTTATTTTTAGGGCTAAAAATAAAGATTTAAAACACATTTACCCAAAAACTTAACTAAGCGATATATACTCAGAAAATTACTTTTTTATTAATAAATTATTGTTCTTTTCATTCACTGTGTCGATGCAGATTTGAAATTCATTTTCTAATTGTGTTGGTCATACTGACTAGTATTAATACCAAAGGGTTGATCAGTGTAGATTATTGAAACAGTATGGAATGCATAAGTGAATAATGGACATTTATTTTGGGTGTAATGTGTTTAAGATTGAATCTAATAAATCAGTTTTTAATTTATTTTCCAATATGGATTTCTATGTATAAGTGGTTTCAGAAATTTATCGTTTATTATTGTAGGTATAGTATTTATATAATTTTTTAGCTTCGCATGTGATTTTTTCACTTTTGAATGCTATGAAATAAATATATATACTCGTAAATCAAAACTCGTAAGAGAAGTAATATAACGTTTATAGAGCCTTTTATCTACCAAAACTTTGAATTCATTTGATTTTCAAAATTGTATTATCTTTTAAATGTACATACATATGTATGCATATTTATCTTTCTTAATTTTATCTTTCAACAAATAAATTGTGTACAATGCAAGAAAACGACCATATGGTTTTATTGAAATTTGATATCATTGTTAAGACTAACTAAGGCTTTTCTTTTCATGAAATATTTACAGTGCCTGAACATGAATGCCGTACATGCAAATCTTAAATAGAATTCTAATTTTAGTTACGTATGTTATGCAAATTTATTTTCATCTTTTAGTTCTGGTGAACAATACAAATCTTTTTTTTTTAACAAAACACTATAATTTGAAACCAGATCTTATATTGTTTGATTTCTTAAAAAAGGAAAAGGGCTAAATATAAAAGCTAGTTGACCAGAATTATAAAAAAGGGAATTCATACATAAATTAAATGTACAGTTACTTTATTGTTAAATGTAAGTACTAGTAACGATATGGTACAATCAACTTTAAACGTTTATTGAATAGAAAATATCGTTCATGGTTTCGAATCACAAATATTTGAACCTTCAGTTAAGAAAAAGTCAAATCTTCTATGCTTAACTTAGATAAGGCATTATTAGTAACCTTGGCGACAAAATATAATTTACTAAATATTTTATATTATTATTTAAAAAAATAAATGATTGCTTAGCTTTTCTAGTTAGTATAAATTATTGTCGCCTTTTTTGTAGGTGAATTCTTTTCAGTCAATCTCTTTGGTTAACAATATTCCATTACTAAGCTTTCAGTATCAAAATATAGCAAAAGTCTGGCTATAACGCTTTCTAATTAATAAATATTTATAATTTCCGCGAATTATGAAAAAAAAGATGAGAATACACAAATAATAAACGACCATCTGAATTCTAACCTAAGCTTATTACACGTGATCAGAAGTGTGACGAACTAAATAACCAATAAATAAAGCGATAGGGTCTTTGGCAATACTAACCATTTAATCTCTCTGAACACGGATCTGCATCATCATCACCAATAATAGTTTTGAGTCAAGGATTCCGATTAGCATATTGCTGCTTTGGACGGTTCACTTAAAGATCATTTGATCCATCGATATTTTCCACATGCCTTTGCACCTTATTTAAAAAGGCAATGGATAAACATACATCGAATAAGTATACTTTATGTAAACTACCTCGGCATCTGACGTCTCATATTTACTAAATAATTATAATTCCGTAAATTGTACTTAAATAAAATAAGCAAGCCTTTGTGATTACACATGTTATTATTTTGTAAAAATACAAAATAAATGTGAGCGTTATTGAGGGCCTTACCAATACGCACTTTTTGTTAAGTTCAGTTCAACTTACATGGATTTTTTGACAAAAAAACCACGTGAACTTTATCCAACAAGATTAAAATTTTAATAATTAAAATTGGAAGATTTATTCCTGGACCAGGCATAGTTAATAAGAAGGTGTTTTTTTTTTAATAATATGTATACTACCTACTATATTGGTAAGGCCGTCACTAGCCAACTGATAAGTCCATCTGAGATCGCCAGGACGAAACGCAAATTTTGTGGACTAAAGGTCGTTATAGGTTAACTTAAAATTACATAAAAATATGTTTTGAGCTTAAATGTTACTAAAGGTTAAGATCTGGATGTTAAACACATTGTACTTGCTCGAACTACACCACCAATGATTATTTTTATTTTTTTGAAAACTGCACACCAAACTGTTTTTTTGGGGCTGTGCAACGGCCATTCGTGGAGGCCTTGGGGGTTTTATAGAACGAAATGACGGCAGTTTCACTTATTTAAAACTGTTTTTTTTTCTCATTACCGATTTGATGTCCGTCGTACACAGTGAACGACACTCTACTACTCCATAGCGGAAACTAAATGGCATTATGTACCGGACATAATGCAATCTTTCCGGCTTCCTATCTTTTTGTAGCCCTATTCCCGTGAACCACTCTGTATTTGGCCAAGCATTAAAAATATAAATCAACATTACAATGTTAAGAAACAAAGTATTAAAAATATCAAATGTACAGTTTTTCCTCTGATTTGTTTAATTTATTAAAAAAATAGTTTTAGGATAGTTTCAAAATGCAATATTTTTTTTTACATTTATATTTTGGCAACCATGTACAAGCGGATTACAAGATATAAGGGAGAAATCTAAAAATATTACAATTTCCACCAAAAACGTCAAAACCTTATTTCCTACGCGTCAACTTTTTTTTGAAAAACCAAAAATGGAGTTTTGTTGCCCACTCGTGCATATAGGAAATTTAATTCTAATCGTTAAAATCGCAATTGAAAAAGAAAATTAAAAAAACACACATCGTTTTATTGCTTCTAGAAGAGATAAAGCAAAACAAACAAATTTCTCGTCTAGCCAATCACATACATTTTTGTCCCCAAAGTTGGATTCCTCCATTTTCATGCACCGCTGACAAAAAGATTTCTCAAAATAAATAAATTTCTATGTTAGCTAGATATATCGTTATAAACAACAATTTTTGCTGTTTTTCACAATACCCACTTCACCGATAAAGTTTATACACAAAATGTTGCGTATACGCCACGAAACACTTTTTTAAAATTAGTATTTAAAAGCCTCGTTCAATAAATATTTTAGAAACAGATCAAACTATTTGTTATCTGGTTTCATGAATACATGTAGGTGCGTACGCTATACTCTCGTTTCTGCAGGCCAATATTGCTAATATGTGAAATGTGAATTTTTAATTGTTTGGTCCCTTAATTAGAATAAATATCAGAACACTCTGTCGATTTGATTAAAAATTTTGTTTTCAAATTTTGAAATGCAATATTTTTACTTGCGATTATAGGTACTATAAGGCAAGTTATGGATTCCTGCAAAAAAAAAATATAACAATCAAAAATGACATTACGATCATATAGAACACCAAAAAAGTGGGTTCCATCTGTCTGTCTGTCCTCGAGTCTGCAGCCCAAACGGTTGGTTGGATTTGCTTCAAACTTGGTACATATTGTTTTTTCGGTAGTATGCCCATAAGATTCGTTTTTTTTTAACGACAAATAACAGTAGCTCCCATACTTTTTTGTAGCCAAAAAAACAAAAGTCTTATTTTTCACAAAAACTGCTCAAACGAATTTTATAAAAAAAATCAGTTCATTAATGAAGGGAAAGGGAACATTTTGTTAATTTTTTTTTTGAAAACAAATAGATAGTTTTGGTACATCTTGTAGTACCATTTTTTTTTTGGTTTTCGATTTTCTGAAAAAACGGTTAATTTGATTTTCATTCATATTCACATTTTTCATGCAGACGCTCTTATAAAATTAAATTCATTTTTTTTTTTTAATTATCTTGAACAGGTAGAAAAACTGTATTCCTAAAATAAAAGACAATGTTAAAAAAAATAACGGTTACAAAATTTTATTTCTCGAAAACGGCTCCAAGATTTCTTATAAAAAAATGTGTGTTCTTAAATTAGTTCGGTTCACTTTTAAGTATACAAACATTTTATCTTGCGTAATTATTAAGTACCGTTACACATAGAACCACATTTCATATTTTCGCCTTGCTCACTATTTAATGAACAAAATAATTTTGTTTTTTATGCAATTGATCCCTAAAAGTGATAAGAAAACTGCATACTCAAATTTTCAAAAGAAAAGTTTTTCGATTTAAAAAAAATAAATAATTTTTTTTTGGAAAAATCGATTTTTCAAAAACAAGTTACTAACTTTTTTTGAAATTTTAATTTTATATGTATAGTATTGATAATAGCTTCAAAATGGCGTTTCAAATTTTTTTAAAAATGTTTTCAAAATTTTACAAATAAAAAATTAATTTAAAAAAAAAACCGCTCAAACGATTTTTAAAATATTCGTATTTATCCAGGAATTCACATGTCATCTTTGTGTTCCGTCCAACTATAACAAATAAGCAATATAAAAACATTATATTATGTTTATTATTTATTTATTTCCTTCTTATGGCTTTTTGCGTTCGGCACTGAATACTACATACAATGTAGGCTTTCATACATCTATATATAATTATGCATCTTTAAAAATCACTTGAATCTTATGTATGCATATTGCACCTAAATTACAAAGTTATATGTATTTAGCGACCTACCGACCTACATCCTTCATTTTCATTGTTATATGTACTTACATACCTATGTTTCATCCATGTAGGTACATATTTCTCTCCTAACTTACATAATTATAATCCATAACCTAGATTTACATATACATTTGTAGGTAGGTACCTAACAACTATTCCTTGAACCATCCATTCGACAATTCATTATACTAAGAATCAATGTAATCTTACCTACATACATCGGCTTTAAGCCTGCATAGGATAACTATACTACCTACCTACTAAACAGCGTCGACGTTTAGCTACATTATAGTTGTTAGTTTACTATAGGGCAAGTTTTGTATTTGGAAAACTAATCGAACTCGAGATACCGCCAAAAAGGTGGTTCCCACAATTTCGTCTATTTGTTTGTTTATACATCGATCTACGGCTGAACCGATTTTCTTCAAACTTGGTACTTAAGCGTTTTAGTGGATTGTCTCAAATAGGTTTTTCAATAGGATTTTTATGCTCAAAAATAACGGTAGGTACTTCATACAAAATTTTTTCTAGATAAACAAAGTGTGTGCACTACTTAAGGTATAGTCTAAATTTTGGTCCAAAATGTTGTTAAAATGTTACAACCATTTTTGATTTTCGACTTTCTCATAAACGGATCCATGGATTTCAATCAATTTATATATATTATAGACCATATGAGTTATAAATAATACTGCATACCAAAATTTTCCAAATATATTACTTTGGATTAAAAAAAAATATTTTTTTTTTACATTATGTCTTTAAATGTATATTGTTAAGTTCTTTACTTACATAATTGTCATTCCAATATATATTTTTTATAAAAAAAAATCTTCAAGTGAATTACAAGATATAAGGGTTAGACATCCAAAAATATTGCAATTTCCCCCAAAATGTCAAAACCTTATTTCTATTGTTAAATTTTTTTTTTGAAAAATCAAAAATGGAGTTTTATTATAAATAATTACATGTACATATACGAAATTTTTTTCTAATCGTTAAATTCGCTTAAAAAAATTTAAACATTGTTTTAAAAAATTAATTTCTCCCCTAGCCAATCACATAAGGACGATTCTTCCCTAATTAGATATAAATCAGTCCTCAATTCTTACGCACAATGAATAATCATATAATCGGGCAAAAGTGTATATGATTAAACTACCGATCTTTTTTTAACCATTTACGGACACGAACCCCATAATTGCCTTCTTAGCAATTAAACAATAATATAAAAGTCAATATTTAAAATTAATGTTCAAATTTTTAAAATATATTTAATTAATTATTACAAATTGATATATATATATGTATACATACATATGTATATATCTTTTCTTAAAAAAATATAGTTCAAGTTTGTAGCAATATGCAAGTTCATAAAGTACTTTGTGGCCCTTTAATTCAGGTGCTCTATCTTTGTGAACAGACGGACACATCGACTGCTATGGACAGGCGAAATAAATATTTCTATTATTATAATAAACAATTCTTACTGTGAGAAAACTTGCTTGGCCAATAGAACAAGTTCTTACAAAAAAAAATTACGTATACGCCACGGAATACTTTTGAATTAGTATAACAGCCTGTTCAATAAATGTTTTAGAAACAGATCAAACAACTTGTTCTCTGATTTCATGCATACATGCTGATGCTTTAATAGTCTGTTTCTGCAAGCCAATATTGATAATATGTTTAAATGTAAATTTCTTAATAGCTTGATTGGTCGCTTAATTATCATAAATATCGGCACACTCTGCAAATTCGATTTAAAATTTAGGCGATACGATTCCCTTCAAAACCAATAATGATCATATGTATATGTATATAGTTTGTAAATAATAATACAAAATAAAAAAAAAAACTTTTCAAACTTTGATAGTATTTAGTATTGGAAAAGAAAAACATTTACATTATAATCGTTTGTTGGGCTTTTGTGACATGGTCATTAAGGTAAGTTAGTTAAGAGTTAGATGAATTTAGTTTCCAATCTTTTACTTGATTTCTGATCAAATATCCTTTTAGTTTGGCTGGTCTGAATTACTTTTTATTTGTTCTCGTTTTACTCTCTTAACCTTGGATTCGTTGTTCCGAGTAAGGTTTTCGGAGCTGACTTCGATTTCGTAAGGGAGTAATTATTGAATACACTTAAACATAGAATACACTTACTACATACATCCAACTCTTAAAGTTTTTCGTAGTAATCGTGTATGCCTAAATTTTTGAATGCGACATGTTCATATTTGGTTTGAATGAAAAAGGAGTAGAAAACCCCGAAAATCCAAACGAAAACGAAACAAGGTTTAAAAGAATGATTCTATTTTTAAATGAATATACATATTATGTTATTTCTAACAACACAAGAGAATATTTCTTCACATTTGTGGTATTTATTGTAAAAGTATCATGTAAAATTTAAAAATTGTATATCTAGTTTTTTTTGCACACACAAATAACCACAAAAGATTAAACTTTATCGTTATCAGTAACAGGCGTTATGGATACATTATATAATATGTATGTAGTAACCATAAAACAATAATTTGATTCAAATGGCACGTACTCAATGAAAAGAGATTTGTTTTTAATGTTTTTTTATTAAAAAAATCTACAGGGTGTTCCCCATAGTTCTTATTATTTTGGTCTGCTGTCATCTATTTTAACTGGCTCTGCCTTTGCCTTAATATTTTATTCAATAAGGGATTTCAAGTTTCTAAAATCTGACTTACATATTTCTTTCGAAAACTATTTTGAAGTCAAACTTCTTTTGGCAACGTTAGGGGTAAAAATGAGTTCAGTGTAGTCAGTGACGGGTCAAACCGACACGTTTTCTGTCCAAAACTGACAGGAGTTTTCCCTACAGATTTAGCTTTAGCTTTCTAAAAAACTGTTTTCCCATCAATAAATATTTAAAAATACATAATTCTATGCCTAAAACGAATGTTTTTTTTGCAAAAGGACTACAGAATTTAAACACATATTTTAATTAAAAAACAAAACGAAATTAGTTTGGTTTTATTATTAAATTTAACATTTTATTCTAAATAACACTTTTGACTTTTTTGTAATTTACTCAGAATGTAAACTATTTAACTATTATTTTCCTAAAATTAACAAAACTGTCTTGTTGACAAACGTAGACCAGCATTGCCACATACGAAGAACCCTTACTCCGCTGACAAATCTAAAATAGCATTGCCATGCATTTGGAAGAATTCATTATTCTTGTACACAATGGGTGCGATAAGAAAATATGAAACGTGAGTGCAACAAGAACTCATCGTTCTTGTTAAATTAATGTCAAACTAGTTAATAATAAAGCATTTCAAGTCGTCAGTCGGCCATTTTCTTAACCAATTCTCCTGAAATAGAAATATGTTGTAGCTCACAAATAGAATTATAAAAGAAAAAGTAGTTTCAAAATAGCATCGCTCAAAAAATGTAATTTTTCAAGAAATTATTATTAAATTCGTTCTTACGAAAACATGTTATAAATCTTCTAAACTGGTTTGGTTTCATAAAAGAATTTGTAATATTTTTTTTTTTATAATCTACACGCGCTCAAGGGATTATGAATACCCTTTAAATGTTTCAACACAGCGCGGGCGTGATGGTGAGGTTAAAGAAGAGAAAGAATGATAGGAAAGATGTGTGACAAAGAAAAATGCTATGTATCGTGTTTTATAAAACTATTTTGCCGATTTTCTTAATCGCTATGAATTTAACAATCTTCCTAGTTATTGCCTTCATCTCTTGGAAAATAGAAATAAACTAGATGCCATTTTCACGGATTTTGTTAAGGCGTTTGACCGCGATCAACATACCGGTCTTATATTTTGGGATTATAGGACCATTTTTCTTTGAAAATGTGGCTAGTCAGGAGGCAGTTATAGTGACATGATATCCCAGGTTTTAGTGCCTGGATTACAATATAAAGATGTGACCGACAGCTGGTTTCGGAATTACCATTCCAGATCTTAAGATTTAAAACCATTGTACTTTTTACTTGCGATATAGGTACTATAGGGCAAGTTTTGCATTTGGGAAAAAATCGAACTCGAGATTTTAATCAAAGTTGACATTACGATGATGGAGAACTCCGAAAAAGTGGGGCCGGCAGTTCCGTCTGGCTGTCTGTTTGTAAAGTCTGCCTGTCTGTAGAATGATCTAAAGCCTAAACGGCTGAACCGATTTTGTTCAAACTTGGTAGTTAGCCGTTTTAGGTTATTGTCCAAAACAGATTTTTGAATCGTTGTTTTAGCCCCAAAAATAACGGTACTTGCCATACAAATTTTTCTACCATTTTAATTATCTCGAAAACGGCTCTAACGATTTTGTTAAAAATTGGTGTGTGTATTAACTACATCTTGGCCGAAAAAATTAAAAAAATATTTTGTTATTAACGGTACCTGCCATATAACCATTTTAATAATTTTCGACTTTCCGCTATGTATCGGATGTGCTATTGTATGGCTTAACCCCAATCTATGTAGGTATTCCATGAATCCATCAAAAATTGATGTTTTTTAATTAGAATTACATATTTCGTGAATTATGGGACACCCTTTATATTTAATATTGAATATGAATATTTATAAAATTTAATATTTCAGTATTCAGAAAAATAATTATAACAAATGTGAGTTATTTTTATAACCGTTCTATCAACTTGAAAAATTAAACCGCATATTTGATAGCCTCACCACCAAAGATCAAATATGTACCTAGTCTCATTCGTGCATTTTATTTTGTACAAAAACCAAAACAACAACGCTGGAGCGTTATTACTAATTTTCCTCCCTTAAAACCCAAAGTAATAGGTACCAATATGTAAAAAAAATAATATTCAAATAAAAGGAAGTGCATGATTATTTGCATTGTTTTGAACAAAAATCAATGTCAGTGTATTATTTTCCAATTATTTTATTGATGTAACCACACTGAATAATATGTTATCCTAAAGCACGTATTTTACTCTTAACGAGCTTGCTTTTACATACCTATAAATTTTCGACGATCAGTTCTTTCGACAAAACGAGGGAAAAAAATAAATAAACAAAATTCAATTCAAATTATGTCACACGTAAGTAAATATATAATTATAGTATATATTGGTTTAGTACATGGTGGGATGACTTCATTTTTAATTTACTGTCTGAGCGCTTATCCGCTTTACCATTCTCACACAGACAAACTTTAATATGTTAATTTGTTTTGATCATATACATACATACCTACTTACCTACAAAACAATAAAGATAATGTCAACAACGTTCTTAGCCGGCTTGTATAAAATAAACAAATTGGGTTTATTTTCTTTTATTTGCTTAATTCCAACAACATTACAAAAACAACTTGAGGCTCAATAATATTTTAAAGTTATTTAAGATTTGTTTATGTTAACAATTCGTATTTGTATCTATTGCAACTGAAAGCGTTAGCTTTCATATATATTTCTGTGAATTTAGAAATTATAATATGACATCAAATCATTATTTTAAACAACTTTTTCAAGCTTCCGATGTAAATTAAAAAAAACATTGTGTACACTTTCATATATATATATACATATATCAATAATACGCTAAGCTGACTCTCTTAAAAACACAGAAAAAAACGTATATCTAAATACTGCCATTCACAAAAGCTTCGATAAAGAGAACATTTTCTAAAGCTCACCTTCTCTGACAACTTTATTTAACAATTTGTTGCACTGTATCTCATGCTGTCTAAAAAACAAATCTATTTTCGATTTTGACAACATTCTAAGCTATACACAATACTATACATAAGAATATGAGAAGTGTGACCAAACTGTTATTATTTTTAATAAAAACAAATTAGTTTTAATTATATTTTATATTTATAATTCGGTTTTTACTTAATTTTGTATACACAAAATGTTAAAAATTCTCTTCTAGAAAAAAATTGTAGGACAATTACAAGTATTTAATGATATGAATTTAACAACATAAACGATTTTTGTTTTCAAATAGTTTTCAATAGTTTTTGAAAATATTGGTATTTACATATATACATATTGTATATGTATATTATACTAAAATTTTTGATAGAAATCCGTTAAGCCGTTAATGAGGAAGTCGAAAATCAAAGTTGACATTAAGATTATAGAGGACACCAAAAAGTAGGTCCTCCAATTCCATCTGTCTGTACAACTCTCTACATCCTAAACGTTTCAAGCGATTTTCTTCAAACTTGGTATTTAAGTGTTTTAGGTGATTGTCCAAAATAAATGTTCGAATCGTTGTTTTAGCCCCAAAAATATTGGTACTTGTCAAACAAATTTTTTTACCATCTTAACTATCTCGAAAATGGCTCCAACGATTTTAATAAAAATTGGTCCGTGTACTACTTTGGGTATGGTCTACATTTTGGCCAATTTTTTATTTTGGTATTAACGGTATCTGCCATACAACCATTTTATTGATTTTCGACTTTCTTATAAACGGTTCACAGGATTTCGGTTAAAATTTTTATACAGGAGTTCCATCAAATTCTTGAATGCATTTCAAAATTCTTGAAAAATTGTTTTTTTTGGATTTTTGAAAAAAAGAATATTTTTTTTTGATAAAGTCAATACTTCGGTTTTTCCGAAATTTTGTTTTTGAATTTATATTGTTAAATATTTAAAATATTCATACCAATATTTTTGTTTTCGAAAAAATTTAAGAATTTTTATATATAAAATTAAAATTAAAAAATTAAGTGAAAACCGACTTTAAAAATACATTTATCCGTTTCTATTAGGAATATTTTGCCATAATATAATCGAACATAGGAACAAGTGCGATCCATTCGTGCATTTTATTTTAAACCAAAATGAAGACTATAAATATGATATTTCACTGAATTTGTTTTTATTAAAGTCCTTAGAACAGTTTTCAAGATAACCATTTTTGCTCCAAAAAATTATTAAGTAGGTACCGTTATTTTTGAATTAGAAATCAACTTAGATGCTTAAGTACCAAGTATGAAGAAAATCGCTTCATCGACATAGACTGTAGATCGTCCTACATAAAAACCGACACTTTTATCGTCTCATCTATCATCCTAATGTCAGGTTTGATCAAAATCTCGAAAATCAAAAGTAATGCAGTATCTATATGATCTATTTCTTCACTAAAATTCTACTGTTCTTTACTGTTTTTGATAAAAGCTCATTTCTATTTAAGAGTGAATGAAACGAACAGCTAGGTTATTCAGTGAATGAAATAGAATATAATAGATTATAATAAAAATATTCAGTGTTATCCATATAATTTTTTGTTTGTTTTATTTTGAAAAACATACTGGTAAAACCAGTTTTGTCTACTTTGGTCACCTTAATTATGACATCATTACAAAAAAAAATATTTTGCTGTGATTCTTGGGTATTTATCGCTTTCCATACCTCTCATTGGCAGCTCTATAGCCAAGATGACGATATAAGGGGCTTATCGTTGATATGCCGAGAACTATTCCACACGTACTTACGTACCTTCATACATACATAGACTTTAATTACTAAATTTGTATTTAGGATATGTCTGCTGCCTGGCTCTTCAGTCTGCTTTAGTGAATTCATATATTATTGCAAGTTCATTTTCTACTTTATAGAATTCAACTTGAATATTTTTCTTGCGGTGCCATGGCATTTTAAGTTTATTATATTATATACATTTTTTTGCCACTAGTGTGTCGCAGTCACACAACTTTTTTGGGGTTGGCCTTCTCGTGTCAGAAAAACTTTTGGGGAACTCAGAAAAATCGACCATAGAAGTTCTCAGTTTAAATTATAATTTAGCTATAAGCGGACGTGGTATACTGGATGGCTGGAAATCGTTGCATTACAATAAAAATATTTAAAGCAGAGCGCAATAACTAGGATAGAATTATACCTACGTCGAATTATTATACCTAAGTGGATTTTTATAAAGCATCAAAATACAGAGAATACACGAAAACGCAAAGGATATACCTACATGCCTACAAATTATTTGATTACTGGCATATTTATTTTTGAAGGTTATACAAACGACAGTCAGTACTAGCGAAAGGTTTGTTTGCCGGTTTTATTGGATTCTTATTCTTTGGAACTTCATTTTGCTTTCGATTTCGATTAAGTCATCGGTGAGAATACGCGTGCAAGGTCGTTAAGTATCAAAATTAATTCCGTCAATATTTTTAAACAAAATAATTAATTCATTGGCAAGTTTTAAAAATATTCGCCGATTAATTCAAATCGAAAGCAAAGGAGAAAATTGTAATGTTTAAAAATATAAAATAAAAGTTCTGCGTAGTTCTTTTTTCTTGAATATATTTTTATCCAAGAACAATTTGGTGGAAATAGTTGTTCCTATTGTTCAAAAAAAAAAACATTGGCATTTATCCAAGCAGGCTTTAAGCAGTCTATTCGGAAATAAAAAAAGGCTAATGAGATCACTACTAAATGATTGCAATATCGATACGAGCGTAAAATGTACCTATATAATTTCTACAATAAATATCACAATTAAATCATGATAAGATAAAGTTTTGCCTTAGGCGATATTATAAATATTTTAAAGCATGCGTTACAAAACAAATCCAAATACAAGAATAGTATAATTGATTGCATTCTTCACGTAAATAATTCTAAACGATTTTTTCTAATCTGGCATTTTGAAAAGAGATTTTTAATTTCAAATAGTTTTTTCTCATTTAAAAAAAAAAATATATTTAAACGTTTTCATTCATATTTAAGGAAAATATTATTATTTATTATTTATGTATGTACTATTGTCTATATATACATATGTATGTGAACAAAAAAATATTTCAAGGCAAGGGACCTATACCAATCTAAAGAATATACAAATGCGAGTATGGAAACGAGAATCGTATAGACAAAAATACATTTCTTGTAGCAAAATAAATATACCTATCTACCAAATGGTTAAACAGTTCGCACGATTGCGAGAAAATATTGGATTTAGAGCTTTTTAAGAATATTTTTGGGTACGCTGTAGAAAAAGGCGGAATATTATTTTAGTTGAGATTTTCTCTTAAACTGTCTAGGATTTAATTTTTTTTACTGTGTGTTTCACTTTTACCAAAAAAAAAAAAAATTACTCATTCAATAACTTAACCATATCGAACTATATATACAATATTGTCTTGTTATTTTATAGATTGAACGACGACCTAAAGGATAAAAACCGAAAGGTAAGCAAGGACTTAGAAGAAATTGAAAATATCTTCCATCGCATATCCGAATTGCAAGATAAATTTAATGCGCTTTTGGAAAAAATAAGCGAAATACACGTATTTGATGCTAATGTTGATAAAATAGAAGAGAATTTGAATACAATTCAAACGTCCGCTAATCAAACTATAGAAGAAGCAAAGAAATTGATTAAATCCACACAAGAAAAATACTTGAAGCAACAGAATCTAATTCCAGCGGATATAGCGCAAGAATTTACTGCTTTGGAGTTGCTCTCTGAGAGAGTACAAGGTGATATGGACACAAAACAAAGAGAATTTAAACGTGCCAAAACGGTGCGTACGGAATATTTAACCGGTGTAGATGAAATTCAAACATGGCTCCAAAAAGCTGAAGTCCAAATTCAAGATCGTACTTTAGAACCGGCTAAATTAAAAGAAGACCTTCACAGAATCAACCAGGAAATCAGTGGAATATATGAAAAGTTTAATTTGGTAAAGAATAATGGCAGTACAATTATTGAGAATTGCCGAAACAGCGAAGAGAAGGTACTAGTTCAAAACACAATTGATCAACTTGCTCAGCAATTGGGTCAGGTGCGATCGTGGTTAGATGAAAAGAAACAACAAGTTGGTGATAGCTTAGATGCATGGACAAGGTTTATGAATTTATATCAAATTGTGATGACATGGGTGGCTGAGAAGAGGGCATTCCTTGAGGAACCACTAGATTTGAAAACCCTACACGAAACCCGTCAAAAGTTGAACGATTACTCTAACGCCTGCAAAAGTATTAAGCCTATTGTTAAACATCTGAGTGAAATGGACAAGGAGTTGGAGAACATTGGCCAAGTGACATCGATCGGCGATCTCAAGAGTAAACTGGAAGAAGCGGAAGAAGCTAAGGTTGGAGTTGAGGCGATCTTACTCGAGAGGGTATATACTTATTCAGAAAAGATTTCGAAAAACCGAGTTATAAAATGTTCTTCTTTTATTTTTTAGAATGCTTTATTACAAGAAACTAGCGAAGAATGGGATCAATGTGAGCGCAAAATTAAGGATATCCGTAGTTGGATTGAGAAGACAAAAACATCGCTAGATTCAACCCAACATAAGAAAAAACCACTGAGAGATCAGTTAGGCTTTTGTGAAAAGACTGTAGCCGACATAAATGTGCAAAAGACTAAATTGAGACTATCGATTGAAAAACTTGAAGTAATTCAATCATTTCATTATTAATTTGCTCTTTATCTATGTATTTCTTTTTTTTTTATTTCTAGGTCCATTTCCGCTCTGGTATTGGTGGTGATCCCCGACTAAGCGAAAATGTTGATGATCTTTTGCGTATTCTATCTGAGCTAAACGATTTAGTGAAAACCAAGTCTACAAGCTTGGAAGAAACGCTCAATCAAATTGATGTTTACCAACACCAAATGCAATCTCTAAGACAGAAAATAATCCAAGAAGAACAACAACTTCGTCTAGTCATGGCGCCAACATATTTGCCCCATGATCGTGAACAGGCGCTAGTTGAACAACAGGTACGTACCATTTAAAAAAAAAAAATCTTCAAGTTGCATAGGGATTTTCTTTATATCAGAGATAGCTAAACCAGATATTTTGGGGTTTTGATAGATCAATATTTTTTTGTGGCTAACTAGGGGAAATGTTATACAAATTTTGAAACGTAAATTACAACTAAAAATCAGCCAAATCCAAAAATGATAATCAAATTTTAAGTTCGTTCTTATACGTTCTTATATTCATATGCATATATGTTTTCATCTTTTCTGTTGTCCATATATACCTACTTTGCATCATGCGTGCACAAACTATATCGAAATCATTTCATCCATCTACATATATGTGTGTGGCACGTTTTTTGATCATTAAGTACCTGTCACGTGTATTTTAAAATACGAATTTTTTCAAGTATTCTATCGATCTTTTATTGAAAAATAGCGCAGAGAATTCTCTTATGACGTCACTGTTATTCTAATTTAAGAAAAAAATAATGGATGTATGTATCTCTCCAAAGACCAAACAGTCTTTTGTGAATCATAGGACTCGTACAACGTACACAAACATACAAACAGTAACTAAAATAATTATTGTTGGGAAAAATGTTTGCTTTTAGTGAAAAGGAAATGACTATATTTATAGACATAATGCACGCACAGAAGTTAATTGTTTCGGTTAGTTCTCAAATTAATAGAAAACACACACAATTGGCAGATATTATAATTTTTGGCGTTCGAAGCCGAACTGACATCATTTACTGGGTAATCGTGCCAATATAATAGTGGCATTGAATTATTATATTGGTCCATCAGTCACAAATAGTCAAAAATGCTTAAAATGATGATTCAGGTCTATTCTCGTAAATTCTATGATTAATATTTTAATACAAAAGGAATCGTTAGAGTATTTAAAAAAAAATTATATTAAGAAGAAATTATGTGTGTGAGATCTCACAAGAACACGTTTTTTTTTTTTAATTGCAATAACCATGTTTGTTTACATTTTCTCGTAATTTTGTAAAATAGCACTTCTTCGCGTCAATTTTCATAAAACTATATAAAACATAGTTGCTAACATGGTGATGGGTAAATAATGTAGAAATAGATTCTTTCAGTATTCAATTCTATTCTTGCACACATTTTATTCATTTCGTCCCATCATCATTTTGAAAATCACCAAACAACACATTGTTATATTGATTTAGCTTTTTGAAATATTAATTAATTACATAGTTTGATTTGGTTTGTTCTTACTTAATTACTTAATTTTTATTTGTATCAGTATTTCGTATTCAAAACCAATAAATTTAATTTTCTCATTTAGTGCATAATATAATTTTATTTACCTTTATTCTTTTCCTCTTTTATTTTCATTAATTATTCTGGTGTTATTACTCTTCTTATAAAAAACCGAAAACTACAAAATATAATATATTCATTGAATATAAACAAAAAAAAAAAACTATACAAAAAACACCCTGCTCTGCTTTTGTTTTTATTTAATGTGTTGTTAATCAATAACTAATATTTTTATTAATGTTTTCCCTCCAATTATATTAATATCAACATTAACATTTTGTATTGTGTAATGTGCCTACTACTTATCCTTTCGATAACTTATCCTCTTTTTTTAAACAAATCAAATTCGCATTAAATTTTTACATTAAAAATGACTTCTTCTCTGGTATCTGGGTGCTTATTGCCAAAAACATATACTGTTTGTCTTAAAAAAAATTTAAAAAATCATTGCTTGAAAAAGGCATGTCGGGAACGCGTCAAGAACCTTCATTCTAAAATAACTGCCCGCAATGAACGCATCAAATTACTCATAAATCGGGGTACTCCGGACGATGCAATCTTAAATAGTTAATCATAGTTATAACCCTAAATTAAAATTACTATTTACATATCATTACATATTATCGTACTTAA
This sequence comes from Philhelius pedissequus, assembly GCA_910595825.1. Classification (NCBI taxonomy): domain Eukaryota; kingdom Metazoa; phylum Arthropoda; class Insecta; order Diptera; family Syrphidae; genus Philhelius; species Philhelius pedissequus. Next base: position 346,330,353 of record OU343160.1, on the reverse strand, counting down.
ATAAATTCGAATGAAGAAAAGTAGAAAATATAAACAAGACTAGAATGGTTTAAAACCCCATTAAGAAAGAACATTATTTGGATTGTTTATCTCCCGAACAATTCCATAAAAAAAATGTGAAATTAAAGAATATATTGTAACATAAATATATATGTACGCCCTTATAATTATACAATGAATGTAACTATTAATTCTTCCATATCGATGAATTAAGTTAGAAAATAAAATCAAATCGAAAAAAAATATGAGAGACAGAATTTTATTTCAGTAGCGAAGATAGATTAGCTGGGAAGGGTAATTTAGGAAGGTTAGGTAAATTTATTAAATTATAAATATTTTTTTTTATGACGAATCTTACTAAAACCAATTTGGCACATCTCTTCAATTCCATTTTCCACGTGCAGGCTATTCGAACAACAATCGATGATATGAAACAAAAATATGATGTGATAGCCGCCTTATCATATACCCTGGATCCCAATTCAGTGGTTACAACATCATCGGCTGTATCAATGCTCCTAAAACCATCAAAGTTGGGTTTCACTTATGCCGAAGTGCTATCAGGTAGATCAAGTCCACTGCAGTTTGCGGTCGATCAACCCAAAGAACAAATATTAAAACCCAAAAAGCCAATTATTACTTATAATATGCCAGAGCAGCATCAACAATTTGAACTTACATATGATCAAGAGAAATCATTTTTGCCACCGCAACAACAAAAAATTGAAATAGTTGATGCACCAAATTCTTCAGTGTATCAAGAAGAACCTATGCAAGAAGTACCTCAAGTACAAGGTTTGTCACAGAAAGTCCAAGTTTTTGAGCCTTCGCAACCAATTTCACATGTAGAGCAATTTATTGTTCAAGAAAAGATGTCAGCAGAACCACGAAAGCCAGAAATAAGACGAGCAAGATCTCCTAGACGAAAATATTCAGCAAAACCCAAATCCGAAAGTACCACACATTTACAGTCGAATGATATAAAAGATGCTTTATATGTTCCAGTTGAACCAAGGGCTCGTTCAAGAAGTCCTATATGGGCACCAGGATCAACATCTTACGCCGAAGTACTTCGTGGTGTTGAATTAGAACGACAACGGCAGGAAATGCTTTTGCAACAATTCGGCGCAAAACGCAATCAAGACCAACAAAACCAATCAATAAATGTAAATATACCCTCTAATGAACCTGAAGACTATGAAAACGAAAATAAGCCACCAGAACAAGGAGCAACGTCTTTAGAGTACAGTTCTGCAGAGCAGCAGGTCACTGATAGTATTCCACAGAAAGAGTATACTTATCCTAATGTAACAACATACCAAGAAGAAAATTTTGAAGTTTATCAACCTGCACAAGCTGTGCAAGCAACTTTACCGCCTGATCAATCTTCATGGCAGTATTCTACTCAACAGGTTCAACCAAACTATTATGAACAAATTTTACAGTATCAGCCACCACAAGCTGCTGCACAATCTACATACGGCAACTACAATCTTACTCAATACCAGCCAGGCTATCAGATCATTGGCCAGTCTATGGCGGGCTATTACCAGCAACCTAGTATTGATACTTATCAGTATCAGACAACAGGTACAAATATGATTTATTCTGATCAACCTCAGCTGTATTATTCACAAGGCGAAGCCTTACCTCTAGAAGTGAGTACAATAAGCCTAACTCCAACATACCAACAATCTGAGAATGAAACAATTCTTACTGCCCCTTCAAATGAGATTAATAAAACCAATTTTCAATATCAAGACATTCCTCCTGAAGGGGAATCAAGTGCAAATATTACTTCATTACCATGTACAACGCATGGCAGGGAACCACCACAATTAACCTACGAAAGTAATCAAATTCACCACCAAGACTTACAAAACATTCAAATGTTAGAGCCAGAATTACGACCTGATATAACGTTTGGACAATTCAGTATGAATGAAATAGATGTTGACATTATAAAGGATTCAAGCCCCACTTGTTTTGAAGCTGAACCTCAAGATACTGAGCAAAAGCAATTTACTCCGATTCTTCCAGTGGAAGGCGACATAATAAAGCCAACACAGACTTTAGATTCTCAATTCAAACCATCATCTACTGATGAACTAGCTATAGCTGCACCAAGTTCCTCCAATGGAAGTACATACGCAGAAGTATTATTCGGTCAAATGAACACAAATACAAGGCAAGTTTTCCAGTCATCCAGCATTCAACAACCAAGACAAACATCATTTGCAACTTCAACAAACAGAGAGGAACAAAAGCCGCAGTTCCCCAAAAAAGGGAAACTCGAAACAGCAGTTCAATACCAATCGACAAAATATGTTCGAGACGAATTGCAACAAACTGCAACTACAACGAATAAGGGTCGGCAACGAGCAAAGTCTCCTTCTATGGACTTTAAAGAAATTCAGAGAAGAGAGGACACGTATGCTCCAATGCCAAAACCTAGGTCACGCTCCAAAAGGCAACCTGATGAAAAGCAAGCGACATTATCCAACACGAAAGACATTCAAAAATCGAAGCAAAATAAATATGTAGAGCCGGTTGTTTCTCCAGAAACTACCTCTGCTATAGTACCAACTTCTAAAACAAATGTTGCAACAACAAAGAGTAGTATTAAAGAAAAACAATCTTCAAAAGCTCATCCAAAACAAAAGGGGAGAGTTGAGCTTAATGAAGAGGAAATTAGTATAAGAAAATCTAAAGAAGATTCATTAAGCACTAAAAAAAGACTTAAAGGTTTGGATAGAGAATCTCAAGTTCCCAAAAAAGACGCTGAAAGCAGTGGCGAGGAAAAGGATTCAAAGATAATTCAACGCAAAAAATCTCCCAAGGAAAGTGATCTAAAATTAGGCGTGCCAAAAACGGAGTCTTCCAACGAAGAACAAACTGTGCTTTCAACAAAATCGAAAAAAGCAAAAAAGAAGAATAATGATACTAAAGTATTGGCTGGTGAGCTAGCTGGTGTGGATACGATTCTCCAAAAGAAAAAGGACGAAGGCATTGAACTCATAGTTGATAAGAAACCCATGATCTCTAAACAAGACAAAAAGAGAAAGAACGCTGAGAATATTCATTTGCAAACATCTAGTTCTGTGACTTCAACACTCATAATCGAACCCAAAACTGTACAAATCATAGAAAAAGTTGAAGATCTACACATACCATCAAATACAAATTTGAAAAATTCACTAAAAGTAGATCAACCTGATGGAGACTTAACTTTAAGCGAAGTACCCCGAGATACTCAGCGAAAATTTATTGGAACAACCAAGAAAATCAAACAAATTGAAAGTTCTCAAGGTGAAAATATATCTGAAAGTGAAAATGACCCATCCATGAAAACGTCCCATTTTTCGATTTCAAAAGAATACGAGCTTCCGGATAATTCATCTACAAGTATTATAAGCAAAACAGTCACGACAACGAGAAAAATTGTTAAAAAGATCAATTCTCAAGGCGAAGAAATTACTGTAGAAGATGAGCCGCAAGTAGAGACACTTACATTTTCTGATAGTTCAAACAAACCACGTTCCGAAATACAACCAGATGGTGCTAAAATTTCCAAACCAGTTCAAGGAACTGGTGTCATCAAGACAACAACAACAACAAAACGAACTGTTAAACACATAAATTCACAGGGCAAAGAAAATATTGTTGAAGAAGAACCCCAAATAGAAACATCAACAACTTCTGACACTATTATAACACAGCCTGAGTCAATTCAAACATTTAACACACCACAAGAAGGTGGTATTGTTAAGACTACAACAACAAAGACAACAAGAATAACCAGAAAAACAACATCTCAAGGTGGACACGTTGTTGAAAGTGAACCTCAGTTATTAACAGAAAATAAAAATTTATCACCGGAACTTCCCCTTGAAAAAAATGTTAAGAAAAACACAAACAAACCATTAAAAACAAAAAAGAGTAACAAAAAATTAATTGAAGTTGAACAGCAGTCGAACGTGCAAACTGCTGAACCAATTTTGAATAAATCCCTTGCTATCAATATTGAAACTCGTCCCGAAGAAAATCAGACTTTGCCAACAAATCAGTTAATAGTTGAAGAGAAGGCAGCAATTGAAAATATAGAAGAAGATATTCTTCCACACGAAAAAGTGATATCACATCTAATTCAAAATGAACTCCAGGTTCTTCCAATATCTAATGATTCAAATGTGGCTCAAGAAACGGATAAGATTTCGAAACATATTCTTGATATTCAGCCTAAAGTTACCCAAGCGATTTCTACAACATCGTTAATGACTTCTAGCCAGACATCAAATGTATGCATTAAAAATGAAAATACGCTCAACAAGATAACGAGGGAAGGCTTTACTGTGGAGAGCGTACCAAGCCCTACAGGACCCTCAAATACCTTAGAGAAAATGCAAGAAAATATTAAAGATGTGGCCGAAGTTGTTGAAACTATTGTGGAAGATGAGCCAGAATTTGAAATTATTTCAAAAGACATAGATATGCAAAATGCAAAACATACATCTATTGCAGTAAATAAGACTCCACCGGAAGACGTTAATCAACAAAATTATACCTCGCATTCTTCCATTACATCCCAGGGAAATATTGTGAAAACGACAATCGTTAAATCTAGAAAAATTATTAAAAAAATAACTTCGGATGGAAGGGAAATTATCGAGAGTGTCGTCGAAGATGAACCACAAATTGAAACAGTTGAAACTCAGATGAGTCCATTTAGTTCAGAAACAAATACATCTATTATTGAAACTTCGCAAGTTCCCAAATCGGAAACAGCTGAAAATTCCGTCATTTCAGAAACCTCACCTGAGCCAAATACTTCAACATATACAACAACACAATCAAGTGGCTATTCGTCAGTAACATCAACAACTACACATGGAAGCGTTATTAGAACGACGACTGTTAAAACTAGAAGAATTATTAAGAGAATCACTGCCGATGGCGAAGAAATTATCGAAAATGTTACTGAAGATGAACCGCAGGTTGAAACTGTCGTTTCTGCATTGTCACCCAGCGTTACGGTAACAAAAACAGATACCAGAATTTGGAATAATGAACAACCTTCTCAAGAATTTGGTGAAAACTTGGCAACTCCTGAAGGTATATCAACCGTAGAGACCTACGATCAAAATCAACCGTCACATGCTCAAACGGAGACATATGTACAACAAACCATGCTTAATGAAAATAATCAAATCGATGCAAAAGTCAGTGACATAATTAAATTAGAAGACAATGAAGTCAAAGAATCTTTCAGTGAAATTGTTCCAAAAGCAATTCCCAATGATGTAGAAGGTGAAGCAAAGATTTGCAATATCGATGGAGTTCAAATTGTTTGTTCTGAAGAACCGAGTAACAAGAGCGTGGTATATCCTAACGAGCCCTCAAGTCTATCCCGAGAGAGTTATGGTCATAATGTAGACACTGAAAAACACACTACTTTGACTCGAACGACTACACAATACAAAACTGTGTCGACAAAAAATACTCGTTCTCAAAATCCTTACCAGGTTGTTGTTGTTAGCGAAGAAGACTCAGATCTGTTGTTATCAAAAGGTAGAACACAAAAGATTTCGCTGATTACTCATGAAGAAAAGCATAAAAGTCCGCTAGTTCAAATGCATATGCAGTTACCGAATATTACTTTAAAAATTAGAAATACTATAACTGAAGATGTACCAAATGTAAATTCAAATATTGACTTAGAAAATATTTGTGTGGGATCAACTGAAGAGCAGTTTTCTCTTAGAGAAGATAGGGACAAAGCTGATAATAGCGTAGAAAAACAGGATCAAACTAAGACAAATCAATTATCTGAGGTTTTGAAATTGAAAAAAAAGTCTGTCATGCCAGAAGATATGACCAGTGAAGAACAAAAATTATTTGAGGAGATTCATAAGAAACTTTCCAAAAAAGATAAGAAAAAACGGCCAGGTATACCCGAAGAATTCCGTAGGTTAAGTGTAGACAATGAACCCGAATTAAAAGAAATTGCAACCGAAACAAATAAGTCTGTTGCCACAAACTTGGGTAGTGAATGTTCGATAAGTCAAGAACTCATCAATCAAGAACGAACCCAAACAGAAGGAACTTCAAGTTCCTCAATGGTGGTATTTGGAATTGCCAAATGTGCTTCTGATTTAACTTCTATTTCGGAAGCCGAAAAAGAATATCAGAACATTTTTAACAAGAATACGAATTCATCTTTGTATTCAGAAGTTCAATTCCCAGAAAGCCAAGAAGAAGAGCAATCTAATATAACAGTTGATGTTCCCACTAAACCCAACACAGACCTTTGTTCAAAAATCCCTATTAACAATACTGATAACACTTCACAAACACAAAGCGATAGGCGCGTAGTAAAACAAGAAATAAGTAGCCATATTAGTAACATATTAACATCAGCTAATCTTGCACCAATACCTAGGCTAGCAATAACCCATGCCATTAAATGTTTTGAAGTGCCACGTTATGATTTAATGCTTTTAAATAAAGCAGAAGCTGTGTACTACAAGGTTTCTGGTGGAGAGGTAAAGAGTAAAGATGTAGACGAAGTTGAGGGTAAGACCCCGCTGGATTCACTCGAACCCGATTCAATCAAGGTGGAGAAATTAGAGGTAAGAGTTATTCCATCCAATGTAGAAACATTACCTAATTATTACAATTTCGAAGTATCTGCTTATGACACTTCTCTGTTAACCAAGGCTGAACGCCATTATGCAACCTTACTAACACAAAACCGTTTAATAGAAAAAAATACTGAGTTAGATTTAGATATCCTGATTCAAAAAGATGCTGTCGAAAATTCGTTTTTAAATGAACCCGAAAAACAGTTAAAACAAATCGATAACATAGAAACATTTAATCAAGCTGCAAACGCCAATGAAATTCCTCTAGTGTCATTTGAAAAACCTGTGGAAAAATCATACGAAGCTTCTCAACTTGGTGAGCAAATTGATGAAGCAAGTCTCCCAGAATCTGATAAACCTAAAATTTTGAAGAATGATAAAGAACCCGAAAAAGTTAATCTCACCGTGGATATCACAACAGAAGAATCAACTAAACCTGCTATTTTAGAAGAGAAACCCAAAAAAATTGATTATGTAGGTCTTCCTATTGACGACACTACAGCGGCTTGGATGGATGTTCTTGACGAGCCAATAGCATTTTCATCAGATGAAGAAGATGTTCCTGTTGCCAATAAAACTGAAGAGCAAACTGAAATTACGAAAATATCACATGAGCCAATCGTTCATCAGCAAGTTGCCGAAAAAATTGAACCAGTGATTGTGAATGTTAAAGTAATAGAAACTGAAGTTATCACAGAACCCGAACAAATTAAATCGACCACGGATATAAAAATAGAAGAATTACCAAAACCTGCTTTTATAGAAGAGACGCCTGCTATTATAGAAACTGAAGTTATCACAGAACCCGAACAAGTTAAATCGACCACGAATATAAAAATAGAAGAATTACCAAAACCTGCTATTCTAGAAGAGAAGCCCAAAAAAATTGATTATGTTGGTCTTCCTATTGACGACACTACAAACGCTTGGATGGATGTTCTTGATGAGCCTATGGTATTTTCATCAGATGAAGAAGATGTCTCAGAAAAACGTGTTGCTGATAAAACTGAAGTACAAACTGATATAATCAAAATATCACCTGAGCCAACCGTTCCTCAGGAAGTTGTCGAAAAAAGTGAACCAGTGATTGTGAATGTTAGAGTAATGGAAACTGAAGTTATCACAGAACCCGAAGAAGTTAAATCGACCACAGATATAAAAATAGAAGAATTACCAACACCTGCTATTCTAGAAGAGACGCCCAAAAAAATTGATTATGTTGGTCTTCCTATTGACGACACTACAACCGCTTGGATGAATGTTCTTGATGAGCCTATGGTATTTTCATCAGATGAAGAAGATGTCTCAGAAAAACCTGTTGCTGATAAAACTGAAGTACAAACTGATATAATCAAAATATCACCTGAGCCAACCGTTCCTCAGCAAGTTGTCGAAAAAAGTGAACCAGTGATTGTGAATGTTAAAGTAATAGAAACTGAAGTTATCACAGAACCAGAACAAGTTAAATCGACCACGGATATAAAAATAGAAGAATTACCAAAACCTGCTATAATAGAAGAGACGCCTGCTATTAAAGAAACTGAAGTTATCACAGAACCCGAACAAGTTAAATCGACCATGAATATAGAAATAGAAGAATTACCAAAACCTGGTATTAAAGAAGATACGCCCAAAAAAATTGATTATGTGGGTCTTCCTATTGACGACACTACAACCGCTTGGATGGATGTTCTTGATGAGCCTATGGTATTTTCATCAGATGAAGAAGATGTCCCAGAAAAACCTGTTGCTGATAAAACTGAAGTGCAAACTGAAATAATCAAAATATCACCTGAGCCAACCGTTCTTCTGCAAGTTGTCGAAAAAATTGAACCAGTGATGGTGAATGTTAAAGTAATAGAAACTGAAGTTATCACAGAACCAGAACAAGTTAAATCGACCACGGATATAAAAATAGAAAAATTACTAAAACCTGCTATAATAGAAGAGACGCCTGCTATTAAAGAAACTGAAGTTATCACAGAACCCGAACAAGTTAAATCGACCATGAATATAAAAATAGAAGAATTACCAAAACCTGCTATTTTAGAAGACACGGCCAAAAAAATTGATTATGTGGGTCTTCCTATTGACGACACTACAACCGCTTGGATGGATGTTCTTGATGAGCCAATGGCATTTTCATCAGATGAAGAAGATGTTCCTGTTGCCAATAAAACTGAAGAGCAATCTGCAATTATGAAAATATCACCTGAGCCAACCGTTCCTCAAAAAGTTGTCGAAAAAAGTGAACCAGTGATTGTGAATGTTAAAGTAATAGAAACTGAAGTTATCACAGAACCCGAAGAAGTTAAATCGACCACAGATATAAAAATAGAAGAATTACCAACACCTGCTATTCTAGAAGAGACGCCCAAAAAAATTGATTATGTTGGTCTTCCTATTGACGACACTACAACCGCTTGGATGGATGTTCTTGATGAGCCTATGGTATTTTCATCAGATGAAGAAGATGTCCCAGAAAAACCTGTTGCTGATAAAACTGAAGTGCAAACTGAAATAATCATAATATCACCTGAGCCAACCGTTCTTCAGCAAGTTGTCGAAAAAATTGAACCAGTGATTGTGAATGTTAAAGTAATAGAAACTGAAGTTATCACAGAACCAGAACAAGTTAAATCGACCACGGATATAAAAATAGAAGAATTACCAAAACCTGCTATAATAGAAGAGACGCCTGCTATTAAAGAAACTGAAGTTATCACAGAACCCGAAGAAGTTAAATCGACCACAGATATAAAAATAGAAAATTTACCAACACCTGCTATTATAGAAGAGACGCCCAAAAAAATTGATTATGTTGGTCTTCCTATTGATGACACTACAACCGCTTGGATGGATGTTCTTGATGAGCCTATGGTATTTTCATCAGATGAAGAAGATGTCCCAGAAAAACCTGTTGCTGATAAAACTGAAGTGCAAACTGAAATAATCAAAATATTACCTGAGCCAACCGTTCCTCAGGAAGTTGTCGAAAAAAGTGAACCAGTGATTGTGAATGTTAAAGTAGTAGAAACTGAAGTTATCACAGAGCCCGAAGAAGTTAAATCGACCAGAGATATAAAAATAGAAGAATTACCAACACCTGCTATTATAGAAGAGACGCCAAAAAAAATTGATTATGTTGGTCTTCCTATTGATGACACTACAACCGCTTGGATGGATGTTCTTGATGAGCCTATGGTATTTTCATCAGATGAAGAAGATGTCCCAAAAAAACCTGTTGTTGATAAAACTGAAGTGCAAACTAAAATAATCAAAATATCACCTGAGCCAACCGTTCCTCAGCAAGTTGTCGAAAAAATTGAACCAGTGATTGTGAATATTAAAGTAATAGAAACTAAAGTTATCACAGAACCCGAACAAGTTAAATCGACCACGGAAATAAAAACGGAAGAATTAACAAAAACTGCTATTATAGAAGATACGCCCAAAAAAATTGATTATGTTGGTCTTCCTATTGACGACACTACAACCGCTTGGATGAATGTTCTTGATGAGCCAGTGGTATTTTCCTCAGATGAAGAAGACTGCCCTCAAAATATTTTTACTGATAAAAAAGAAACAGAAGATATTAAAATATCACCCGTGAAAACTGATCATCAGCAAGCGGTTAAACAAATTGAGCCAGTAACTGGCATATGTAATATTTTAGAAACTATACAACTTACTTCGTCTATAGTTTCGACAATAGAAGAATCAGGAAAGGATTCGTCAAAAGAAATAAGTGAAAAAGTTGGTACCACATCTACGCAAGTTTCAGAAACTGAGCCTGTGATAGAAAGTGATCAAATTATTTCTGTTATAGATGTTAAGCCAACTTATGTAAAAGAAGACATCAATAAGACTGAAAATGTTGATATTCCAAGTAACGAACCTTCAAAACCTTGGTTAGATATTCTTGACGAGCCATTAGTTATGTCATCAGATAATGAAATTGATTTCAAAAAACAAACAAATCCAATCAGAATGCTGTCTGAAAAAACAGTACGTGAGGTTGAAATAAAGTCAATTGAAACTGAAAGCAAGGAACACATAATTAACGATGAAAAACCTGATAATAGTATTGTTACAGAGACGCGAAAGATTGTTATGGAAAATGAACACGGTCAGCCAATATACGAGTTTTCTATGCCGCAAAAACCACGTCACCAAACTGACTTTATTCAACCTTTACATGACGAAAAATCTGTGATTGATACATGGTCTAGTGTCCTTGAGGATTCCATTCCAGTAAGCAATATTCCAACGTTTTCTAAACTATCAGCGGATGCTCCGGAGTTCACACCAGCTTTTATGCGTAATTTACAGACTAAAAAAACAGAAGAATTTCTGGCATCTGAGAGAAATATTAGTGCACCTGTACCTAAGAAGGAATATAAAACGTTTGATTCTAACAGTTCGGAAGCATCCAAAACGCCATTCGAAATTTTAAAAACAGAGAAACCAAAAGAACATACGAACGTGGAAGACAATATCCCCATTATCTCTTCAACTACAGAACAAATTAAAGAAACTGTGCGAAAGTCCTCTCCAGATGGTAAAAGCTATGCTGACATACTTTTCGGGGAATATACACCTCCAATACAGTCTTCTCCAGGAACTTCAGTTATTACACCAACAGAGAAAATGAATCCAAAACGTGAAAGTGTGTTTCCACCTGAAGATACCACGGAGAAACAATTGGATGAAATTAAACATAAACCTAAGGACACTAACACTTATATACAACCCCAAAGAAAACCTAAAAAGCAAAAATCGAACAATAACCTTCAAAAGGAAGTTAAACCTCTACCAGTGGAGGAAAGCAGTTTAATTGTGCCATCAGTTGAAAGTGCAGAAAAAGAAAACTTGGTATCTGCCATTGTAGAACAGGTCGATGTTACTCCAGATTCTTGGGCATCAATTCTAAGTCGACCAGGAGAATGGGTTGATGAACATCCTAACAAAAAAGAAATTTCGGTAAAGAAAGAAAAAGTTGAATCTCCGAAGAATTATGAGCAAAAGAAGAAGATAAAACCAGAACGCAAAAAACGGGAAAAACCAGCAAAGAAATTGTCAAAAGTTGTCGATTTCGAAGAGAATGCCAGTAAAAACAAATCAGCATCGGACTCCGAAGAACCAAATTCAACCTTACTTGTTGATGAACAAATAACTTCCAGTACAACAAGCAGTCCAATCGATGACCAAAAATCCGTAGACATTAAGAAAACAGAATCATTTACTTGGGCGTCATTAGTTAAAAAGCCAGGAGAATGGCAAGACAACACAATTCATCGTAAGGTTGAATCAGCAAAGGAAAAATCTATAAAATCTGATTCAACAAGAAGTAAAACAGCAAATATAAAAATAAATCCCGAAAGCCCCAGCGACAGTGATGAAACACAAAAACCAATCGCAAGACAACATCGAACACAAAAATCGACAAAAATACCAAAAACAAAGCGTGAAGCTGTTAAGGTGCAACCAACGGAAGAACCTGAAAGTACTCTTATAGCCAGCGACAGTGATGGAAGTCAACAGTCTAGCAACCATCCCCAAATACATGTTGTTGAATCGAAAAAAGAAGAAATGATTCCGGAAGTAGGATTGACATGGGCTAAAGTTGCCAGTCAAATAGATTCTTGGACTGAAATTGAACCTAAAAAAGAAGAAAAACCAGCAAAAACTGATGAGAAACGTTTCAAAGAAGTCACCAAAAAATCGAAAAAGCCTAAAAAAAATGTTTTACCGCAGAGAGAAACTGATATACATTCTGCTGAGTCTTCAGTTGTCTTGCCAAAGGCAATTCTTCTTCCTGAAGAAGTAATATCACCAAAGGCTTTAGTTTCAATTGATAAACAGCAACCTGTGGAGATATCTGAAACAGTTTACCAAGCTGCGGGACCAACCTGGGCCTCCATTGTCAGTACACCAATACCCGTTACCAAGCCCGTTTCTTGTAAACCAGCAGAGAAAGCTTTAAATGAAATCAAAGCGAAGCCACTTGTCGATAGTAAATCTACTCACAAGCCAAAAACGGGACTAAGTAAAATTATTCAAAAACCAATAGTCGCAGAGAAAAAAGTTTTCCAGAAAACAGTTTCTAGTGAATCCAAACCTGTTCAAGTGTTGACAGCTACAATTGTAAGACCTGTTCAAGATGAGCCTTCCGAACAAAATAGTACTGAAGTCGATGAAATTCTGGACGATAAGACCATCAAGTCGTGGGCTGAACTTTTAGAGGATGAATTTGATGAAGACGTTCCTTCCCATGAAGTTTTTCCAGATAATTCGAAACCTGATGAAGCTCATCCTAAAAAAGAACCTGAAAATAATAAACCACTGGAATATGAAGATCTGTCTATCGTCTCAAAAAGCTCTTCAATTGAATTTACTAATACTCCGGCATCAAAAGAAACTATTATAAATGATCAAATAAACAATTTAGTGCTCTCAGAGGAAAAATCCATTTTACTGAAAGAAATACCACACACAGTTGAAACAACAGATAAACCAGTCGATCTTATAAATGAAGTTTCTGACCTTAAAATATTCATTCCTATTTCAAAATTAGATACAGTAAATTCACAGCATATCACTTCACCGGAAGCTGCTTTAATAGAAAAACCAATTGAAGAAAATCTGGAATCGATTAGCGAGGAAAGTAAAAATGAAGGACTAAAGCCAGAAATGGAACAAATGTTAGAAACAAAACCTAACAAACCACTACCGGAATATTTGGCTTCTCCGACAGATCCCGATTTTAGTAACTTCATGTTTTGGAAGAATTCACCTGAAGAAATATCAGATCTCGAGCCTGTTCCAAAAAAAGAACGTAAAGTTTCATGGTCAACTAATTTAATTCAAGTAATAACAGAGAAAAACGATGATTATCCGACCAATGAGCAAACATCTCCAGAATCAATAAATGTTTCATTAGATCTTCCGACCTTATCTGAAAACATTGCATATGATGTTGTTCTGTCTGAACCCACGTTAAGTGATACTCAAAATATTATCGAAAATATTCCTGTTTCGAAAGAAATTGCAAGTGAAACGATACTTGTAAAAAATATGCAAAAATTTGAGATTGAAAATGAATTTGTTGAAGAAGCCGAAGTTGTTCCATATGTTGCTGAAGATGTTTCTGAAAAAACAGGAGTGCAAATTGACCAAACGACAAAAATGGCTGCAATAATAAGTGAGTTTATTTTGACTGAACAAAACAAGACTTTAGAAGAGAGCAAGGCTGATAAAGTAGCAGAAATAAATGCTCCTAAAGAAAGCCAGAAAATATCAGAAGCAAAATGTGTTACTGACAATTATTTGGAACCTGAAACTCAGAAGATGAGCGAACCTAAAGCTGAAACTAAAAACATATTAGAAGCCGAAGAAACTTTTGGAACCCCCTATATAGCTACAGAAATCATCGAAGCGGCTAGTGTTGATGAGAAGGATGCTAACAAAGATCAGATTGAAGAAAATAAGCCCGATATCAATGTGTCCAAACAAACAAATTTAATGTCTGTTCCTAAAAATGAATCTTCCAGTTCTGATATTGCAAAAGAAGAAAACATTCCAAAAAGTGCACACACCATTGAAACACTCACAGATATAGAAGAAATAGAAAAAGTTACTCAGTTTGACGACAAGCAGTATATTGATGAGCTACAAGAAAAAGAATCTTTGATTACTAGTACGACCGAATCAGAAGGATACATATCACCAAATAAAAGCCATACACAAGAGGTTGATGCGGTAGTTCCTTCAGGCACGATGAAAGAAAAAGAAGATATAATTATTGGCCATAAAATAAAACCAGAAGACAAGTCTAGTAAAGGTCAGGAAACTACTGTAGAAAAAAGCAAAATTGTTGATCACAATATTACGGAACCTTTTGTTGAGGAAACCCATAGGCCTACGGAACTTGAAACTAAATCAGTGGAACTAGTATCATCCACTCATGTTCCCAACACTCAGGAATCTGTTATTCTTGAAACAAAAAAAGTTAGTAAAAATGAACTGAAAAAGAAAAAGACTGTCGTTGGAGAAGGCCTGACTGCGAAAGACTTTGATTTTGGAAATGAGCACGAGATCACCCAAAAAGCTGAGACTATTGAAAAGATACCCGTAGAGCAAATTGAATTATATGAACAAGAAAATTTAGGACCCACACATCCCGCTGCTACAACTTCATGGTCAGCAATAGTTAATAAACCTTCTCTGGAATATATTTCAGCTAAGCAACCAACTTTGGACAAAAAAGTGCAAAACCTAACACCCATCGAAGATGTTGATATATTGCCAAGCGAACTTCAATCACAACTAGATGAAGTTTCTGACACCAAACCGACCGGTGAATTTCTAATTGATTCTGCAACTTTAGTTGAAAAGCAAAAGTCCAATGAAAATAAATCGAAAAAGAAGAAGTCTGAAGATAAAGAATCTTTAAAAATTACTATGGAAATCTTACCGCTAAAGCAAATATCCGATGAAATATCTGAATCTGCGGTTGAGGAGCATGACAAATGTATTGAACAACCTTCAGATTCTTGGTCAACAATTGTTAAGTCAACCACAGCCGCATTTATCTCTGCGGAACAGTTTAATCTTCCGGAAACATTACCTAAAAATAAACCATTAGATCCTGATGTCACCATAGATCAAAAACCAACAATTAAAGCTGATGAACCAACAACTGGCTCTCAAACCACAAAGGAAGCAAAAAAACCAAATAAAATGAAGCCCAAAACGAAGACCCCTATTGAGACTTTAATAATTAATTCTTCTGAAATAGACAGGAATAGGGCTTCCATAAAAGAAAATGTCGTTGATATACCTGAAACTGTGAATCACGATAAGGCTACTGTGCAAACTGCAACTTCCTGGTCAGCTATTGTAAAAACAACTACTGCTGAATCTACGTCTCCGGATCAACCTAAACTTCCCGAGCCATTAGTTGAACCTGAACATTTATCTAATGTCAGCATAGATTATAAACCAACAATGGAAGTAAGTGAGTTAGAAACTGATTCTCCAACACAAAGCGGAAAAAGAATTGGAACTAAAAATAAGTCTAAAAAGAAGAAGCCTTTTGAGGCCTTTTTTAAAGATAATTCTCAAACAGAAAATAATGCGGCTACAATTGAAAACAAATCTGTTGATACATCTGATGACCAGATACGTCAGAAGGCTGTTGAACAACTCCTTCCTTCATGGTCCACAATTGTAAAGACATCAACAGCTGAAATTATCTCTGCCGAAAAACAACTTCCAGAAACCTTAGTTGAGCATGAACCATTAACATCGGATTTGAACTTAGTTGACAAACCAGTAACTGATTCCGACCAATTTAAAATCGACCCTAAAAAAGAAGTTGGAACAAAGAAGACAACCAAAAACAAGTCCAAAAAGAAGAAGCCTTTCGAAACTTCCATAAAAGACAATTCTGAATTTAATAAAGAAAGAAATCCTCTAGATGATAAAACTGTTGTTGAAACACCAATTGAGACAAATGAAAGTGACAATGAACAATCTTCAACTACCTGGTCAACGATTGTTAAGACAGCTACATCTGAATTTATATCTGCTGATATGCCTAAACCCTCACAAGTCTTAGTGGAACTAAAAACTAAACTTCCTGAAGTTCCCATTGATGATCAACTCAGTGCTGACGTTCACGAATTAAAACCAGATTCCCAACCAGAAGTCGAACCTAAGAAGCAAAGTAAAAATAAGACTAAAAAGAAAAAGCATTTTGATACTTCTACAGGAATTTCTTCGGAATTAGAAACAGAATTGGCTCCTATAAAGGACAACGCATTTGAAGAACTACCAACTGACGCAGTCGGCAAGGGCAATGAAGAACCTTCAACTTCCTGGTCAACGATTGTTAAGACAGCCACCGCTGACTTTATCTGTGCTGAAAAAACTAAGCTTCCACAGGCTTTTATTGAACATAGTAGTCTTGTAGTACCTGAAGTTAAAATCGATGATAAGCAAACTACTGAAATTGATGAATTTAATAGAGATTCGCAAACTGAAATCAAAACAAAGAAGCAAAGTAAAAATAAGTCTAAAAAAATGAAGCCTATTGAAACTTCAATAAAGAACATTTATGATTTAAATAGTGAACTATCTTCCATGGAAGACAAACCATTTGAAGAACCAGCATCTGAAACAGGCGACAAGGGTAATGAACAACCTTTACCTGCCTGGTCAATGATTGTTAAGACAACTACAGCTGAAATTATGTCTACTGATAAGCTTAAATCTTCACAGATCATAGTGGAACCAAAAACCACAATGTCTGAAGTTCCCATTGATTACCAATTTAGTACTAATGTCCATGAATTAAAAACTGATTCTCAAATACAGCAAAATAAAAATAAGACTAAAAAGAAAAAGCCTGATACTTCGAAAGGAATTCCTTCGGAATTAGTAAAAGAAGTGGCTACCATAGAGGACAAAATATTTGAGGAACTACCAACTGAGACTGGTGCCAATGATAATGAACAACCTTCAACTTCTTGGTCAACGATTGTTAAGACAACTACAGCTGAATTTATTTCTACTGAAAAGCCTAAACTTCCACAGGCTTTAGTTGAACATGAGCTTGTAGTATCTGAAGTTACCATGGATATTAAACCAACTATTGAAACACATGATTTAAGTATAGATTCTCAAGCTCTTGTCGAAACAAAGAAGCTAGGTAAAAATAAGTCGAAAAAGAAGAAGCCTATTGAAACTTCAATTAAGACCACCTCTAAATTATATCACCCTCTAGAAAAAATAATGGTTCCCATAGAACACAGCACATTTGAAGAGCCAGCATTTGAAACAGACGATAAGGACAATGAACAACCTTCAACTGCCTGGTCAACGATTGTTAAAACAACAACATCTGAATCTATATCTGCCGACAAGCCTAAACCTTTACAGAGCTTAGCTGAACAAAAAATCTCAGTATCTGAATTAACCATTGATGATAAACCAACTATGGAAATCCAAGAATTAAGTTCAGATTCTCAAACACAAGTCGAAATAAAGGAGACAAATAAAAATAAGACTAAAAAGAAAAAGCCTTCTAAGACTTCTATAGGAATTTCATTGGATTTAGAAGGAGAAGTTGCTTCCATAGTGGAAAAAACATTTGAGGAACTACCAATTGAAACAGGCGCCAAGGTAAATGAACAACCTTCAAATTCCTGGTCAACAATTGTTAAGACAACAACAAATGAATTTATCTCTGCTGAGAAATCTCAACTTCCAAAAGCTTCAGATAAAGTTGAACTCATATCATCTGATGTCTTACTGCTAAATGATAAAAAAATCGTTAATATGCATGAAGTAACAAATGATTCTCTAACACCAATCGAAATTAAGAAGCCAATAGAAATTGAGTCCAAAAAGAAAAAGCCTAATAAGATTTCTATGAAAGCCACTTCTGAAATAGAGGGCGAAGTGTTTCCTATAAAAGACAGTACTGTTGATGTACTTCCAATTGATAAATGTTCTGAACAGCCTTCCACTTCCTGGTCAACAATTGTTAGAACAACTACTTCTCAAATTAAATTTGAAGAACAACCTAAACTTCCACAGGCTTTAGCCGAACATAAGGTCGTAGTATCTGAAGTGAGCCTAGATAATAAACCAACTATTCGTATTCAGGAGTTAAATACACATCCTGAATCTATATCTGCTGACAAGTCTAAACCTTCACAAGCCTTTGTTGAACAAGAAATTGCAGTACCTGAAGTTTCTATTGATACTCAACTAAGTACTGAAGTCCATGAATTAAAAACTGACACTCCAACACACATCGAAACTAAGAAGCAAATTAAAAATAAGACTAAAAAGAAAAAGCTTATTGATACTTCTATAGGAATTCCTTCAGAATTAGAAACAGAAAAGGCTCCCACCGAATACAAAACTGTTGGTATTCCTACAACTGAGACACGTGACGATGGTACTGATGAAACTTCAACTCCCACATTAACAACGGATCAGATATTAGTGGAAACAGAGCAACCAATAGATCGGAAACCTTTTGAAACTTCCTTAAATGAAAAAACTACTGATCTAACTGATACGCAAAACAAATTTATTCTACAAAATATATCACCCTGGTCAACAATTGTAAAGCAAACTACTGCGGAATTTATTTCTACCGAAAAGTCTGAGCTTCCACAAACTACAAAATACCACGAACCAGATTTTGAATTTACTGAAAAACCAATAGCGTCTATTAAAGAAGCAGATGAAATAAAAACAGATAAAGTTCTTAATATACCAGGCCAAAAGCCAGGTGAAGCATCTTTAAAAAATACAGAAACTACACCAGATAAGGAAGACATTGAATTAGTAGTTGTTCCCAACCAAACATTAGATATTGAAATAGAAACAAAAGAAATAAGTAAACCCTTGATATCAACAACTATAATCACAAATATTGAACGTAAATCTGCAAAGGAACCCTCTAAAGTTGATACTACTACACAACAAGAAAGTGCATCTAAAGAAAAGCCAAAAGCAATAGAAGACAAATCAATTGAAAATCCAGTTGAATCTACAAAACCTAAGAGTTTAACAGAAGGTGAAAAATTACCTTCTCCAAAGGGAAGTTCTTGGTCAGATTTAGTTGATGAAGAAACATTTGAAGAAGATAAAATAAAGTACAAAGATTCTAGGCCAGTCATAGACCAACACGAAAGAGTTTCCGATCAAACAACAACTAAAGCAAAATCTAAAAAGAAGAAATTTTCTGTGAAAAGTGACGCAGCTTTTGAAACTGATGATCAAAAATCAATAAAAATAAAACCTAAAATGGAAAAACCTGAATTTATTCAAAGATTAAGAGATGAAGAATTAAAAGAAGAAACACAAATAAACCAAACTATGAACGACCAAGAGAAACCATCTCAATTTTGGTCATCAATTGTTCAACAGAATATACAAGTTCTTCAGACATCTGAAGAAGAAAATCTGGACAAAAAGAAAAAGTCGGAATTTGTAAAGCTCGTTGAAGACGAAGATTTGCATCAACCAATTTCTTGGTCTTCTATTGTTAAACAAACTGAGGACTTTATTGCCTTAGAGCAAAAAGATGTTTCCAAGTTTGGTGGAAACCAAACGATTGCTGAACATAAGGAACAAATTGAAAAACCAGATTCATATGTTCTAAAGGAACATGTTGATTTGGCGGATATAAGTTTCACTCAATTACCGGCCCAACCTTATACACTTATCGACAATGAGGACGACTTACCCAACCCAACAATCTCTGATTTAGATGACAACAATATAAAGGAGGATCCTGTTTCTCAGGATATGCAAGAAGACAAGAACAAAACGCAAAAAATAATTGAAGAAAAAGGTAAAACTATACAAAAACCAAAACCTACAAATTGGAAGAGAGAAAAAAAAACAAAAAAATCCAATTTCGATGAACCTAGTACATCAAATAAGGACACTTCACCCAAAGAACTTAAGGAACATTCAAAACCAAATGTTTGGAAGTTAAATGAAACGTATGCCGAAATTGTAAGAAAATCTGGTTTTGTTACTGAACCTATAGTTTATGAAACTGAGACCATACAAACGTCTTTCGTTGATGAAGATACAGATGAATTAGTATTACATGATACAGTTGATGATATTAATAAATTTAAAATCAATGAACCCATGAAAGAACAAATATCTTGTTTGGAGTTAAAACCAGAAATTGTCGTTTCCGAACTCAAAATATCAGATACGGTTGCTGAAGATAACAAAAACGTGACTAATCACTCAAAACTTGAAGAAAGTAATGACAAAATAGAAGAAATAAGTTTACCTTTGAAAGAAAAATTGAACGAAGATGTTGTCCCTTCCAAATCATGGGCATCGATTGTCAAAGATAATGCTACTGAGCAACAAACTAAGATACCCCATACAGAAGTGGTGTCAGAAGTAACGCAAAGAAATTCTAGACCATCAGTTCGTCCCATAATTCATGTAACGGAAGTAAGTGATTACAGTGGTGAAGCAGAACAACCTTTGGATGCTGAAGGCTTCCTGGAATGTATTTCGAAGAAGGAAAAGCATCGAAGAAGGTCAAGGTCCAGATCGCAACAACCAATGAAAGACTTGACGGAAGCAGTTGAACAGAAAAAGTCAAAACCAAAGAAAAATAAGTCCAAAAAAGAAGCCAAAAGGGAAGAACGACCAACTGATATTATACCTAAAATTGAATCAAATATTGCGAGCGTCTCTGAAAAATCCACTATGGATAACAAAATACAATTGTCTTGGTCCTCTGTCGTTATGCAGGCTGAAGAAGAAGAACTTGCACAAAATGACTTTACAAGTCCATTAGAAATGGAAACAGAAAGTCTGAAACCGACACTTGAAAATATAACACTTAAAATTTCCAAGGATGCACATAATGAAAAATTGTTACAAAAACCTGACAAAACTGAATACAATGTAAAACCGCCCAAGGAAAAGAAAAAACCCAAAAAATCTTCAAAATTATCTAATCCGCCACTTCGAGTACAACTTGAAACAATGGAATCAAAAACTCATGAGATAACAAAAGATGAATCTGATTTAGACGAAACTTCTAAGCCAAGTCTACTACAAACACTTAAAATGACAGAAGTTGAGGAAATTCACAATGAAAATATACAAACACCTTTCGAAGAACCTCTCAAAGGAGATACATTTGTTTCTGATCAATCACTAAAAGAAGAAATAAATGCGTCGCCATCGGATCTTCTTAGTTCTGCAACTAAGTTTTCTGTTGAATTTGAATTAGTTCCAGAGACAATTCCACAACAAAAAGAAACTGCGATAGAACCCTCCTATTTACCTGGTTTTGTAGATCAAATACAACAAACTTCTGGTACAATGGTTATTGATCCTGACAACTCTTATACCCTTATACCTGAAACGTTGCCTATTGAGTCACCATACGAGGAAACACATTCTAGAAAAGAAGATTTAAGCCATCCAAAATCTGAAGTAGTTGACAATAAAAGTACCGACACTGTGGAACTTGAATTACCACTGGAATCAAAGCCTTGTCTTGAGAAATATGAAAAAACAATAACAGAAATAAAGCAATCTAAGGAACTCATTTCAAAACCACAAAAGCTTCAGACATCTGAAGAAGAAAATCCGGCCAAAAATAACATACCGGAATTTGTAAAGCTCGTTGAAGACGAAAATGTGCATAATCCAATGTCGTGGTCTTCTATAGTTAAACAAACTGAGGACTTTGTTGCCTTAGAGCAAAAAGAAGTTTCCAAGTTTGATGGAAACAAACCTTACGCTACGATAGAAGCAGTTCCAATAAAAACTACTGAAACTACAAGCACTGAAATATTGAATATGATCGTTGATCCTGTAATCGACTCTTGTACACCTATCGCTGAAACATTGCCTATTAAATCGCCATCCGAAGAAACACATTCAAGAGAGGAAGATCCAAAATCTGAAGTAGTGGACAATAAGCACGCCGAACCTCTGGAAATAGAATTACCCGTGGAATCAAAGCATTGTCGTGAGAAACATGAAACCACAATATCTGCAACGATAGAAACAGTTCCAATAAAAACTACTGAAACTACAAGCACTGAAATATTGAAGATGATCGTTGATCCTATAATCATCTCTCCTATCGTTGAAATATTGCCTATTGAGTCACCATCCGAGGAAACACATTCTAGAAAAGAAGATTTCAGCCATCCAAAATCTGAAGTAGTTGACAATAAAAGTACCGCCACTGTTGAACTTGAATTACCACTGGAATCAAAGCCTTATCTTGAGAAATATGAAACAACAATAACAGAAATAAAGCAATCTAAGGAACTCATTTCAAAACCACAAAAGCTTCAGACATCTGAAGAAGAAAATTCGGCCAAAAATAATAATCCAATGTCGTTGTCTTCTATAGTTAAACAAACTGAGGACTTTATTGCCTTAGAGCAAAAAGAAGTTTCCAAGTTTGATGGAAACAAACCTTACACTACGATAAAAGCAGTTCCTATGAAAACTACTGAAACTACAAGCAATGAAGTATTGAATATGTTCGTTGATCCTGTAATCGACTCTTGTACACCTATCGCTGACACATTGCCTATTAAATCGCCATCCGAAGAAACACATTCAAGAGAGGAAGATCCAAAATCTGAAGTAGTGGACAATAAGAACGCCAACCCTCTGGAAATTGAATTACCACTGGAATCAAAGCCTTGTTCTGAGAAACATGAAACCACAATATCTGCAACGATAGAAACAGTTCCAATAAAAACTACTGAAATTACAAGCACTGAACTATTGAATATGATCGTTGATCCTACAATCATCTATCCTATCGCTGAAATATTGACTATTGAGTCACCATCCGAGGAAACACATTCTAGAAAAGAAGATTTAAGCCATCCAAAATCTGAATTAGTTGGCAATAAAGGTACCGACACTGTGGAACTTGAATTACCACTGGAATCAAAGCCTTGTCTTGGGAAAAATGAAACAACAATAACAGAAATAAAGCAATCTAAGGAACTCATTTCAAAACCACAAAAGCTTCAGACATCTGAAGAAGAAAATTCGGCCAAAAATAATAATCCAATGTCGTGGTCTTCTATAGTTAAACAAACTGAGGACTTTATTGCCTTAGAGCAAAAAGAAGTTTCCAAGTTTGATGGAAACAAACCTTACGCTACGATAAAAGCAGTTCCTATGAAAACTACTGAAATTACAAGCACTGGAGTATTGAATATGATCGTTGATCCTGTAATCGACTCTTGTACAGCTTTCGCTGAAACATTGCCTATTAAATCGCCATCCGAAGAAACACATTCAAGAGAAGAAGATCCAACATCTGAAGTAGTGGACAATAAGAACGCCTACCCGCTGGAAATTGAATTACCAGTGGAATCAAAGCCTTGTCTCGAAAAACATGAAACCACAATATCTACAGCGATAGAAACAGTTCCAATGAAAACTACCGAAAATCCAGGCAGTGATATATTGCCTATTGAATCAACTTCAGAACCAACATCTTTACCTCAGGGAACCGTAAACCATAAAGAAGCAAGCAAAGTCACATCGGAAAACGTGGTCGAGCCATCTAAGAACACTAGTACAAAGCCTGAAAGTGTTTTATCCTTTGAAAAAACTTCATTAGATATGACAGCTATGCCAGCAGATAAATTTGACGCGGAAGTTTTGTTCACTGAAAACTCAACAAGAGTTATAATAACAAAAACCACAAGATCTAAAGTTCCCGTACAGAAAAATGAATTAGAACAAGAACAATCAATAAAAGTAACTGAATCAAACACATTACCGGAACCAAGCAATTTGGTTGCAACGAAAACATCTGACAAGATATCCGAATTACCACCTATTGTTTCTGAAGCTGAAACAGCTTTAAAACCAACTCCACAAGACTTTGTTCTTACTAAGGATAATTTAAAAATTTTAGTTCAAAAGGATGACAAAACAGATACAACACCCATTGATGTCCCTTCGGAACAAATTAACAAATCTGAACAAAAATCATTTGAGTCGTTTTCATCTACACCAATTGACAAAAATCAATACGCTCATACTTCGATAACTAGCGTACCTGAAAACACCTGGTCAACAACCATTAGCTACATTACCGAATCTTCTAAAGTAGTGGATAATTATACGCCAGATATAGATTCAGATACAAGTGAAAATATTACAACAATTTCAACACTTGCTGAAAAAATTCCACAATTTTGGTCAGCAACTATCCATTCTTCAAACGAATCACATGTTATTACTCCCGATCCCGAACCATCAAATGAGAGTGATGCTCTGAAGAAGATTACTGAAGCAATCGCTAGAACAACTCAAATATTGCAGAAACCATTGAAAGAAGTTGAACGTGAAAAAGAACAAGCACAAACCCAATCTTTGGATTCCAACCTGTTAGATTCTAAATTCGATTTGCATCTTGATAATGAGTCATTTGTTTTAGAAAGCTTAGATATAAATAGCGTAAGGGATGTTAATGATAGGGATAACACCGAAAACATATCCTTAGAACTGACACAACAACCACATTCTATTATTTTTATTCCGCAATCTGATGAAATTCTTTTTAACCTCTACCACGACTCTTTTCGCACAAATACTTCCCCTCTGTCTTCTTTTGAAGCAGAATGGGTCTTATCAGTGCAAAAACAAAATGTTCCTTCTGTAGCCAGAAATACTGAAATATCAGAGCAGATAGTTGAGACCGATGAAATTGTTTCTAACACCGAACAAGAAGACGCAATGGCAAGACTTTGTGAAAACTTATACATTGACAATTTAGTCACGCCAATGCGTTGCAATTTAAATACATATGAAGTTGAGTGTCGTCTCCGCCTTCTCAATGATTTGTTGAACCAAAATGACATAGACAAAGACAATGACAACGACGAAGACGAAGAAATTCAAGACCAAAAACCTGCTATCGACATTAAAAAGAAAAATTCTGACAATGAAGACGATGACGATAGAAGTCCCGGAAGCAGTGGTTCGAGTGGAACAGTAACACCAGCCTCGAAAACTCAGACTGGTATGACCTGCGCTTCACAGAGTATGTCAGCCGATCTTCCAGGCGGTATTGCAAATTGGCGCGATCAAAGCACTTATATTGCTTTGGAAGAAAACCAACAAAATCCCAATGATACTGATAATTTTGAAATAACGATTACCAAAACTGCAATCGAAAATAAATCCAAAAACCTTATTTCCAATGTAATCCCAACAACTACCTTCCTTCCAATTCCCGTGTCTAACCCCATAATCACAGCAAAATTAACGTCAGATATGATTGAAAATGTAACCACAAGTGAGGAACAATTAACCCCTCTGACCAGCACTAAACTAACTCAAATCGCTGTTGCCGCTGCAAGCTCGCCCACAATCACTACAATCACTAAACCAGAAACAGTCTTACCCGAAAGTATGCACCCAGAACAAAAAATCATAACCAAAACCACAACAACGACAACAACTGATGAGTTATTAGCACCTGAAATTGCCTCAAGAACGAAACCCTCAATCGTCAAAAGGACGACAAAAACTACGACAACAACGTTAACTGCGCTCCCAGGGGAGCATTCTTCTACATCGTTAGATAACGTTACAGGCAGCAAGGATGTCGTTCTCGAGTACAGCCATCAACAGAAGGTGATAACCATGAGTCTACGTTTATTTGTAGCTATAATATTTGCTGCTTTTTTGTTTGGTTTTGGTATTTGTTTTTGGCTTTTAAGTAGTTTGAAGTTTTGTCATTGGTAAAATTTTATATCAAAAGAAATAATATCATTAATTAAAATACCAATAATAACATTACCTTTATTTTTATAACAATATTTTTTTTTATTAATTGTGTAAAAAATGAAAAAAAATCCTATATTAATGTATTCTTATAAGCATTTACAATAATAATCTTAAAAAAACTTTTCTATTTTAACTCAAATCATTTATCATGTTTAATGTACCAACAACATCAAAACTATATTTGATCGTACCAAGTTTTATTGTTTTTTTTTTAAATTTTTGATTTTTATTGTTTTATTACTTATCATTTAGTTAATTTTTATTGAATGATTGTAAATTTAATTAAAAAGCAATTAATAAGTTGCATATTGCCATATATATATATATATACATACATTTGTAACCAGTGTTAAGAAATTGCATGAAATTTTATTATTATTTTCTTAGATAATAACAATTTAAATAAAAAACAAAACAAATACTAATCTGTAACCAAAGTAGTTTTGATTTTAACACTAAAACATATTGTAGTATAGATAATGCACAGCAGTAAAAGGTATCCACAAGATTTTTCGTTATTTCAATGGTTGGTCAATTTTATAAGTTACAAAGGAAACATTATTTAAAATACAGGGTGTGCCGTAAGTAACAGCATAGATTGGAAATATTTTTTTTTTAGTTTTTTAACCAAATTTTTAATAAGTATAAAATATAAGCATTTTATTGATTTCATTTCGAAAGTTAACATCTTTTAAATGACATCCAGTTTTTAATCTGTTTAGCCCATGTTCCATTACGGCAAAAAGCTCGGCGAACTGTTTCTCATTTACTACATCAAATTTCACGATTTTGCTTCGCATTTAAATATTTTGATGTATTACAAACTTCTGTCAATATTGATTATCAACTATTATAACTATTCTCTGTTCTGCGTATGATCGCTAAAAACATGTATATACGTTTCTTTTTTAGCCGTTTTTTTTTCAATAATGTATGAATATAACATTGGCTTTGGAAATTGCAGAACATTCGCTTCATTTCCTAAGTTAATTTTGAGCTCTTCGCCGTATAATATTCCATTAAAATAAACATCATGCTTCACTCCACATTTTTCTTTTTAATTTCTATAATTTTTTTAAAACTTTTATAAATAAGGCTTCGATTTCTAGTTTAGTTGTGACATCTTGTTTTACCCCAAAAATATCTGACGGTGACAGTAATTTAAAAGTCGCTGTCGTAGGAAAAAATGATAGCTAATTTGTTAATCACTTCACGGGCATTTTTTCCTGATTATTAACTTGAACTTAGCCGGTGAAATATATATATATATATTTTTTTAATTTAACTATTCATACATTTTTCCAGTACATACTCATAAATCCAGTATAGTGCATTAATATTTTATTTACAAAGTCAGCGCTTTTTTTAAATGCGAGATATGAAACTTCAGATGTAGTATATGCGAAACATCCCCCTTGTGGTAGAGTCCATATTTCCGTAGGGTTTTAGGTTGTTGACATGGGTTTTGTACAAACGAGATTTATTTGCATGAACTATATATTTCCCACAAACCCACCAAAGGCTTTAAGTTTTGAGAACAATACTCAATTTCTTAGTTTCTACTCAAAATTTGAATGGACCTTCCATAGCATTCTACAATTTATTTTCCATTGATAATCACGGAGCGATTTTGGTGAAAAATATGCATTTGACAAGATGTAGTGCTATTTGATGTTTAAACCTTGTATCTTCGGTATTGCAAAAATCTGGAATTCAGCCTATTCATAAAAACTCTGAAAGTGAGTAATTGGAATCAAAATAAAATTGCTTTATTTTGGCGCGCTCCATAACTTTTTTTTTTTTAACCAATTTCTAAGAAAAGGTATATTGGTTTAAAATGGTGTTGTGACTATTGCACAACTATGTGTTATGAACTCAAAAATGGACAGACAATTGCGACTCATTATATTTGTCCAAACAACAGATTTAAATAGAAAATTAGAATTCAGTTGCAAGAAACTAATCGACTTTTTAACAAAGTAGTAACTGGCATTCGTCCAATTTTTTATCACAATAACATGATTATTTTCTGAGCTCAGCTAATATCTTATGAGGAATAAATTGTTGTTGAAATTAACCAGAACCTACCTTGTTTTTTTTTTGTCGAGATCCCTTCGTGTATCCATACAAATTCACGTGTTTTATATGGTAACGAGTTTAAACTTCAGCATTCACTCCTATGAAGATCGAATGGAATTACAATGTAGTCAATTTCGATACAGGTCAATTTTAGAAAATATTATCAGTAAAAAAAAAAACACTAAAATGCATCATTTCATTTTTTTATTTTTGTGAATGGTACACATTTAACGAATTTGTACTAAACAAATTAAGACCACCTTGCTTTATCAAAAATGCAATTAAGCGACTTTCTATAAATAATAATAATTCCCCGGATTTTAGATACTATGAAACTATTTTTTTAAAAAATTTTTGGAACCATTTATGTCTTTTCTTATATACTCGAATAATCAAAATTGTAAAATTGTTCATTCAAAGTTTAAACCCACTAATTTGCAATACATATTTATGAAGGTAGTTAGATTGGTACAAAGGCTGTTTTTAAATAAAGCGTGTTTCTTTTAGATATAATGGCGGAAAATTTTAAGCAACCTATTATTAAGGCCTTAACATGATACTAGTTAGCAAATTTACTATATATATAGTAGTCTACTAACTTTTCATAAATTTTAAACCTTTTGTTAACTAGTTAAATGCTAATTAAGCAGATACCAAAGCATTTGTAGGGTTCCAATTTTGATGAACACAATTATTGTGTTTATGCGTTGTAAATTGATTATATGTTGATAGAAACCCAACATGTGCTCTAAATAAGTATTTGATGTTTATATTTTCATCATTTTAACTTCATTATTTACAAAAATAAAAAAAAATTGACACCAGCAGGACTCGAACCTGAACCTCCCGCGTGCAAAAATTTAAAGTAGCCGTAGCGCTGGTTTTAATGTTAATAAGATAATACGATACTAAACTCGTTTAAAATTAGCAAAATTCTCTTTTTAACCTAGTGTCATACTAAAAATGATTAAACATATTACAAAATCGTTTAAAAATTTGCGCCAATATGTTGATATGAACTATCAATTTTTAAGAAATATTTTTGGTAGTTCGTGAGTTTTACTTTTGAATATACGAAATAGTTTTTACAACCTGATCCAAGCAATCTCGACGAAGGACCAACTTTATAAAAAACGAAATCAGTTAGCATTATTTTTTTTATATTGGTACATTAATTTTACTTCAAGTAATAGTACCTTATGTAGTTTTTTTCATTATACAAAATTATATTCTCTTAAATAAAGTTTTTTAAATTAAATAAGTCAATTTTTAGATAAAAGTTCTTTCATTTGCTACAAGAATACATCAAAACTTAAGATTGAAAATATCGAACTAAATGAGATTAAAAATTTTGTGTTCACGAAATCATACGAAAGTCTATAATAAATGGAGATAAGATATCGATGATTAATTTTCTACAAAAATAATGACGTAAACAGTATATCTGCACTTAGCTCCGAATTGCATGTTTTTAATTTATGTCAGCCTTGCAGCAAATGAAGGATATGTGTACATATATTTATTTACTGTTTTCTAAATAATATATTTTATATTTTTTTATGTTGATACCTTTTGCTGCTTTAAAGATACTGTGCACTGTTGAAACCACTAAATAATTCATCACATAAGCATTTATACCAGCAAATGCATTTCAAGTCAGCACATATTTCTTCTGAAAATAAGCATTAAGTTCAATGTCTTCAATTCCTCAGACCAGTACTAGACAGTATAGTATCAGTAAAGTATCAAGAAAATGTTTTAATGATGCTCAAAATAGAATTTCTGCAAGTTAAGACATCCAGAAAGTGTTTAAAAAAATCGAAAAAAATAAGAATATTATAAAGTCATGGCAATACCAAATGAAAAGCATCTTATTTTCTAGCTTATTATTAAATTAAACAAATACATTTTTTTTTAAATTTTGATTTAACGATTTCACATATAAAAAAAATTCCGATGCTTGAAATATTTACAAAATTGAATAAATTGTCTATAATCTCCATATATGCACATTTGACTTCACTCGATATTATTTTTAGAATCAATTAAAATTCTTAAAGTGCGATCCGATCGTTAATGCAGATACAAGAAATTGTATGGTTTTATAATTTTGAAGATATTGAACTGTTGCAAAAAAAGAAACAAGAGACCAATGAAACAGGTCTTATTAAATTATACTGAATAAACAAGGAAGTGTTATAAAATCATTGTTTCACTTATATATAAAAAAAACCTAAGCTAGAAAATATAGGCTTAGATAAAGTTTCTGTTAGCTTTTTTTTGAAATGATGCAGCTTTGATTAACAATGAAACACAACAAATAAATTTCTCTTCATATAATACTGGAAATATTGTGCTTATAAATTGTACGTGAACAAATAGACAACCATACAATATTTTAGTGTTAACTAATCAAACCAAAAAGAACATAAAAATAGTTCAAACTACATAATGAAGCCAATAAATATTTTTGCATAAATATTATAACCAATTACCTAATTTTGATTTTTTTTTAATGTTTTAACTTCAAAAATTTTTGTTATGTTTATTTATGGAAACTAATATATTTTCTTTTTTTTCTTTTCCAATATATCATTTAACATTATTCTTATTCAAAAAAAAAATTAAAAAATGTGTAGGAGGTAATTTCACAAGAAATTGATGAACTACTTCAATCATTATCAACTATTGAAGATGGAATTGGTAATTTGCCAAATACAAGCCTTGAAAACATGGCACTTGGCTTAAAGGTAAGTGTTGATTATTATATGTATGAGGTGCTGGAAACCAATAAAGAACTTATCCACAATTTAGATTTTTTTTCTATTTTAATAATGTTGCGACTTTTGTTTGGATATTTCTGAAGAATTTTCAATCAAATCAAGTTCTTACCGAAACCTTTCCAGATAAAAAAATAATTCATGGAAGAAACAAGTCTTTATTCTCCAGCTTCTCATATTCAAGAATCAAGAAAATATTATTTTTTTGTTGATTGAAATATGCATGTGATTAACACAAGCATACCATGTCATCTTTCATTCATATACCAATCATCTTCAGACTAGAACTTTTTTTTTCGAGAAAGATGGACTTTAAGTGTCCTTTAGTCTCTAAAAAATATTTAGTGTTGATGAGATGAGCGTATGGGATACACGACTTATTTTTTAAATTAATATTGAATCTTTAACTTTACTCACCCACACATTTTAGCTAATTCTGCAAAACTTGGAATCGTACATGCAAGAAGTCGAGCGTATTAAAACTGTCAGCCAGGCATTCCCCACAGATCCACAAACGGAAAGAATTCTAAATGAAATTAGAGATCGTATTGACTTTTTAACACTAAGGTCACAACAGGGAATAACAATGATAGAGGTGAGTTTTAATATTCGACGACGATTAGAAAATAAAATTTCATTAAGGGCTTCCATGTAACTTGGTGTAACTTCTTAAAGTGTCCGACGACCATTTCATGAACGCCTAAAATGACATGGTAAATAAATCAGCGAATTTAGAATTTATTTAACATATTTTGTTTGAAAAAAAAAGTATTTCAAATTGTTATTTTTCTTCAGTTTTAATAATACATACTTCATTTTTGATCGTGGTTTTCTAAGCTTTTCGAAATTGTTTCCGCTGTTATTTATAAATTTTGAAACATAAAATTTCTAAATGAACCATTTCCAATAGTTTTCCAAATTTACAATTAACATTTACAACGTTGACAACAGGAATTCCTGTTGGAATGTTTATGATTTGTTTTAAAACTTGAAAACTTTTTAACGACGCTCCTCATAAACTTAAGATAATTATCATGGTCTTAAGATGTTATGTGTATATCCTTACAACATATGTAATATACAAATTCCAAAATAAGTCATTTTTCTTTTATTTAGAGCGCCTTACAAGAACAACGCAAACGTAAAGAAGAACTTGAAAATTATCAACGCAATTTGGATGAAGTTCAAAATTGGTGTGAAATTGCATTTGCGGAAACAAAAGATTTTGATAGTTATCCAAATGAAGACCAAATAGCAGCGCTCCAAAGTTTGCTGAGAAATCTTAAAGAAAAAGAATCTTCATTAGTTGAGATTGTACAAAGTACAAAAGAGCTACAGCAACATGATGACATATCAGATTTGGTTAAAGTGCTTTCTGAAGAACTAACTTTAATGATAACAACGATTAGAGAACAGATTAGTCTTATCACTACACGAATAACTGTTATCGAAACTCAAATTGTTGAAGAAAAGAAAATGGCTGATAAAAAGAGAAAAGAGAAAGAAGAAAAGAAGAAAACAGAGGAAATTGAAAAAGTAATAGAAGAATCTCCCTCAAAAATATCAGAACCTGACGATACTCCATTAGGTTCACTTGTTGATGAAAACACAATTGATTCTACGTCAATGCCTGAAGAAGAAATTAAACCAGTATTAGATCAATTTGAAGTAGAGACGCAAACATCATTTAGTCTCGTCCCACATGTTGAAGTCGTTGCTCAAACGGAAGCTGATGCACAAACAAGTTTTCCGTTGATTGAAACAGTTGAAACATCAATGCAAACGCAAAAAGAGCGAAAACCCACTGAAAATATTTGCGTTACTCAGAAAGTTTTCGGAAATAGAGAAACTATCCAAATCGATACTCGTCTAAACAAAGAAGTTCCAGATACCCCAGATGACATATTTGTCGAAGCAAGGTTTCATCAAAAACCCCAACATGATGTTGAACGTGCTACAGAACTAGTTATGCAAAACGTCCCCGAATCATTCGAAACAACTTTTGTTCAACCCGATGAAACAACTACTGAAGTTATGATCAATCCTGATGGAACTAAACAGATTATTGTTAAAAAACTTGTACGAATCATACACAGAACTCAAACCACGACTACTGCAGGAGATTCTCCTAACACTGAAACCACACCAGAAGAGAGTGTTGATGAATTTAAGAATGCTAAGATGATTTTGTCTCAAGAAGTCCCTCAGACTCATCCAGAGCAGATCGTTAAATTTGCTCCAATTACTGCAAGTGAATCTTCAAGTGTTCGTGCAGTAGTCCAACAGATCACACGAAAGATTATACGCAGAACTCGAAGAGTAGTAAAGCGTGTTGTGACAATAGACGGCAAGGAATGTGTTACAGAAGAAGTGATTGAGGAACCAGAAGAAGTTGAGGTTACTGAAGAAGAGATGCCACCTCAAGTACAAGTCAAAATAGTTCGCACAATCAACGGGCAAATTGTCACCGAAGAAGAATTTGAACGTTTTAAACAACAACCAGATGTTGTGATTGAGGAGCAAGTTGCAGAACATGTTCCAACCACATCAGACGTGACGGTAACATCACAGGTATTTGAATTAGACCAAGCACCAGTAGAATTGAAAACTTTTGATACAGCACCAATAGTAGAGATGATAAGCCAAATACCTAGTATAACTAATGTTACAGAAAGCGAAATAGAAACTTCAGTCAAAATGCCAGTGCAGACAGTAACAATATTACCAATCGATGATAATATGCCTGTCATAAACAAATCTGAAGAACCACAACAACAAATTCATTCCGTAGTAGAAAACATCACAGATATATGGCCAGTTGAACATCATTTGATAACAACATCTATTGAATTCTCTAAACATAATGAACCAGTTAACGAAATTTTGGAAATTGAAGAAAAAGTAGACTTGCCTTTGGAAGGTGTTGTCGAGATTGAAGAAATTTGGCCAGTAAATGAATTGACGGGACATTCCATTATTTTTGATACTACTGAATCAGATAAACTTTCAAAATCAAATGAAGAGTCTAAACCTGTAGAAAAAGAAAGCGTTCAGGAAGATGTCAGAACCATTGATCAACAAAACCCAGAACTTAAACAAAATGCTTCTGACATTGAACGTTCAAATAAGAGCACTTCAAACGGGAAACTTCAACATGTTTCTCAATTAACCGAGCCCGATACTAAATTAGATTCCACTAAGATTTCAACTGATTCACCATATGAAGAACCCAAAACAGCGAAACCAACTATAACCGATGATCCGGGAGATACAATTAAGGAAACCACACAATTGTTTATAACAACAGAGAGTGCTTATGCGGACAAGCATAAGATTCAACAACGTCTACCAATTGAGGAAACTAAACCTCAGATTAAGCGACAAGATGCTGATACTCAAGACGTCACTCAAGTGCAAAATGATGAGACAACAACTTCTTTGATGAAAATGCCAGAAGAAGTTTCTAATTTGCAAGAAGTGTCAGATATATTGCCATTGGAAAAATCGGAAGCAGAAAAGCCTGAACAGATGGATGACCAAACTCATCAAACTACAATCATCACGATTTCTGGAGTTATTACCACGAGTAAAGATGACAAATTGAACGGTTCAAATGTTCCATCAGATTTGACGACCACAAACATCGATACCGATGCAACTGTTCAGGAAAAAGAACACAATTTGGAAATAACTCCAGAGCTAACTTTGCAAGCTATTGGTTCTCAACAGGATGCCCCGATTGACAATTCAATGGAAATTAAGCCTGATCAACTTCAAAGTGCACCAAAAACAAATTTAGAAATTCAACAAACCACACAAATGTTTATTGCAGGAGAATCAATTTCATCGGAATCCCCGCGAAAATCAATTAAAATGACGGCGCCCAGCCTCGACAACACCGGTGAAAGTTTCCTTAAGCTTGGAATAAGTCCAACTGATACTTCGATCCCATCCCCAAAAATCAACTTGAGTATCATTGAAACAAGTGTAACTGAAACTGATGTTGGGGAACCTTCTTGTAGTGATGTTGTAGATGCAAAGCGCAATCGAAAGAAAAAAAAGAGAAGGGATAAGGAACCGTCCGAAAAAAATCAAGAAGAACCAGAACACAAACCTGAAGAAGAAAAGCCATCGCCATTATCTGCTTCAGAAATTGAAACAAATCAAGAAGTAGGCTATGAAGAGGAAGATGTTACCTTCAGCAGAGACGATGAACCTCCCAAGGATGACAGTAAAAGGAGACGGAAGAAGAAGAAGAAGCAATCACTCAAAGTGAAAGAGGATGACGACTCTTATATTCCGAAGTCATCGGAAGATGGCAGCGATGAGAAGTCTGTTAGCATTGAGTCGGAAGGTAAAATTTTAATTGAAACAATTGAAAATATTAGCCCCGACAGCGAAGTTTCTAGTATCAGTGGAGACAAATCAGTAAAAATTGTTGAAGAATCGCTAATTTCTCCGAACTCTGACTCCCCGCGGCAATATCAAACCTCTGTAGTTATTCCAACAGAAGTGATTGAAGTTACTTACGTAGAAGACGGCGAACAACAAACAAGTCCTAGAGAAGATTTAACACCAAACGAAGAAATCCCTGAACAAATTAAAGAAGCCACAGAAGTGAAATCTTCGCAAACTTCACCTGTTCATCGCGCTGTAGTAGAACTTGCACAGCAAACGAGTATTGAGCCTGAAGTTGATAATCAAGAAGCCGAATGCCAAACTGCTATTGTTGAATTAGTTGAAAGCGAAGCTCAAACTTCTACTCCCAGGGAAGAAGAATGTGTTCCTGAAAATGTAATTGAGACTCTTTCCGAAGAGGTACAAACTGATCAAATGATAATACCTACAGAAACTGCTGATATTTCAAGCCAGACGAATTTGATAAGTACAACTGAAAAACAACTGCAGACAACTCCTAAAGAATCACCAGTGCATACACCAAGACCAGAAGAGCCCTTACCATCTGACATAATTGCTCCAGTATTGCATGATCTTATTTCTGACCTAGAGCTTCCTAAAGAAAAAATTCCATCCAAGGACCAGGCAATTTTGACAGATATCCCTTCAACTTCTGACACTTCTATACAAACAATTGAAATAAAAACATTAGTTGAGACCAGAGACACAGCCTCTTCACCTACAATATATCAGCAAGAAATTTTGCAGAGTAAGCCAACTTCTGAGACTGCAGTTCAAACATACAGTATAGATCCTGTCGGTGAAGTAGATGACTCTTCTATAAGCATTTCATCCACTTCAGAGCCCTATAATGTTGAAGTGTGTACGACTGTCGCTGTTCCACCTGACACAGATGCTTCAGAAGCTGAGGCTGTACTTTATGAGTACAGAGAGACATTAGAGTTGCCTAAGAAATCTAAAAACAAAAAGGATTCAACTACTTTCGATAGCACTGTTCCAGAAGTTAATATAAGTTTCGAAATCGACAACAGTGGCGTATCTGACCATGAAGTTGTTATATCATCAATTCAAATCGAACCACCAGTCACAGAAACCGGCGATGCTGGAAAACTAAAATTGAACATCACTCCTTCCATTATGGGTGAGAAAACTTCAGTAGAACCTGATCAATCTCCCGAACAAGATAAGATCACTATTTCTACAAAACAAACAAGATCTCGTCCCACGTCACTGATTATGATTGAAGAAGTTATGTCTCCCACTGAAATTTTAGATGTTCCCATTACGCCTGGGCCCGACATTGTAACAGAAGATTCAAACATTTGGTCGACAGCAACGAGTTCAATTATTCAAACTCCCAAAGAAGCTACACAGCAAATGCTTATGTCAGAGAGTCTTATTCACTATCCTGGTCAGAAGACCACCACTATTTGGACTGAAACTAAAGACGCAATTGGAGACAGAATTCGGCATTTAAAGGAATGTCCATTTAAACAACAAACTCCTTTAAGCAATGTTTTGCACTTGGCCACTCTAAGTGAACATGTTAAAGATGAGCCCGTTGAAAATAGGGTTAAGGACATTAACGATTGCCTAGAGACATTAGACCATGTTATCGAAGAAGCTAATACTACAGTCATACAAACGACTGTTATTACAATCATTGAAAAGGTTTCAACATGGCTGGAAACTATTGAATACAGGGTATACTTAATTCGTCAGCAATCAAATGAAGGACCTAGTGAAGAGAAAGTTGTCGGCTATAATCAACTTAACAATGAACTAAGCTCGATTAAGCAGAGTGTGAGTGCACTTGAAACTAAAGTTGGCAAAACAAGAGTTATAGCAGATCCTGAATCCCAGATCCAGATTTTACAGTGTGTCGAAACTCTCAAAGAGCACGTTGCAGCTGTTGAAGATGTCACGAAAAATAATCAAAAACAAGACAGTAAAGATCTAGAAAAGTGGAATAACTTCGAAGTTCAGGTCCATCAAATGACAACCTTGTTGGAAATTCTTCAGGAAAATTTTGAAACAGTAATTTCCGAAGATACAACTCCTGCACTTAGACTCACAAAATTGGATGTTCTTGAAAATCAGAATAATGATACACTGAATCAAGTTGCTCAGCTAATAAATTCAGCACGATCTTTTCAGAGGGATTTCCCCAGCAAGCAGGTCCCAAATGATGTCTACACTTCCTTTGAAGTAGCGAAAAATCTCGAAAACAATATTGGTCAAGAGAGAGATCGGCTTTTACAATTACAGCTTTTAGCTGAAGATTATGAAGAAACCCTTAAAGAATTTGCCAAAATTACTATACTAGCCAACAAACTAGTTGAAAATCCTCTAGTAGCAAGCAACTTGGATCAACTGAATATAGAAGTTCAAAATCATAGGAAATTCTTCGTGAATTTAAGCCACTGTCGGGCGATTCTGGAATCACTAGAAGAAAATATAGATTCAGAAACACGACAAAAGCATTATGAGATGCATAAAGATCTATATGACCGAGCAACAATTTTGCTGGAGAAGGCTTCTGATCGTGCCTCAAAATTGGCCCAAGCAGCTTCCCGTTGGACTGTTTTAGAAAAGGGTATGAAAGATGAAAGGCAATGGCTTCAGGTGGCTACACAACGTGTTCCAGACCTATCTACAGTGACTTCAGCAGACTTTGATCAATATACCACTCTATATCAATCTTTGAATACGGATATTTCCCATCACTACGTAAAAATGACTCAGCTCTCAAACATCTCCAACAAGCTTCAAGAATTAGTTCAGTCACCTAATTTGGTCGAAGAAAGCAATGAAGGACTTATAGTTCTTCTTAAACTTCGTGAAGAAGTGGCAACTTATTTGCACCGTCTGCTTATTTTTAAGGAAATTTGGACACTGTACGAAAACCAAACCGAGAAGATGGAAACTTTCGTCCGAGACGCGGAAAAAGAGCTAAGCCAAATTTATATCCCAGATGATCCACGAGAACAGCCCATAGAGCACATGCGTCAGTTTTGGGAAGTGAAGGCCTATTTTGAAATGCACAATAATATTCGAAACGATGCAGGTCTGACATTTGAGAAGGCGCTTATGGTAATTCCGCTAGCTGACGAAATGCTTCAAAGACAATTCCATGCTCAGCTTGAAGACCGTTGGCGAGGAGTATCCGAAAGAATCGAAGGCATCCAAAACGCCATTATAAATAGTATGTCTTCAGAGGATGTACCGGAAGAGGATAGACTGAAGTTGCTTGAAAGAGAGCTTCAAGAAATTTATCTTACCATGACTAGTATGAAGGGAGTTATAAAAAGTGAAGAGGAACTAAGCTTATATATTGAGCGCATACAAGTCTTAAATACTCGTGTTGGTTTTATTGGCAATGAACTAGGTCGCATTGGATTACAACCAGCTACAGAGCCTGAAAAAATAGGAAAACTTTTCTCACTTTCGCACAAAATAACTTCTCAAATAAGTGAAGAGCTTGAAGGAGCCGCAATTTTAAAGGAACGCCTACTATCCATTCAAGAAGGCATCAATAATCTGCGGAAGAATCAAACAAAACTCTCAGTAATTTTAGATGAGTGCGAAAATGCTGAAAAGCTAGGAAGTGATGCTATTGAAAAGGCCATTGTTGATTGCCAATCAGTTGGAGAAGACCTTATAATGAATTGGCAGGAAATAATGCGGTTGCGACAACTCTTACATACACTTCCTATGCAGCTAAAAATGTCTGTTTCACCTATTAAACTGGAACGTGAAATATCTCTGTTACAGGATGAACATGCCTTTTTAGAATCAAGATGCGCAAACATTATGACAATTCTTAAGAATCGCCTATCTTTGTGGTTACGTTACGAAAGGCAGCTAGATCTAGTGCAAAATTCAGTACAAGAAACTGAATTTATGATTGAGCTTTTGAAGGTTCATGGACAAGTCGATTACGAGCGACTTAAAAAAGCTACAGAACGCCTTGAGGTAAGTGAAAATATCTCATAGATTTTATGATTTTCGCTTTTTCCCAAACTCATTGAAACTCACACAAAAAATAAAAATAGTTTAGCTTACTCAAACTTAAAAATTGTAATTTTTTTATTTTTCTATATTTTTAATATGCTTATTTAAAAGGAATATTTATAAGAAAATTGATAATATCTAGCAAAAAATATTATTGCAGGTTAATGACGTAGTAAAATATTTTTGATTTATTATTAATGATTTCTTATTCTTTTCTAATATTTCTTAAATGCGTTTGGGAAATAATGCCTTAACTTTTATATAATATGTATATATATACATAATTTGCTGTATTTATATACTTATTTTTAAATTTCTGGGCTAAGTAGAACAGTTTGAACTTTGAACACGCTTCTCAAAATTATAAAAAAATTGATATATCGTTCACTATTGTATGTATACAATTTATTAAGTTAAAATTTATTTATTAGTAATTATTTAGAAAGACGTATATAGAAATATTTTGAAGAAATAACAACAAAAATGCCTATCTATAAAAAATCAACAATATCTATCTATATAATATAAAATTCAAAATTCGTCTGTGTTTACGCTATAGTCTCGAAAACTATGCACACAACCCTCTTGAGTGCTAAAAGCAATCTATTCTATAAGTCATACAGAAGGTTTATAGAGCGGGCCGACCTCCTGCCGATAGATAGCGCTGGCATTTTATCATCGCGTGGAATTTTACATTCAAAACTGTCCAAATAAACAATCATTTTCAAGTTAATTTACAGTATTCGTCCCTTAAGTGCACTAACTTGTAACCATATGGTCAGATTTTTTTTTGTCAATTATTTGGTCGCCTCAATTAATTTTCCCTATAGATGACTGATCTGTTGAATTCAGGGATCACTTAAAAGATACATTTTATGTTAAAAATTCTGCATACAAATTTTATAATAATTTTTTTTGGTTTGTCTGTCCTTAATTATTTAGTGAGCACTGCTGCCAATTTAAGAGGGAGTACAATTTATTTACATATATTTTATAGGCTCAATGAAAATACGCTAACAAAATGAAATGGAAAAAATACACCCACAAAGCTCTACAATATTTTATTTTTTTCTTTTCAGGCCCAATTGTTTTGGCGTATTTGCCTAAAATTTTGTTTTTTTTTTTTTTCATATTTATGTTGTCACTTTTTTT
Organism: Philhelius pedissequus; assembly: GCA_910595825.1. Classification (NCBI taxonomy): domain Eukaryota; kingdom Metazoa; phylum Arthropoda; class Insecta; order Diptera; family Syrphidae; genus Philhelius; species Philhelius pedissequus. The sequence goes on along the minus strand of OU343160.1, from coordinate 346,289,912 downwards.
CTGAATAATAAAAAGACAAAAAAAAATAATTTGACCACACAAAATTTTTTAATAGAAATGGAAAAAACGACAGAAAATCCTCCGTTATTTGGAATCAACACAAAGTGCAAAAAGAACGACGCGTAATGCGCAACCCCCTTCTTGACCCAATATAAGATTTGTGGAGGGTACGACTTTGGACTTATTCAAAGTTTTTTGTGTAACATTTATCTTCTGTCTGAATTCGACTTTATTTCACAAGAAATGTTCATCAATGTTTTGGGCCTAATTTCCAAAACCGTTTTGGAACTTACGCCTTAAAAAGCTGTTTTTCTGTACTTATTTCCAAACAAAGTTATTACGCCAAAATTTTTTGGACTTTTTATCCAAACATTTTTGCTATGCCTTAATTTCATGGAGTCATTTTATATAATATTTGTTTGGAGCAGTTCAATTAACCAAAATTATATGCTCTTTCAATTTGTTAGCTGCATTTTTTCTTGAATTAATTAAGCGCGTAATTCAATTAAGCGGTGTTAAATTAACAGAATTGATAGCTGTTCAATTTTTATTGCCATTTTTCAATCGCAATTTTATCGTTCAATTAATCAGGATTGTCAGCTAGTCGAGGAGCAGATAAGAATGGACTACTGTCCTTTTGTTATTATTTTGTAAGTAGTAGTTGATGGGAAAAACTTTTTAAAAATCTCAAGCATTTGTCATTGCGGCGTTCTTAAAATGCGCTGCAATTACGCATTTTAAATCGCTACCGGCTACATTTCAATGGTTTTCCGTACCACTTTTACCTCTGGCCTCTATTTAATATGTACGTTTGCATAATTGACCATTATTTTATCAACGTTTTCGAAATCTAAAATTTCATTTTGCCGTGCATTTGGTACTGCAGGTGCAGCGTGCAGTGCATATCAGACTTGTCAATTTATGACAAAGAGAAATAACCATAAAGCTTTTATGTTTTTTCAAATATCAATTTAACACATCACATTATTCATATTTACGTTGCCGCTATACGACTAATTTATTATTTTTTATTTGTCTAAAAGCTATTTCCTTAAAAATAGCGAACTCCAAGCACAAGCCATTTCGATTGACTCAATAAGTGAACATACATAAAATGTATAGCAAATTATGTAAATAATACACATCTTCATTACACTAAGCTTTTCGTCGACTCATTAAGAAAACCGTACCTCTACCTCTACCTAATTCTTTTATTAATTTAATCACACTATCTACCTACTCGAACGTAACATAATATAAACAACCTATGTTGGCTTCCATGCGCCTAACCTAGTTATTAGATGCAGGCGATTCCCATTTTGCCTTACAAGTTGTCCGTTGGCTTCCAAGTATTCGTTTTATTGTAGGTACCTATTGCTTTAAAAAAAAAGTTCAACCCTTCCAACTAAATACCACCCATCTCAATTAAAGCCTTTTGCTTATAACAAAAGAATTTGGTGCGTCGAAATGATAATCACTACTAAACCAAAACATCGATTTTACACCCTTCCCTCACGAGTATAGTCCCAAGGCTAATCCACTTTGATTGTTTTCAAAACTTTCTTTTTCGCTTGAAAACATTTTTTTTTATTGCTTTGTGATTTCGATTTGCAAATATTTTTGTATTACGAAAAACGAAAATATCAAAACAACGACAATTTTCAAAATAAGAAGAAAAGAAAAACAATTGAGTGAATACTTAATTCTTTGATGAGATATTTTTAAATTCTCTGTTTAGGTTCAGTATAGTAAGAGCTCGAGTGCTGTGTAGACGAAATGTTCTATGATCCCAGTACTATTGATTAATTTGTTTTGATTTAATTATTTGGTTTTTTAATATATGTATGTAATTTGTGTGTTTCAATAAAAAAAAAAAATAGGGACTTTCCGATGACCTACAAAACCGCGAAGAATTATTGGGAGAATTAAAGACTACCGCTAAGCCTCTAATTGAAACTTGCGATGGTCAAATTGTAGAACAAATTGAAGCAGCCGTCCAAGAAGCAGTCCTTGCATGGAATGACACATCTGGTAATCTCTTGGAACTTTGTACACGATACCAACGTGCTGTGCAACTCTGGGAAAAATATCGAAAAGCTTCAGCCGTCGTGAAGACTTACATCGAACAAGAAATGGACAGCGTAAAAGCCTTGGAGCAACCCTTGGATTTAAAACAACACGCCAAGGTAAGTCAATTATAACAAAATATTTTTTTTTTCAAAATTAACTTAACACAGATACATAAAGTGTAATGAAATATTTCATAGTTTTTTTTTTTTTTTTAATATTAATTTTTTTCAAAGTTTAAGTTCCAAAAGTTTGGAATTAAAATTCAGTTTTCTGTTTAATGCTGATAAGCAAATGCGGTTTTGTTTTGAAATTATCGCATTACAATACAATCCTTCACATATTTCTTATCTCATGTTTTGTTTTAAAATACTCTAAATAATGGTGATAACAACACAATAAGCGTCTACAGCCTCACTTTGAAATTGTTTTTAAAGAATGACGAAGTTGTATAAATTAAGACCGATATCTAAATACGGTTGTGTCGCTGCGGGATTCTTAAATTCTAATGCTAGAACGCTACATAATTAGTTCAACAATGATCGCAATTAGAATTATGGTGCCATAAATAGATCCTCAACTGTAACATTAGTGCTACTCTATGTTTTCGTATATATAATGTATGCATCGTGCATCTACCTGCAGTAATGTGTTTGCCTCCTTAATGATTATGTTATTTGTGTACGATCAGGGCAGAAGGATAGAAGCCATACAACAACAATTTTAATGAGATTGGAATTCTGTGCGATGACTCATAGAGGTTCACTTAATTCTTATTTATATTGTATCTTTCAGGAATCACAAGATGGCTTGGCAAATCAAAATGATAAACTAAATGAACTTCGAGAGATGGTATCACGGATTTCAGCTGATGTCGGATTAGATATATCGAATTTATTGCAAAGTGAGTTGGACTCTCTGGGTCAAAAACTGCAAGAAGTTAGAGAGAGCATCACAACTTTAGCAAATGTTGCCGAAACTAAAGATTTGGAACGAAGGAAGATTGATGAAAATGTATGTCAAGTCCGCACATATCTAAATAATGTTCAACAGGTGGGTTGAAATATATTTCTTATTTAAAATACAAAACAAGATAAAAAAAACATGTATATATTAGTGAAATGAAAATCTTTAAAACGGTCTAAACTGACAATAGAAATATTTTTAAAAAATCAAGCATTAAAAGGAATAGTATCCCTCCCATCGTTCTGAAGAGGTGTTCTTCAACGCTGGCAAAACCACTGCGTAAGCTTTTATATCTGTCCTACTCTACAGGTCTCTTTCCGAGTGGATGGAAAACAGCATTTGTCCAGCCTGTCCCTAAAAAAGGCGCATCTTCTTCACCATCTAATTACCGTCCAATTGCACTTACGTCCCTTCTTTCCAAGGTCATAGAAACGCTGATTAATTATCAGCTCAAGAAATATCTTGAAGAACGAAAGCTCCTTAATGACCGGCAGTATGGCTTTCGTAGCAATAGGTCCACTGGTGATCTGATGGTATATCTCACCGAACAGTGGCACAAATCTTTACATTGTTTTGGAGAAAGTAAGATTATTGCGCTTGATATTTCAAAAGCATTTGATAGAGTTTGGCATCAAGCTCTCCTATCGAAAATGCGTGCATTTGGTATCGATGAATGTCTTCTTCGTTGGATTAGAAATTACCTTTCGGACCGTTCAATACAAGTTCTATTGGACGGTTTCAAGTCTGATATTCACCAAATAAATGCTGGTGTGCGCCAGGGCTCCGTATTGTCTCCGACCCTCTTTCTCATTTTTATTAATGATCTCTTATCTGGAACTTCTAATCCACTTAATTGTTTTGCTGACGATAGTACTCTCAGCTTTTCATATTCGTTTTTAGATGCACCTCCTTGTTTTTCGGATGTGCAACTGGAACGGCAGCGTATGATAAGCTCATTAAATTCTGATCTTGACAGCATTGTCCAATGGGGAATTAAAAACCGTGTAGAATTTAATGCTTCAAAAACTCAGTGCTGTCTTCTGTCGTTAAAGAAGAACCCACCCCCCATGCCGCTATCCATGAGCGGCACTAGCATTGAAGAAACCGATCAGCTTTCAGTCCTAGGCATGTGCAAAACAGACCACCTCTTGTGGAATGAACACATATTTGATGTCGCCAAAAACTATGCAAAGTGTTTGGGCTTTCTTCGAAGGTGCAAGAAATTCTTCTCCCCGTCTGATCTGGCTGTAATCTATAAGGCCTTCATTCGTCCAAAACTGGAGCATAACTCGCACATTTGGGCAGGAGCTCCCAAAACTCATTTGAATCTTTTGGATAGAATTCAAAACAGAGCTCTAAGAATGATTGGCGATAGAACTATAGTGGAAACATTTACATCTCTAGAACATCATCGAAATGTTATATGTCTCTCACTATGTTATCGCTATTTTTATGAAAAATGTTCGAGCGAAATAGCCATTTGCATTCTTCCCCTTAAACTTTTCAACCGTAATACTAGCGCTTCTAGGAATGCTCACCAGTTTACCCTTGAGCCCAGCTTCGGTCGTACTGTTAAGTACAGAGAATCTTTCTTTAGCCGTACAACGCGAATGTGGAATACTCTACCCGGCTCTATTTTCGCCTCCCATTTTGATATTCAGAAATTCGAAACCAATGTGCATCGGTATCTCCTCTTGCATCCTTCCCTACTTTCCTAACCCTCGCACTGTTCTTGTTCATTTTAAGGGTAGTCAAACCCCTTTAGTGCGCGCATCCGTTAAAAAAAAAAATGCAATTCAGTTATTTAACGAAACTATTGCTTAGAATAATAATCATTTGTACTTGCGATATACGGCATGCTTTGCAATTCCGTCTATTTATCTGTCTGTAGGCCGATCTACAGCCTAAACGGCTGTAGCGATTTTCTTCAAACTTGGTACTTGGTATTTTTGGTGATTGGCTCAATTCTTTTTTCTATTCTTTTTTTTTTCAGTCCCTTAAATAATGGCACCTGCCATCATTTTTTTTGTTAAATCTATTTTATCTCGAAAACGGTCCAAAGATTTTGATAAAAAAAAATCAGCGCACTATTCTAAGAGTAGTCTACATTTTGGTTAAAAACTTTAATTAAATAAAATGTTTGCCATAAAGCCGTTCTTTTATTATTTTTGACTTTCTCATTATCGGCTCAACGGATTTCGATCAAAATGTTTGTACAGGAGAACTTTCGGATTCTTAATAATACTGCCTATCATTTTTTTTTGGATTTAAATACCCAAAATTGACAAACAAATTTTTTGTAAGAAAAAAATTAACCAAATTTTGTATATGTATACAAAATTAAATGAAAAACGATTGTGAAAATATATATAGTGTTTTGTCTTTTCTACTAAGAATCTTGAGCTTACGGATGTAGTCGAACATAAGAGAAAGTACGTTAGATCCAGTCGTGTATTTTATTTTTTTTATTTTTATTTGTAAGTTAAATGGACTTACAAGTTTTGTAATTAAAAACATTCAACTAAACATTTTGATTAAACTTGATATTACGATGATCACGAAAAAAGTGGTTCCCACAATTGCGCTGTACCTCGATCATTTTAAGTGATACCTACCATAGAGCAGAAACTGATTTTTAGCCCCAAAAATATATTTCCAAATGGATCGCATACAATTTTTTAAAATTCAAATTAACAGAAATGTTGTACACAGAAAACTGAGTAATAATAAACTGCTATAGCGATTTTTAAAATTTAGTTCCATAAATAAATGCGCATTTTATTTTCTCTCTATTAAATTAAATCTCTATCTCTATTAAAAGAGAGAAATTTGATACAAATTTTTTTAATTTCTCAAATTTTACAGCGATTTAAAATTTAATGGATGGATTGTGAAAAATTTTTGTCTAAATGAAACAATGATTAAACTACATTTGTATTTTGAGTGTGCTACCACCAAGTTTTTCTCATATTATTTTTGGCTAGAATTATAGCTATTTCACGACTTTCCAAGGTCTACTTTTTCATTTTAATTGAAAAACTTCTTGTGCATTCATTGTGTATTGAACCATAACCAAGCTGCTTAGAAGCCAACGCACTACGCATCACGCCACCGAGCCAACATGATCAAACCTAATGCAGGTTTTTCTGTTTATCAATTGCATTGAAACGACTAGCGCTTTTATTAGCCACACAAGTTTGTTGTTGCCCATTCGGGTTCTTTCTTATTTTCTCCTTAATCGTTTATAAGCCAACATTTTTGTTTTCATATAAGGAGGGAGGCTTTTACATGAAAGATTTGACACTGGCCACTTTTATTTATATTATATTCAATTTTTTTATGATTTATGAATTTTAGCAAATTAAGTAGACATACCTAATTGAGAATGGCAATTTTTTTTTCCTTAGGACATGGCTCGTTCTCCAACAAATCCTAAAGAAAGTGAAGATCAGTTGATTGCTTTACGAAATCACCTTCAAACATTAACCAAGACTGAGGAACAATTAAAACAAATTCAGGACAACAATATCGACAGTAACAACAGTTCAGACTCATCAATAATCGATGTTCTGGAATTATGGCAACGTGTTTTCCAAGAGACATTCCAAGAGTACCATCGTTTATCATCGCGATTGGTCCGAAGCCAGAATAGTACAGAAGCACTGAAACTCTGGCGGCAGTATTTACAGCATGTGCAATCCTTCTTATCATGTTCGATTCCTGACGACTACAATAGTCTAAGTGAACAACGCCATCTTTGTGAAATTCATCAAAATCTACTTGTAAGCCAACAGTCTGTCCAATCAATTCATACGGAATCGAATAAAAATGATGACAATGGCAATGTGGAACAATTCAAAGTCCTTACTAATTTGCATAATGATACCCTCTCTAGGATTATTCAAAGGAATAAAGAAATCGAAACCAGGATGAACGCATGGAATATCTACCGCCTGGAATTAAATACACTCTTTGAATGGCTAAAAGAGAGAGAAAAAGAAAGGTCCATGTTGCAACTGAGATATATTCATCTTAAGAGAGTTCCAAGACTAAAGCAGAAAATTACCGAGCTTATTAATCTTATTCCTGTTGGCGAGGAAATGACTGATAAGCTGAAAGACCAGCAAAAACTACTATTGGCTTTTAGTGATGATGCTTTAGCCACATCTATTCGAATGGAACATGCGTCAGTCAATCAAAGAATACAAAACCTGCGAGCCGCTCTTGAAACCTGGAATAACTTCTTGCAAAAAATAAGTCAGCTCTCGGAAAGTTTTGACAGCAAAGTAACGCATTTAAGGACAGAATTTGAAAATGGACAAGCATTAGTTGAAGAAACAACCAACAATCTACCAACAGACCCGAACAGAATCTACGAAAGATTAAATGTTTTAAGGAATAAAAGAATACATATTGCAAGTATGGTTCAAGAACTCGAAAGCCTTAACGTTAATCAAGAAGAATTGAAAGAGTGCATAAGTCCACATGATATGAAATCCATTCGACAAACCATCTGGATTTTGTGGCAACAACACGCAGATTTAGATTATCAGCTCTCGAATTTAATCAATACCATCGAGGACAGACTGTCATTGTTATCAGTATTCAACTCCCGCTTCGAACGAATTTTGTCGTGGATAAATGAACTTGAATCACGAATTGAAAAATCTTCGGATATGAGTTCATTGCAAAATCCTGAAGAATCTGCCAAGAATCTGGAGAAACAAATTCAGTCTGAACTTCAACTGCGCGAAAAAGACCGCGAGTGGTTATTGTCAACAAGCAGAGAATTACTTTCTTTGTACAAGGATAGTCCTGATGCAGAAACCATACGCGCTGATGTTCAACAAAAATCTGACGTTATTATTGACCGCTGGGAAAGATTGAAATATCTCTGTAAACAGCGGTCAAACAAAATATCAGATCTCAAAACAACATTAATCCGACTTGATGAGCGGATAGCTCTGATTCGCCAATGGATGCTGGAAACCGAAACAAAGATTGCTGAAACAATTGTTTTCGAATCGCATATGCCACCTGTTATGGAGGCAAAACTAAGCGAACACGACGTCATTCAGCGTTCTATTGAAAATCAAAGTAGTAATGTAGGTGAAGTTCTTAATCTTGCCGAAGTTCTTCTTAGTGACTCAGATACGTGGAAAGTCCATCTAAACACAAATAACCTTCAACTAAACGTCCAAAATCTTGAAAAGAGGTGGAAGAACGTCTGTAGACTTTCGACAGAAAGAAAAGCAAAGATTATCAGAATATGGAATCTGTTGCAACATCTTGTGAAAATAACCACTGATAACAAGTCTTGGGTGAGCAAACAGGAGATAAGTATTTCAATGTTAGAGAAGGATTTGAATTCTCTTTCGAGAGATGAAATCACTGAAAGGCAAAGAAGTGTCCAGGAATTAATCTCAAATATCAAGTCTAACAATTCCAAGTTCATTGAATTGGAACAATGCTATGCCAAAATTATAACAGAACATGGAATCGACCTCGAAAATATGCAGAAACTGACTATGCCTACAAAAGTCTTAATCACCAAATGGAAAGCACTGCTTCCAAGATGCTTTGTTGTTCTGGATATGATAGACAAGGAAGCGAAAATTCAAAGAGAGTTCATGACTGCGCGCGATAAGATTATTACCATTCTTACGGACATTAATTCTCAGCTTGATGAGGTTGAGAAGCTTGATCCACAAACAAGTTTGAAAAACCTTGAACGATTGGAACGAAATTTCAACCAATCAAATGAAGTTGTGAAGCAAGCTGATATTTTGGGAGACCAGGCTAAGAAACTGAAACAAACAGACGCTTCAACCATTGTAGACCTTATAACAGAATATACAACACTATGGAAAAAGATTCAGCTCAAAATCACCCAGATCAAGACGACTCTGTTGACCAAGGTGTCTGCAGTAGAAGCTCCAATTAAAGCATCGAGGTTACTGGAAAGTGATGCAGGTGTTCAGGTTGATACTCTTTCCAAGAAGAAACAACTTCCTCGTATGACCTCAATAACCCCCAAAGATGCATACATCATGGAACTCGAAACTGCAATCATAGAATGCAAGGGCAACTTGGAAAAACTTCAGCAAGCTATAACGGACAAAACTCGAAAGCCCGGTCCTCAACGAATCTCGAAATTAATGGCTAATGCTCAATCATCTACCGAACTAATGAAACATTTGAGCACAATTCTTATAACAGAATGTTCCGCTAGTAATACAGAAGCTAATTCTGAGTTGGTCAACGAATTGATTTTGCAATATGAGACCCTACAATCTCAATGGAAGGCACGTCAACAACACGAAGAAAATTCAAGGTATGTACTCGCAGAATATTATTCTATCACTTGTTTTTTGCTTGGATTGGTTTTCGGTTTGGTTTTTATTCGATTTAAGCTTGAACAAAATTGTTTATACTCACATTGGATATGGAAGAGTTGTCAAAGATTGCAATCATTTTAGAATTGATTTCTTAATTAATTCATTTTTAATTTTCACTCACTTACTTTTATTCAAGCATTGAAATTGTACGCCATAATTATTAATGAAATGCATGTATTCACTTACAACTATTTCAATTACACATCAGGTGCTTGCACTAAATGCGTTCGTAAACCTTTTGCATAAATATTCTGCTAAAGAGTACCAGTGAAGACTTATTGGCTATTATGAAGTTTCAGACCATAAGAAAATGGATTTAAAGAATAAAAGTTTGTGAAATCATTCCGCATTGTGATTCGTTTTTCAAGTTTCCAAATAAATGCAACATTTTATCCATTAAATTCTTTTTTTTTTTTTCATTTACAAGAAATCAACGCTAAAATAATGAATCTTTTAAAGTCTTCCAAATTGGTTAAATTTATCACAAGCTAAACCCTAAAACCCACATCCTGTTTTCGAATTTTACTAATTTCTTTTTCATGTTCTCTCTATACTAATGCTGCTCACTTTCAATTATAACATCTTCAAAAAAAATTGTGCACAGGTCTAATATTCCTGCCGCTTATAATCTCACATGTCCACAGTAAGTATAAAAGTGCAAATAAAGAAAAACTAACATTTTTTTTGTATTCGAGTTGGTTGATTGAATGAAACTTTTCAATTACATATTACATTTTGTCTAATAAATTGTTAACAGTGATCCCCCGATCCCCGGTTGTTTTTCAATTGTAAGATAATATAATCAATCAAAATAATAAAATATAGATCAATACAGTTTTCGACATATAAAATTAATTAAATTTTGCTTTAGATTTTCTACATATATGCCATAATTTCGATTATGAACTTGAAGTTGTTCCATTACCTAGGCTTTTGATTAAACAGTTTATTTCAATTTTGAAGTTTATTACAAAAAAATCGTCTTTTTCCGTAGATGAAGATTATATCTACTATACTACTGAGAGTAATCGTTTTTCGGGAATTAAGTAGGAAATAGGACTGGCGATTTAAAAATAATCTTGTGTGAAAAGATTTACCTAGACAAAAAACTTGTACTTGTACCACAAAAAAGAATTTTTGATTGTGATATTTTAAAATTTTAAAAACAATACGAAACGAATTTTTATGTCGGATCGAAACATAAGCAAATAATGTACTTGCCAAAAATTCAAGAGTTGACCAACTTTCAACTAGGGAATTGAAATGTGAAATTCTTGGTATTTTTATGATAATACAAGTTTCGGGGTTATCTTCATTGGCAATTGCAAAAATAATTGACAGTAAAAAAAACAATACAACTATTTAAAGTTGTTGATTCAATTGATGAGGCGGATTGGTTGGTCTCCAGTGGAAGACCACCCAGAACACATCAACACTGTAGACAAAAAAATGTATTTAATTTAAGTTTTTGCAATGTATGTGTATAAAGAAACTGTCGATTCCAAAACGTCGAACCATGTTTACATATCTTCCTTCAACAACCAACAAAACTTTTCGGCTTCTTTATCTTCACTTCCTTATGATGACCAACTTTCTGAAAAATACATAAAAAATAAATATCTAACTTAAGGAACATCTATATTTCTGCTTCGATAATTTCTGACATCGATGTTTTTCAATATCGCTCACCCCTACACGATAGTGTTGTTAATGTTAAATTTGAGTTTGGCATAGTGCGTGCAAGTATGTGAGCTCTTCTGGTTTTGATTCTGACTTATAGCTTTATCATTCAAGAAAAGATTGGCCGTTTCTGTGAAAAGATCGGATCTTTTTGAGTCTTCAAAAATTCTTTCCTAACAAAAAGCAAATCTAGATCAAATCTCAAGACTAAAGATCTGATCTCTGATGGGTTGGCAGATTTGTTCTAAATAAAAGCACGAATACATGTAAAAAGTATTTTCTATTAAGGGTCGAATGGAAAATAGTCAACTGATGAGTCCATGTGAGATCGCCGGGACGAAACGCCAATTTTTGTTGGACTAAAGGCCGTTAAAAGCTATTTTGAATGGAAAATATTTTGTTGTTAATTACTTGTGAACTAATGCTTAACTATTTTAAAAAAAGTTAACAAATAATGGACGAAGATGTTAATAATTTTTGGTTTTTGATTGCTTCATGTTCGTCTTCCTCGTCATCTGATGATGAAGATATGTTTTTTTCATAAATGTATGTGTCAGTCATTCACCAATATCATAATTAAATCTGGAAATAAGTTTCATTGAAAAGATCAAATTTCGATTTTGGGAGGAGATCTTTAAAATGCTAATTCAACTCGATATTAAAATCCAAAAGGAAATTTGTCTTCTATCCAGGAGAAAACGGTCATTTGATACCAATTGAACAGTTTTAGAAGCATTCTGAAGCCTTCCGGACGACCAATCGAAAAAAGATAAAGAAACGTTTTGCTACTTTAAAATCTAGACGAAATTTTTAACGTTAGGGTACTTTTTGTCGTTTGAAATTTTGAAAAAGGCGACTCCTATTTTAAAACTTATTTTTTAGACTCAACTCCCATTTGGAAACTGATGTAGAGTAGCTGTTAAATGTTTAAGATTTTGAGCTATCATGTTTTGAATTATATGTATACACATGTACATATAGCTTATTCCAAATATTGAAGGCGAAACGCAATTTTAACTAATTTAATAAATCAAAAATCTGATTTCAAATCTACTTTTTCGAGAGTTGAGAAAGCCGAAAGTTGATAAGCTCTAGAGTTGAAAATCGGAAGTAAAATTTTAAGCTTTGAGTGAGAAAAATAAAGTCACAAGTTGAAAAAAAAAAAAATCAAGTTGTGTTCAAGTTTGTGTGAAGAAATTTGACCTTTATAGTAGAGTACTTGTAAATATTCTTTGTTAGATTTGGGGACTACTGTATTGTGGAAACATTGGCATACATTTTAATCCATAAATTACATTTAAAATTCATATAGCAATATTTTTTTTTATTTTTGATATATTTCTAAGCATTTTCAAATTTCTTTACTATTCTTAGTGATGTTGGCCGTTTAACATGTCCTCTTTGTACCCAGCGAAACTGGCAACAAATTGATAATGACTTGTGGAGACTTGAACAATGGTTGCAATTTGCAGAAAATACCCAACGTTCACAAACATCTCCGCCCAGCAATATTGAAATCCTAGAAGATATCGTTCAGGACCATCGAGAATTCTTGTTAGATCTAGAAAGTCACAAAATAATTATAACTTCGTTGAATGTCGTCGGTGATCATTTGGCAACTCACACCTTAGATACTGACAAGGCTCAGCAATTAAGAGCAAGATTGGATAATGATAATTCCCGCTGGAATACTGTTTGCATTAATGCAACCAAGTGGCAAAGTCTCTTGCAGACAGAATTGATGGGCAACACCGAGTTTCATCAGATCATTGATGAACTGTGTACTTGGCTGGCGCAAACCGAACAAAATATTAAGGCCTCAGAACCGGTAGATTTGACAGAAGATCGTAAAATTTTGGAAGTAAAATTCCGCAAGTTCAAGGAGTTGCGTGCAGAATTGGAACGTTGCGAGCCTAGAGTTGTTAGTCTGCAAGATGCCGCTGATCAACTATTAAAAGCCGTTGATGAAAGTGAGAGCTCTTCGCTCACTTATACAAGGTAAGTTAGATAAAACAACCAAGTGGGCGGAAGGAATATTAGTTTCAAAAAAGCCGCTGTCTAGTAACTTTTGCACAATAGAAAATCATAGTTATCCATTGTATAGATTTTTGTATTTTGCTCTAAACTTTTTTTTTTAATTTTTTTGGTATGCACAAAAAATATCGTATGGTAAGAAATAATTAGTTAAGTATGTAATTGTTTGGATTTCAATTTCAAAACTACTCATGGAAATAGCTTGAAAGAAAAAGAAAACATTTTATTCAAAAAGGACATATTTGCCTTTTTAATATCCATTTTAGCAATACAGACCTGTAATTCTGCCTGTAGATCGATCTTCATCCTAAATGGCTGACACGATTTTCTTCAAAACTTGGTACTTAAGCATCTTAGGTGATTGTCTTAAATAGATTTTGAATAGTTTTTTTAGCCCCAAAAATAAAAATTTTGGGTACTATCTTAATTATCTCGAAAACGGTTTAAAAAATTTTGATGTAAAAAAAGTATGTGCACTACATTAGGTATAGTCTACATTTTGGTCCAACATAATTCGTTACCAACGGCACCTTCCAAACAACCATTTTTTTTTTGATTTTCGACTTTCTCATAATTGGCCCAATGAATTTCGATCAAATTTTTATATAAGAAATCCTTCGTATTCTAAATGATACTGCGTACCAAAATTTTCCAAAAATATATATATATCAGTCTTTCAGTCTGTCAGTCTGCCAGTCTGTCAGTCTGTCAGTCTGTCAGTCTGTCAGTCTGTCAGTCTGTCAGTCTGTCAGTCTGTCAGTCTGTCAGTCTGTCAGTCTGTCAGTCTGTCAGTCTGTCAGTCTGTCAGTCTGTCAGTCTGTCAGTCTGTCAGTCTGTCAGTCTGTCAGTCTGTCAGTCTGTCAGTCTGTCAGTCTGTCAGTCTGTCAGTCTGTCAGTCTGTCAGTCTGTCAGTCTGTCAGTCTGTCAGTCTGTCAGTCTGTCAGTCTGTCAGTCTGTCAGTCTGTCAGTCTGTCAGTCTGTCAGTCTGTCAGTCTGTCAGTCTGTCAGTCTGTCAGTCTGTCAGTCTGTCAGTCTGTCAGTCTGTCAGTCTGTCAGTCTGTCAGTCTGTCAGTCTGTCAGTCTGTCAGTCTGTCAGTCTGTCAGTCTGTCAGTCTGTCAGTCTGTCAGTCTGTCAGTCTGTCAGTCTGTCAGTCTGTCAGTCTGTCAGTCTGTCAGTCTGTCAGTCTGTCAGTCTGTCAGTCTGTCAGTCTGTCAGTCTGTCAGTCTGTCAGTCTGTCAGTCTGTCAGTCTGTCAGTCTGTCAGTCTGTCAGTCTGTCAGTCTGTCAGTCTGTCAGTCTGTCAGTCTGTCAGTCTGTCAGTCCGTCAGTCTGTCAGTCTGTCAGTCTGTCAGTCTGTCTGTCTGTCAGTCTGTCAGTCTGTCAGTCTGTCAGTCTGTCAGTCTGTTAGCCTGTCAGTCTGTCAGTCTATCAGTCTGTCAGTCTATCAGACTGTCAGTCTGTCAGTCTGTTAGCCTGTCAGCCTGTCATTCTGTCAGTATGTCAGTACAGCAAAAACGGGGGGGCCGAATTGCTTCAAACCTGGTATATAGAGTTATGTATTGTACATAGGGGAAATTGAATTTTTTTTAGCGCAAAAAACAATGGTACCTGCCATATAACCGTTACGTTAAAGCCTAATTTTCTCGGAAACGGCTATAACGATTTTGTTTGAAAAATCAGCGCAGTTTTTTAGGTACGACCGATCATATGGTTGAAAAAAAATTGTTTAAAATGTCTTAAAACGGTATTTTCCTTGGTACCGTTTTTTTTTCCTTTTGACTATCTCATAAATGGCTTAACCTATTCTTTCGCAATTTCACATATGTATATATAGGTATTGGTTGCCCAATTTTTACTGCGTACCAATATTTTTAATTCATTTTTTTTTGTATTTTTAAAAGCATTTTTAAGAAAGAAATTAAAAAAATTATATTCTGAAAACTGCTCAATAATATATTTATAGAAATTATGGTTATATGTATTTGCTAAATACCTATGAATTGGCGTTTTCGATTTTTTTTTTAATTTTTTTTCAAAAAGTTTAAAAAAAAACTTTTTCTCAAAAACCGCCCCACAGGTTTTAAAATTTTTTTTCTCATAGATTAAAATTTTTACAAGAAGTTAAATGGCGTACTGTTTTTTGAGACCAAATAAGTTTATGTATTTTTTTCTGAATTTTGAATTATTTTTTCTTGGATTAAGCCGATTTAATCTTTTGTTTTTAAGCATATATTATTAAATATTTAAGATTGTCATACCAATTTTTTATAAAAAAAAATTAATGAAACTTTGTGTAAATAAAAAATAAAGTAAAAAGCGACTTTTAAAATATATTTCGACTTTTAATAGAAATCTTACATTCGATGTGATCGAACATAAGATCAAGTTCGTGCGATCCAGTCGTGCATTTTATTTTATTTAAATTTCACCTTTTATACCCGCCCGTACGATTTTCATCTCTTGGAGCCCCAACATTCTCAACTCATGCGGATCACTATGCCACCCGTGGTTTAAAATGAGATCATAAAGAGCTAATTCTTAAATCCACTGGGCCAACAAAAAATTCCTTCCTAACTTTTTATTCCTTCTAACTAGTGCCGAGCAATTTAGGTTGCATTTATAAACAGGCATATAGATAAAATTAAATTAATTTTAGTCTTCTGGACAGCACGACGAATACGATGACTGGCGGTTAAATATTATTTTAGACTTTCATTTTTTAATTAATTTATTTATTTAACAAAATAAACCATTGAATAAATTTATAAAATTATTTAGCAATTAAAGACATTAGGGCAACCGGACCATATATATCATTTTATCGGCTTATGTTTTTTTTTTTAATTTTCAGGTTAAGAAGATGAGTCCTTTGTGTCACAGTAATTTTTTAAATTTAATTTTTGTTAAGCTTAAAAACCATTTCAAGCGTTTCTTTATTCAATGTTTAACAATTGTTTGGGACATTAATACCTTGCCTTTGGAGCTTGCGAAGCGGACAAAGAAATTAACACCCTCTATGCCTTGCTCACGCGACTTCGTCCATCCGCTTAGGATATTATGGAATTATGTCCTGCTATATTTGGTTATGTCCCTATACCGAACATAAATAGCCCAAACCAAAAAAAAAAAAAAAATACATTATACAAAAAAAAATTTGTGGAAAGGTTCGTTCTTGTTCCCCAGCATTGCAAGTCGAATATTTTTGTTCGTTTCTTTTGATTTCTTAACATGAATTAATTTTAAATTTCTTAACACAACACTTAAGCTATTGTTGTATGAAATAAAATACTTTGTAAAATAATTATACAAAAAAATGAGATTTTGTGTTCGTCCGCCCATATCAACATTTTATCATTTTGTGTGAAAGACTTTTATGTTATCTTAATTTATCCATAGAACTCTTTCTAGGTTAACCGACCTTAGGCTTCGCCTGCAATCATTGCGCAGACTATCAGGAATTTATATAGTCAAACTGGGTGCAGTACTTGGTTACGATGGAGAAAATCTGGGAGTATCATTACATATGCTTTCAAATGAAGTAAGTTTACATTTTGCTTTGCCTTGAATAAACCGTATTTGATTTGAGAAGATTTTGTTTGCACAAAGGTATTTTGACAAATGCTTTCACATTTTAATCTATTTGTTTTGGCAGATCTATGTAAACAATAATATAAAACATTTTTTCTTAGAATTTTTTTTTGTTTTCGTTTTGTAAGTTTTAATTTGATGTCCTTATTTTACTTTGTTTTTGTTACGCAGCTTCTGGAACAATCCGAATCAAGGATTCAACCTTCTTCTTCCTCTATTACGGCATCATCGCACAACACTGAAATTGCAAAGTAAATACTAGAATTATTTTTATTTTAAATTTAGTTTCTTTCGTTGTATATCCTTAAGTAAATATAGTACGAATAAAATTCTTAAAGGGTCAGTTTATAATAAAAAATTAGTCTTCACCAAAATTCATCAAACAAATCCAAAATTTTTTCCCCCAAATCAACTTATTTTTTAAATATGAAAATGCGGAAACCTCACACATATAAACTGACTCTATAGGATTTGTTCTGGTTTGTAATTAAGAGTGATTTAGTAAAATTTCCAAACTACGTATTACTTAAATTCATCACGTTTGTATTTCTTCAAAAAAAAAACAAGATAAGTCAATGGACAATACAAGCTAAAGTATGAAGCTCTGTGATCTTATAAGCTTTTGCTTGCAACGTTTAGCCGAACATGCCAATGATTCTTAACTCATTTCGTTTGTTTTATTTATTTTTTTAGTTCCGCAGATGCTGCCGACGGAGATGTTATCAACACCACTGTTCTAGCACGCGGTTATCGATTTTTAGGCCGCGTTGTTCGTGCATCGCTTCCCATACAAGCTCTCATGTTGCTATTACTGGGTGTTGCCACACTTGTGCCCCACGGTGAAGACTACACTTGCATGTTCTCAAATACATTTGCTCGCAGTTTGGAGCCCGTGTTATCCTACCCCAATGGACCACCACCAACCTAAAATCCCAAATCGTTCCCAAACCCTTTAAAATAATATCAGTGATAATTTTATATATAAAAAAACAAAAAAAAAACAGAACTACATATTTAGTTCAGTGATTGATTCAAAAGGAAAATTCTCATACCTACATTATAATAAAAACGCACATAATTATGTTTATAAATCATTGTCAAATCGATAACCTACATACATACAAAAACGAAAAAAATATACATATACATATATATGCTTGTTTATTTAGGTCACATGACATTGCTTCCGACTCGTAGGTATGCATTTACGAGCCTCAGAAGCAAGACTTCAATTCTTTTAGTTGAAACTTATCTCCCCTTGTTTTTTTTTTACTTTAAGAAACGAAGAAATCATTTGCTGATCTAAAAAAACAAGAAACTGCTTTTTGAATTAAAACAAAAATAAACACAAAACATGTATCCTATAACGGTGCTAAACCCCTAAAGAACAAAAATATAATTTTCCTACATTTATTTGTTAGAGTTTGTTTATATCAATCAAAAATATTGAACAAAATAATCCATCCAATTTTTTTATTTAAACATTTTATACTTTGTTTATATATTATATTTTATAACAATATTTTTTTTTCGTTTAAAAAAGCTTACAAAATGTAAAAAAAAAAATGTAACAGAAACGTAGTATCCTATGATAAAATAAAAGAAAAATATTTATATAAAAAACTTTGTTACTTGCATTAAACGAATATTTAAATTTAGATTAAAAACATTGTACCTATTACACTTTAATATAATCGAAATGAAAAATTTAAAAACTGTTTTTAAACTATATTTGCACAAAATAATAAGGTTCAGGTCAGTGGCGCATTTACCTTCTCGGCGCCCTGAGGCACGCTCAGTGCCTACCGCGCCCTTTTTTAATACTATGCAAGGGTCGTATTTGAATGGGCTAACATCGAAGAGTTATGGGACAGGGTTGTCTTTTTGGGGGTGAGGAATTTTAATGCGGCGGTAGTATTTTCGAAATATGTCACATGTGATTGTTTTTAATACATTTGATAGAATTTGTGTAAGCACAATTGAATTACTAAGTGTTTCCTATACTTGTTTGGCGAAAATATATTTTCCCTTATATTTCAACGATGAACGTAAGATTTAAGACTGAGAACCCGTCAAATATTTTTTATACTGCAATGGGGTATTGCGTATAATCTATTGCAATTAATTTAATAATAAGATCTTGTATATATATAAGAAGTTGATTGCTTTTGTCCTTAAATTAAATGGTGTATGTCTTAATGACTTATTATTTTCTCCTAGAGCTTTGGGGGCTCACGACCTCATGACACTGCCTCTGGAGCCACGCTTGCGTGTTGTGAAAACACAATTAGTTATAGGTCTTTGGTAGTATTATATTAGAAATGGAATTGGTATATACATTTTCTTATAAAAAAATCCAACAACTTGTTGATTGGAACATGAGTTTGGTGTGAGAGTAGATAATTTCCGAGGGAAACTATTTTTTATTTCTAAAGCGGGAAAGAGAATTCTGAATGTTCGGATCTGCTGTTTTACATAATATTATATTGTATTAATATTAAAAAAAAATATATTATATTATATTAAAATTTAAAAAAAAAAATTTAAAAAAAAATTATTATCCAATGTGAAAGTTAAAAGTTAACTAAATAAAGTGAAAAATTAAATAATTATAATAGGAATCCAAAATGTTCAGCATCGCACTTAGAATTTTGAATGAAGAGCAGTTTGAAGAAAACCGATATCGACAGCCATGAGCGTTTAAATACTTGCTGCATGTTCTCACAAAATCCTCTCTAAAGTCCTGCAAATGTTTGAGGAGCAGCTGTCCTGTCCACAATGGATGTGTAAAATATATAAAACGACTGAAGAAAAAAAAAACGTTTTGCAGATGGGATTTTCGGTGTTTTTTATCTCAAAAATAATTAAAATTTTATTTATTTTAAA
Source organism: Philhelius pedissequus (assembly GCA_910595825.1). NCBI lineage: Eukaryota > Metazoa > Arthropoda > Insecta > Diptera > Syrphidae > Philhelius > Philhelius pedissequus. Next base: position 346,270,293 of record OU343160.1, on the reverse strand, counting down.
GTAAAAAACTTAAATTTTTTTTCAATTCTCCAACAAAAGTGTCGGAAAAAACGAGCGCCAAAGGGGAAAAATTTTCCCTTTTTTGGCATTTGGAATGCCAACTTTTTCCTGAGTATTTTTCTCATATTCGAAGTTTGTTTAGAATAGGAGAAATGGAAAAGGGAAACAAATCCTGGGAGTTTTTTTTTGTTTGTAATAAGAGAGTAGGGAAAAGGAAAATAGTTCCATGGGAATTGTCATTTAGAATTAGCTGATTACTCATTAATATTACATTCTGAAAAAAAACATTGGTCACTTTTTCTTCACTATCAAGTCTTTTTAAGTCACTTTTTTCACTATATAAAAAAATATCTTGCGTATTACGCAGTTTTTTTTTTATTTCAAGGCCCATAGGTAAGTGCAAAAATCGTGTCCGATCATAATTAAAATCTATCTATGGCGCCCGCGTATTGTTCAAAACCGGTTTCTTATCGAAGTCAGGGCAGAGATTTAAATTTCGTATTTTTAGATACCAAAAATGATGAGTACCCCATTGGGATGACATTAACCTTTTTCTTTGTTTGTTTGCGTAATATTTTTTTTTAGATTAAAATAAAATATAATACAAAATTTGCCGCCCCCTACAAGTTGCCGCCCTAGGCTCGAGCCTCACGAGCCTATTGTTTAATACGCCAGTGTTTCAGGTTCAATTAGGCCTATTTTGTAGAGTAAGAGAGAAATCATATGAGTTGAAGTAGAGTTTACATTCCAAAATAACATTATTGAGTTAAATTTTGAGTTGTGTTTGAGTTAATCCTTGAATTTTTGTCAGTTTACTTTGGGGCTCAATTCCACAAGCTTATTACCCGTGTAAGTATTATATTCATGCTAAAAATATGTTTGAAATGTGAATAATTTCTTATAAATCAATAAAATTCACTTTTGTGGAGTCTAAAAAAATTTACAAATACAGTGAAGCCCACGTAAGTGATACTCGCTTAAGTGAAAAACCCGCTTAACTGAAAAAATGTCTGATTTTTTGTCGTTTCGCAAGCGGGTTTCGCTCTAATAGCATTCTGGTAGTGCGGCTAAAGAAGGAATCTTTGCACTTAACATTATGCTTTGTCCGAAATCGTGCAAAAGAATAAACTTTTATGAATTCCTTAAATGCGGGATTTTAATGTAAACGGTGATTTTTTAAGAGCTTGGTTTTTGAAAATTAAAAAAAACACAGAAACTTGTAAAAAGTGAATGAAATTTTTATTTGGATCGATAAATCAATTTCTGCCATTTACTTTTTAAAAATAATTTCACTTAAATGTTGCCCGCGGCTACGCTTCAGGTGGTCCATTCTGAAGGTCCAATTTTGGCAAACTTTTTCACACATTTCGGCCGGAATCTCACCAATGACGCGTTCAATGTTGGCTTCCAAGGCAGCAATCGTGTTTGGCTTGTCCCCATAGACAATAGACTTAACATAGCCCCACAAAAAATAGTCTAACGGGGTCAAATCACATGATCTTGGTGGCCAATTGACTGCGCCAAAACGTGAGATCAACTGCTCACTAAATTCGCCTCTCAATTGATGCATGGTTTCGCGTGCAGTGTGGCATGTGGCACCGTCCTGTTGGAACCACATGTCGACCGAGTTCAATTCTTGCATTTTCGGCAAAAAAAAAATCTGTTATCATCGAACGGTACCTTTCTCCATTGACCGTAACCCTGCGGCCTTCATCGTCCTAGAAGAAGTACGGCCCAATGATGCCGCCTGCCCATAAACCGCACCAAACTGTGCATTTTTCGGGATGCATTGGTAGCTGCTGAATTGCCTCTGGCTGCTCTTCACTCCAAATACGGCAATTCTGCTTATTCACGTATCCATTTAGCCAAAAATGAGCGGAAAAAAAACGGACGTAGCTTGCGAAACACATTTTCACAGAGCACGAATTTTGATAATAAATTTCAATAATTTGCAAACGTTGTTCAGGCGTAAGTCTATTCATGATGAAATGGCAAACAATACTGAATCGAAATGTCAAATGTTCGTGGAATTTGTCATGTGTGATCTGTCAAAAATATAAACGTGAAAAACCAAGTAGCAAAAAAATCACCCGTTATACCTAATTAGTTTAAGGGGCTGAAAAGTATATCTCTCACTAGAACTATGCTTACAATCATTAAATAATGTAACATTTTTTAAATAGTATTATGTTAATTTGGAATTTTATCTAAGGGACTCAAGGAAGGCCTTTGAAGATGTGAAAAGTTGTACACTGAATATTTGGACGAATATAGGTAGATAGAAGAGAAGAAATGTATTTCTTTCATCGTCTAAGAAAATCTAAACACTTTGAAGCATTATTGGGCACTTCGACAAACATAATATTAACGATATCAGGGGCCAGATTCTGTAATAAACGAAGAAAATCGATTATTCTAGGTTAAAAAACGTGGAAGTTCTCATTTTGTATCGCATTTCGTTTAAATATTTTATTTCATTTTCTTAGGTGGGTCGAAAACCTGGTGCGCATTGCATACTTTTAGGTGGGCTTATTTCATACTTTTAATTATTAAATTGGGTTAGGGATGAACTACATGGGAATGGTGAATAGTTGAACATTTAAAAGTGGTGGAAAAATGTAAATAAACAAGTAATTTTTAAAGTAAAATTATGTACAACTTGAACAAAAATCTTCCCAAAAAATTAAGATAATAATTAGGTAATTTTTATTTTCGAACTTAATATAGTTGTATTATTACAAAAAAAACAGTCATCATTTATTTTGTATATGGTAGCTTTTCATAAAAGGTGAAAATACGAGTTGGGTAAAGTGACCCATCTCTAGGTCCCTTGTGGCATTAGTATTGGGTTTTTTGATGTTTTTTTTTTTGCATTTACAATATATAATTGATGAAAAAATGAAAAAATTAATTTCATGTAAGATTCAATATTAATGAATTTTGTTTTATCCGTTTCATCCAAAAAATCGAATTTTACTATTTAATAAATAAAAAGTCAAGTAATTTGCTGTCGTCTAATTTCTTTCGCACGTGCGAATCTTATCGTTCTTGCAGTTACATCATAAAGCAAACACATTTGATCCTGAATAACTTGGAGCCGTATTAATAAAACAAAAACTATTATTCCACATCTAATCCACAAATTTTCTAAACCAATTGAATAGAAGTTAATTCTGGAGTTAAAATTTTCGTCCGTCCCAAAATCCCGGAAGAAAACCCGTTACAAAATTATGATCGGTATCTTTTTTTCAGTATTTCTGAATATTAAACAATTATTAAAAAATATTGTTGTGTTAATGACATACAAGTAGCTACATATACTTAATTCACAAGTTAAAGATAAACTTCTATTACCGATGTCCTGTCGTTTTTTCGACACTCGTTTTCTATGTCGCGTTGTTTTTTAAATGACATTTCATAACTTTAACCGATTTAAAAAAAATGAAAAAGTAATAGAACTCAAATGAAATTGAAAAAAAAAATCATTGGACGAAAAAAAATTCGATTTAATGTCATTAATAATAAATTAAGATGATTAGTGTAAAAATGATTTATAACACAATTAGCGATTGATAGTGCCGAGGAATAAGAAAGAGGATTACAGAGTATATAATTATAACGTATTACGGAGTGTTGAAAAATGAACATTTTCATTATAACCTTGCATTTCGGCGAAACTATTATCTGTGTTTAAAATTATTTCTTCTAAATAGTGAAGTGTCGTGTTTTTAACCTGATTTTATGCTGATGTGGATAATGATTCAGTTGTCAAGAGGTTTGGGAGCAAATTAGACGAAAAACATTTCATTTTCTTAATTTGAATTTAATTGTTTATTGTAAAGAGTTATAAATAAAATAATAAACAAATAAATACATATGTACATAAAGCTATTCTACATAAACTTAAATTTAGTGAACAAATATGTTTTGTCTTGCGTTAGAAGTGTCAAAAATATCTTGTCGAACAGACGCTCCCTCTGTTAGACAGTTCGGACACCTGTGATTGAATCCTTCTTCTTCCTCCTGTTCATCCCCAAATGTATCCTCATCTGTGAGAGTAATGCAACGAATATTTCGTGGATACTTCTAAAAAATGAAAAAAAAAAAAACAGTAAGTGCAAAATATCGTCAATTAAAATTGTATGTATAGGTACTTACCACTACTACTAATGGCCGCTCATCACTTTTTTGTGAGCCAATAAGTGCATTGAAAATTAATTTTTTCGATTTTAAAATAATACAAAGTACGGATACAAGAAGTAAAATCTAAAAAATTAAAATTAAAACAATTTATAAAATTAATTCAATACTTATAAATAAATAAACATTGGTATATTTAATAATACAGTATTTTGAAATATAATCTTGGTATTAAAATTTACTGAAATTAACTTTTATTCCTTGTAATATGAGGCCTTTTTCCCTTAGTGCTAATTTTTAGTACATCTTCGAATAACTATCTGTAGGTAGTTATGACATATTTGATAAATAAGTTTTACTAAAATATCAAAATATTTTGTTTACCTCATTCATACATTATATCAAAAGCTCAAATTCAAAATTAAATAAAATGCACGACTAGTTTGTACGTAGTTCCTTTTATGTTATATCACACCTTAAAACAAATATTTTTGGTTTATGCAGCAAAATATATTTTTAGAGTCCTTTTTACTTATTTTTTTTAAACGAAATTTCCTTAATACACAATAACAGACTTTAAAAAATCTTCCCTGATTCTAAATATTTTTTTTTTAAGAATTCGAAATTTTTAATGTGTATAAATGAATGAAGAGTTTAAGGCCCGTTTGCTGATACACAACTTAAGCATTTAAGCTCTACTTAAGAACTTATGTGACAGCTTACGCAGAGGAAAAAGTAGCCCTTAAGCCTTTTAAGTTGAACATAAATATTTATGATTTGTATCAGCAAACGGGCCTAATAGTTCAAACAAAAAAGTTTTTCTCTGTAAAAATCATAATCGAAATCGGTAGAGTCGATAATGAAAAAGTTGAAATAGTCACAGTAGTGTGGCAGATTCCGCTGTAAGATTTATGTTTGTTTTTTTACCATAAAGTAGACCATACCTAGAAGAGGAAATAGAGATAAATATTATTAAGCTTTTCATTTGGTACTAAACTTGTTATAGTTTTGCATTTGGAAAAATATCGAACTTGAGATTTTAATGAAACATTTAGATGATGGAGACCACCAAATAAGTGGGTGCCGAAATTCCTTCTGTCTGTCTGTAGATTGATCTACAACCCAAACGGCTAAGGCGATTTTATTCAAACTTGGTACTTGAGCGTTTAAGTTATTGTCTCATCTCTCATCCCAAAAACATTTTTGATAAACAAAATTATATTCGAGGTCCTTCGAATTCTAAATAATACTACATACCAAAATTTACGAACAATACTTATTTTTTGTAAACGGATTCACGATTTGTTTTTTACATTATGTTTTGATATTTATATTGTCGAATACTTAAAATTGCCATACCAATTTATTTTTTATAGAAAAATTGAAGAAATTAGGAAAAAAAAACGACTTTAAAAATACACTATTAGTGTGTTAACGCCTCTAGGCACATTGGACCACTGTGTCATATCAGCCAATTTCTCGTGCTCAAACTTCTCAGTTAAAGAAAACATTCCTAAGAGGACCGTATGGCAATACGAGAAAGCCAACTGGTCACTATGCTTCCTCGATAGTGACGTTGACTCCAGCGCTAATATGATTACAAATATAATTCCTAAGGGGATGAAAGCTTTTATACCGAACAAAACCAAAAGCATCAAACCAGAAGAAAACTCGTGGTTCGATTTGAGCTGTAAAGAGATTATCAGGTTGAGAGAGGTAAGTTTCCGATGTTATAAAGCCAACCCAACTGAGGAAAACCGGAATAAGTTCAAACAGGCTAGAAAGACCTGTAATAGTCATATTCAAAGAACCAGATTTCTACATGAACAAAAATTAAGGCAACAAATACTACAATGTCCCAAAGGAAGTAAAAATTTTTGGTCATTTGTAAAAAATTTTCGAAATTCTTCCTCCTCTTCAGTTTCAACGCTCGTTTATAATAACACTCCTGTGGTAAGCGTACAAGAAAAATTAATTTGCTAGCAGCTCAGTTTGCTGCTAACTCTACGCTTCCACAAAGTGTCATGACTGCTCCTGTACTTGAGAGCATTAACAGTTTCATGGGACGTATCTTTTTCCGTACTCGTAAAGTTGCTAGAGTTCTTAAAGATCTTGACATACACAAATCCGTTGGTCCAGATAGTCTCTCCCCTATTGTTTAGAAGAGGTGTTCTTCTACGCTGGCAAAACCACTGTGTAAGCTTTTCCATCTGTCCTATTCTACTGGTCTCTTTCCGAGTGGATGGAAAACAGCATCTGTGCAGCCTGTCCCTAAAAAAGGCGAATCTTCTTCACCCTCTAACCTACCGTCCAATTGCACTTACGTCCCTTCTTTCCAAGGTCATGGAAACGCTGATTAATTATCAGCTTAAGAAATATCTTGAAGGGTGAAAGCTCCTTAATGACTGGCAGTATGGCTTCCGTAGCAATAGCTGCACTGGTGATCTGATAGTATATCTCACCGAACAGTGGCACAAATCTTTACATCGTTTTAGAGAAAGTAAGATTATTGCACTTGATATTTCAAAAGCATTTGATGGAGTTTGGCACCAAGCTCTCTTATCGAAAATGCATGCATTTGGTATCGATGAATCTCTTCTTCGTTGGATTAGTAATTACCTTTAGGACCGCTCAATACAAGTCGTATTGGACGCATTTAAGTCTGATATTCATAAAATAAATGCTGATGTACCCCAGGGCTTCGTTCTGTCTCCGACTCTCTTTCTCATTTTCATTAATGTTCTTTTGTCTGAAACTTCTAATCCATTATACTGTTTTGCTGACGATAACACCCTCAGCTTTTCATATTCGTTTTTAGATTCACACCCATGTCCTTCGGATGTGGAACTTGAACGGCAGCGTATGATAAGCTCACTTAATTCTGATCTAGACAGCATTGTACGATGGGGACTAAAAAACCGCCTAGAATTTAATGCTTCAAAAACCCAATGCTGTCTTCTGTCGTTAAAGTGGGACCCTCCCTATAAGCCGTTGTCCAATAGCGGCGCTTGTATCGAGGAAACCGAACATCTTTCAGTTCTGGGTATGTGCATCACCGTTCACCTTTTATGGAATGACCACATATTGGAGTTCGCCAAAAACTCTGCAAGGTGTTTTGTGTTTTCTGAGACGATTCAAGAAATGTGTCTCCCCTTCTGATCTGGCTGTAATCTATAAAGCGTATATTCGTCCAAAGCTTGAGTACGACTGTCACATCTGGGCAGGTGCTCCCATAACTCACTTAAGTCTTCTGGACAGAATCCAAAAAAGAGCTTTAAACATAATAGGTGATGAAACAATATTCGAAACAATTGCACCTCTCGAACACCGTCGGAATGTTTCATGCCTTTCATTATTCAATCGGTATTTTTATAGACAGTGTTTTAGTGAAATAGCCAGTTCCATTCCTCTCATTTGATGGAGTTTGATGGAGTTTGGCACCAAGCTCTCTTATCGAAAATGCATGCATTTGGTATCGATGAATCTCTTCTTCGTTGGATTAGTAATTACCTTTAGGACCGCTCAATACAAGTCGTATTGGACGCATTTAAGTCTGATATTCATAAAATAAATGCTGATGTACCCCAGGGCTTCGTTCTGTCTCCGACTCTCTTTCTCATTTTCATTAATGTTCTTTTGTCTGAAACTTCTAATCCATTATACTGTTTTGCTGACGATAACACCCTCAGCTTTTCATATTCGTTTTTAGATTCACACCCATGTCCTTCGGATGTGGAACTTGAACGGCAGCGTATGATAAGCTCACTTAATTCTGATCTAGACAGCATTGTACGATGGGGACTAAAAAACCGCCTAGAATTTAATGCTTCAAAAACCCAATGCTGTCTTCTGTCGTTAAAGTGGGACCCTCCCTATAAGCCGTTGTCCAATAGCGGCGCTTGTATCGAGGAAACCGAACATCTTTCAGTTCTGGGTATGTGCATCACCGTTCACCTTTTATGGAATGACCACATATTGGAGTTCGCCAAACACTCTGCAAGGTGTTTTGTGTTTTCTGAGACGATTCAAGAAATATGTCTCCCCTTCTGATCTGGCTGTAATCTATAAAGCGTATATTCGTCCAAAGCTTGAGTACAACTGTCACATCTGGGCAGGTGCTCCCATAACTCACTTAAGTCTTCTGGACAGAATCCAAAAAAGAGCTTTAAACATAATAGGTGATGAAACAATATTCGAAACAATTGCACCTCTCGAACACCGTCGGAATGTTTCATGCCTTTCATTATTCAATCGGTATTTTTATAGACAGTGTTTTAGTGAAATAGCCAGTTCCATTCCTCTCCTTAAAAAAATCAACTCGCGCTTTTAGGAATGCTCATCAGTTTACCCTTGAGACCAACTTCGGACGTACTGTCAAGTATAGAGATTCCTTCTTTAGCCGTACTACACAAATGTAGAATGCCAGACAGGCACACAAACGGAATTGCCCACTGTGTTATGTCCTCTATCATTCTAATGTCAAGATAGCACAGTAGAGATAGATACCGTAAAAGATGACGCACGCGTACGTGGAAGAGGACCTTTACCAACTTGGCTTGCGAAACTATAGAGGCAGATACCTAGATACCTTGTTAGTTGAGGCCCTGGTCCATCGGACTGTAGCGCCACATAAGTAAGTAAGTATAAGTGAGGTAGGTATAGGCACCTTAAACTTTTAAATTATTGCACCCTTATCGAAACTCCACAGATACATAAGTTGAATTTATTTCAAATGTCCCATCTTCCATGCTTAATTATGCTCATATCATGCTAACAAAAATTTCTAAAACTAAAAGGATATACAGGGTGTACCATAAAAATGTGGCCTAGGATATTGATTTTCATTATTTTTCTAAATATTGCAATTATTACCTAACCAAACGAGATGATTTTTTTTATTACTTTTCTTAATACAGGTATAAACTACCCTATCAGCCTGTAGCCGCTTGACGACGACTTACAGGACACCCTATTGGGGCTAAATATAATATTCAATTTTTGTTTCATTTTCGTATACATTTTGAAATTTAGTTATGCTTAGGTTAAGGTTATATATTAATTTATTCAACTTACTTGTGTTATTAAACTAAAAACCCATATGCTGGAAACGATGTGGGAAAATTGCCATGTAAGACTATTGAACTTTGGGAAACAGCCACCCACATTTATATCACTTACATCTTTGTATAAATCATTGACATTTGTTGAATGAGGTGCAAAACTCTTAAAACAAGAAGAAGCCGAACGTTTGCAGCAGGCATAAGGGATCAGTACCATTGAAAGTCTGTGGTTTGACCTGTAAGCAATTTTAAAAGTCCCAATCACTTCACAGTAAACATAAGTATTTTTTTACATTTGCAAACACTCCTCCTGTTCTTCTGGAATCCATGCTGCTTCTTCCCAATCCTTAAATCCAAAAACACCACAGCATTCATTGTAAAACTGAATTCCATCCCACAATAACTTCCATTCGGGATCCGTAAAATAAAGGTCGATTCCTTGAAACAAAGACGCTGTGTATGCTATTTGTAGAGATTCAATATTGCTATATTGAAACCACACTGTTACCGACCCGCAAACAACAGCCAAGGTACAAAAACTATTCCAAAGAATCAACAATCTTGAGTGTTCGGTCATTGTATCGTTTTTGCAAATGTGTTGCCATAAGACAAGTCCAAGAATGAAACAAATCAATAGCTCGAAACCCAGAATGTAAATATTAGACATCTGACTGAGGAGCAATTGACGCTCCGTTTTAGGCAGGAAAGCTATAAGAGTGCAGTGAAAGTACGTTGTTATGCATAGAAGAATCAATCCGGCCAGAATTTCTAACGTGATTAGAATTGTGACACAACATTTTGAGCGTTTTAGTTTTTGACGCATTTGAAAAATTTTGCCATGTCATGAGTTTTTAAATTGTTTGTTATTCTTTCTATGAAAGTATTAGAGTTGAAAAGTTTACCTAAAATAAATAATATACATACATACATACATACTCGTATATAGAAAATTCCATAGTTACGATATATTGGATATGCACTTAAAGAAGTATCATTTCATATTTGTTTGGCATAAACAACCAACAATATTGTCCTAAGAAACAATGAGGAAAAATTAGTACTCCATTTATAAAGTTTATTTCTACAACTGATTTGAATTCCAAGTCAATTTAAATTTAAAAAAATTGTGCTTAATTTAATTAAAGAATTAAATAAAAAAAAACAATAACTGCAATGGCTTCTGTTGAAGGTGGCCATGGTCATGGTCATGTTAGTATAATGAGCAGTGTGAGCGATTCAGAACGGGAAGGTGATTACATCTAAGCTTTAAGAACTTCTTTTGCAAAATAAAAAAAAAATAAATTGATTGGTTTTCAGATGATGAAATTAAAGAACAAATACAGACTGTTGCTGAAACCCCAGTTCCAACATATTCCGATGAGGACTTGGAACAACTGGTCAGCTTCGTTCAACGAATGACAATATTATTTGGCCTAGACCACCGAGACTGGACTGAACATGCTCTATCTGTGATTCGTAGCTGGTTTCTTGCAGTAAATGAATTGGTTTTGACTATATTTTACGACGACAACAAGTTGATTGCATGTCTAAGCTTCCCAATAGTGCCAGTACAAGGTTTGACGTACTTTATGCGAAAGCCAAATGAAATTTTCGACGTAGAAACCTTTCACGATGAAGTTATATTTGGAACTTTACTTGAAAATATCGACAAAGCGTTCTTAAGAACCGTTAGTCTGATTTATGCTCCATATTTTCGAGACTATACGGACTGGAGTGACAATGTTCGATACAGATTTTTCAATGCTTTGGATAAAGTCTTGGCGAATGTGACCGGATTGCATTATAAATTATCTGGAGCTACTGTTCTATATGTACCCTGCATTAAAACCAATCAAAGTCAAGGAGTTGCCGCAAAAGATCGCGAGCTCGTCAAAAGTCTTGAAGCTGTTGCTGTTCACTGGGGGACTCAGATAAGAGCTTGCTTGGCAGACAAAGTTCTCGTAGCACCCCACGATCTTGTTTGTCCCACTGAAGAATATGAGTTCTGGGTATATCGATGTATGTAAAAGTAGTTATCTTTTTTGTTAATTAAGAATCCTATATATGTACAAAATAAATTTATAGATGAAGTTCTACAATGTTTAAGCATTCAGCTGCACAGTGATGACATAGAAGCAGTTGTTCAAATACTCCGAACAGCTCAATCCGTGTATATAAAGCAGATTGATGAGTTAATACAAGAATGTGATAGTGAACTAATCGAATCCAAGTCGAATGTTAAATATATACAGCTGCTCGTTAAGCCCTCTCAGATGCTGGATAACGCAAAGAGCCCAGCTGAAATTGCTTCAATGCTACCCCGTTTTATCCATCTTGTACGATTTATTTGGTTGCATTCGGAATACTATAATAAACCTGAACTAATAACGGGGTTATTTCGGAATTTAAGCAACCAAATAATAAAAATATGTATATCACAAACAAACATCGACAAAATTCTAGATGGTCATCCAAGATTTGGAATTCGAATGTGCCAAATGTCGATTGAATGTTGCATGTCTTACAAGGCAATATTCAAAGAAATCCTTGAACAATATAAAGTAGCTGATGCAACTGTCGAATGTCAGCTTGATGAAGCTATGATATTCAACCATGTTAATGCGTTTGAGGAACGTTTGTATGATTTAATTGATATATGCCAGTCAATGATAGTATTTGGAAGATTGGATGAAACTGTGAGTATTCCGAAACCATTATTTGGCGGGACTCGTGGATCGTATTTTGAAAATAAATCGGAGAATGTGGAGAACAATTTTATGAAAATACTCGAAACATTAAGGAAAGATTCAAAGGATTTAATATTGGATGTACATAGAAATGAATGGTAGGTATGTGCAATGTAGTCATTTATTAAAAAAGTGCAATTTGTTCACTCTTTACTGATTAACTAAAGTTTCGCAAAGTTTAGTCACAAACTATGTACTTATAGATGTAGGTACATATACAATTATCTAGTATATCCTTCCGTCTGATTTGACTTAAGGAATATTGTTCTTGGGATTGCAGCATCATCAATAGTCCCTGCGGGAAAACGTAATGATCACAAAAGTAATAGTACTGAAATAGTACTAAATAAAATGCACGACTGAATCGTACGATCTTGCTCTTGTAGCTAACAAGTATAATATAGTTAAATATTGATGCTGTTAGTAGGTATGTAGCCTAGTTATCCTACGCAGATTCAAATTGAAAAATGAATTTTCAAAATGTATGATTCAAGGAAAAGCTACCTGCCTACAAATGTATATTCAAATTTAGATTAGGAACTTTAATTATATAAGTTGTACCTACCTAGGTAAATCTTCTTATATATAAAGAACAATCTAAATTATGTTTGTGCGCTATCTTCTTTTTTTCGGCTTGATAGATTCGAATGAAATATTCAGGAGATCTTAGGACATGTTTCGAAAGTGCATATAAGAAATCTGTTTGCCGTCCGATGTCTAAAACCGAAGTTATGACCAACAATGTAACTACATGTTTGTTATTGCTGTATTAGTAAAATAATGTGTTTTGTTTTGTATACTACACACAATTTCAATTTGGTTTCTCTTTGTTTCTTCGCAGTGAAACTTAGAAAATTTCGTTTAATTGGGAAACTAATTGTGATAGATTGACTTAGGCTGTGCGCGATTTGGCAGGTGTCCTTTTCACATTATAATTTTCTATTCAGAAAATGTGCTATTTTTCTTGCTGAAATTGATTCCAATTTTATAATTAAACGCAAGAGGTACGTGCAAAGAAATAAATGTGCCCATATGCACAGCTTCAAACTGCATCACAAAGTTATTAGAGGAAGAAAAGTGGTAAATGTAGACTTCAATCGCGCAGCTTTGGAATACGATTCCGCAATCGCATTTAATTTCTCGATGTTCCCGGTGGGACATGCAAGACATACGCCATTTAGTTAATTATAGCAATAATTCGGCCAGGATCTCTTTCATTGCCTTTTTAATCCTATGGTATCTATGGCATTGCTGCCACACTGTTTGAAGGCGGTCGAACTGCACATTCCGCTTTGAAGCTGGCGATGAATTTTCTGACGGTTGACAAGCCAATTATGTGCAGAATGACCAAGAATGCGGCGTAAGCAAAATTGATGAGAGAATGCAAAATCATAATTTTGGATGTATGCACGATGGCGCATAAGCGAGCATTGGAGGCAGTTGACATAACAATGAAGGATTTACAAGGTGATTCGAAATGATTTGGTGTTCAGCGGAGATTTTCGTCAAATGCTTCATATCACCACAAAATCTACTTTTGCCGATGAATTTAACGCATGCTAGAAATCGTCGTCTATGAGCCGGCATGTCAAAAAGTTGAAAACAACCGTGGGCCATTAATTTTATGTTGCAGAAAAGAAAAGTATGTGATTTATAAATTAAAACTTAAAATATGTTAAATTTAATTTCTTAGTAAATTTTGTTGACCCTATGCACAATTCACAACTTCAAAGGTTTTCAGTTGGCATATCTGTGTCTGAAAATTAATTTGAGTATTCATTTATTTCCATTTTAAAAATAACAAGTTGTATACAAAACAAGAATTCACAACAAAACAAAAACTTCAGATTAGGAATGATCGATGTTCACCCATGTTATTGAAACATCGATATTTAAATAAAAAATCGATAATTTAATATGGATGTTGAAAGAAGGATAAAGGAAAATCTTTCAAGACATCGATGTTTTTGATTCGGTAACTATTAATATCGGTGATGAGTATTCGATATTTTTCTAAATATCGCCCATCCTTACTTCAGATCTCATGTCACATTGACAGTTTATTCATTTACCTCAACTTGGCCCAGGTAAACACCTAGATCTACTTCAGGGCGATTTAAGGGCGACCCTAGGACAGGTTTCAAGAAACACAGAATTTGTTTATAAGGGTGACTTCAGGTTTTAAAAAAAAAAACCGCTTTAGTGCGACCCTAGGACGACTTTAGGGCTCAACGAACAAACCTATTATTTTATTATCTTCACTTTAATTACTGAAGGATATTTATAAACTGCAAGTATGGAAACTTTTGAATTTCATTAAATTTAGATTTCATGTTGTGAAAAAAATGTAATTTTCAACTTTCCCTTCAACTACAAACATGATATCAACTCCAAAGTTTGTCAACCTTAGGGTTTCCAGCAAGTTGAAGTATAATGAATAAAGTCGCCCTTAGGTTCTAGAAATAACCTAGAAAATGTTTTCGGTTTCTTGGGGTCATGTTACAGCTTAGTCCGTAAGATGCATTTTTAGTCTTTCCAGTACTTTTTCTCTTTCCCAAAATATAAATATCAATGACTAAAAGTTTAAATTATTAACATTTTAAAATATTTTATTATTAATCGATTACCTTTCGATACACAGGTATACAGAAGTTGTCAATTATCGCAAAATGATTCGTAGCTTGGAGGAAATCGTACAACGCTTGATGGCGAATGTCTTTCAAAGTATATGCAATGTCGAAGAGGGCTTAGAAGTTTTAGTGACATTACACTTCTATTCGTTCCGGGATGCTCTGCGAAAAACTTATTTAAGGCAAGTCAGTGAAGTTTGGGCAATGTATATTTCAGATATTGCTATCACAAATGAAAAAATTAAAGATCAATCTCAAAACCACGAATCATGGGTTCCGAAAAACGCATCTAAGGTAATGATGTATAAAACAAACTTAGAACGATTAACATGGTTACGGGACCGCTTGGAATATTCTGAATGGTTGCCAGATGTCAGCTTGTCAATAGTGGCATTAAAAAAATTTAGTGAGTGCAACGAGGATTATGGAAAAGAAATGAAAAAGTCATTTAGATCTTGGACACAGGCAGCTGATGTAGATTTTGCTCCAAAATTAAATCGCACTCTCTTGATTCGAAGCAAAGCTAAGAGAGGCCTCCTTGAATGTAATATTGATCGATCTCTTCTTCGAATTTGTGAGGAGGCTAGATTTTTTGCACAAATGGGATTTCAAATCCCACCAAATATTAATAAGCAATATTCCAAATATTCTAGTCTAAAATTTGTATACAACAGCGTGGTCACGGTTTGCTTGTCGTACAATCGCATTTTGTCAGCCCTGTCTCCAGGCGAGAGGAAACTTTTTTCAATGCTTATACAAGGCTGCGATAAGAAAATAGCTCCAGGAATTTTCAAGTTAAGCTGGGGTGGCGATTTTAGCGATGAGTACATAGTTGATTGCAGGAAACATACAGAGAAGCTGCAAAGCACAGTGGATATCTATAAAAGGGCTAACTTCAACATATGCAGAGCCTGTGAAAAGATTTGTAATTTGACCTTCTTCAATATTTCAAATACTGGACAATCCTTAGAGAGTTTTGAAAAAAATCTTGATGCACAATGTAAAGCAACAGCAAAAATATTATCAAAGCAATATACATTTATTCTGGAATTGATATTAGCGGTTTTCAGGGAATTTCAAAATGTTTTTGATGAGGCAATAATTCGCTTAACACATAGTCTTAAATCACATATTGGAGCAATTTCGTTTTCACTTCCAGATGATCCCACAATGGACATACTACATAAATCGTTTGGATGACATGTTGGAAGTTTCTTTTCTTACGTGCGTAAAAAATTCACTGTCAAATGTTTATGATGTTCTCCAAGGAAAGGGGAATGTTGGACCATCGCAAATATTATTTGTAAATATTGACATTGAGGACCGAAAAGTAACACGATGTGCATTATTAGAAAATAAACAAAAATATACAATTAGGTTTTATATTTTCAGATAGTTTTTGCCCCCACAACGCAAAGCATATCGCATGCATTTCAAAGCATACTTCCTCGAATGACAAACGCGTTAAGGGAATTTCCACGTCTGTGGAAAAAATTTAAGCTTTCAACTTATTCACGCCCGTTTGATGAAGTTGTAGCCAATAATTCTGACTGCATTGTACTTGGAAAAAATATCATGCAGGAAGTTGAATTCAATATTTCTGAGCTAAATGCATTCCTTGTCAATTGGACTAAGTTTCAGCAAGTTTGGCAGATGGAAGAACTAACGTTTCTCAACAACTGGCAGGACAGGGAACAAACTGCAAAAGAATTTGACGAACATATAGCTAATTATACCAGTTTGGCAAATGAAGTGGCGATCCAAGAAACGATTTCTACTGTTCACTTTATTACAATTAACTCGAGTAAGTTAAAAAATTCTATTCTGGACTTCATTGATCGCTGGCAGGACCTTAATGTAAAACTGTTGAAGAAGAAGGCATCTTCTAGAATAAAGGGTAAAGTAAAAGTCAATCACATTCGTTTGGTTTAAAACTTTTGTTTTGTAGGTGTATATAAGTATATGAGCTATAATATTGAAAAAGTGTCTGTTATTCCAAGAACTCTTAAGGAAATAAAAGAGTCTACCACATTTTATGAACAACTTGTCAAAGAAATTGAAGAAAAATCCGCCGATTTCCCAGCTATTCTAGCACTTTTTAAAGTACTTGGCAACTATCAGATAAAATTTCCATCAAATACACTTGAACTAGTTCAAAATCTTGATAACGAATGGCAGAACTACATAAAGAAGCTTTTGGAGGCTGATGAAATGCTAGGCAATACAAAAGAAGAATTTAAGGCAACACTTTTAGCACAGTCTGAAAAATTCAAAGTTGCCATCAAAATTCTCATGGAAGAATTTCTTCTTAAAGTCCCAACATCGTCCCGAATGTAATTTAATACATACATTTTCCTTTTCTTTCCTTTTACCTTTCCCACAAACAAATTCCTTATTAATTTTAGACCTTCCAAAATTGCTTTGAAATACTTGGACTTAATCAGCCAAAAAGTCGAAGCCTGTTTCAAGTTTGAAAAGAGTTTGCGTTCAGATTTGAAAATATTTGGTATTAGTTATTTTGATAACATAGAACTTAAAAAAATAGACAGTGACACGAAAATCTTATGCCATATATGGCAATTGGTAAACGAATGGACTATATCTTGGAACGATTGGAAAGATGGGAATTTTTGGAAGATTAACTTAGAATTGATTGAGGATACTGCCATATCACTGTATGCTGATTTTAATCAACTTTGTAAATCTTACACCGATAGAAATTGGGAAATTTTGGAGACCATAAGAAAGAATGTCGGTGAATTTCGTAAAACATTGCCTCTGATAGCTGCTCTAAGGAATCCATCTATGCGGCCTCGTCATTGGGATAAATTGCGGATAGTTGTTGACATGTAAGAATTTAAATTAAATTTAAATAGGATGGTTTTTTTTGGCATTCAGACAGTATTGTAGAAGATATTTGTCAATGAAAAAATTATGTCTTTTTCGATTGGTAATCCGGAAGAGATTTCCGATCCTTGATTCCAATCTATCAAATTAACACTCGATTCTTGATTCTGAATTTTAATGTGAGTGTATGTGTAAGGCAGGAAAAATAAGTAATGATATGAAAATGTCGGGATGGGCGATGTTCATCGATGTTGGCAAGACATCGACGTTAGACCAAAAAATATCGATGCTTCAATATAAATGTTAACGAAGGAATGAAGGAAATTCGTAAAAACCATCGATGTTTTCTATTCGATAATTATTAACATCGATGATGTTCAGAACTTATGTGACTTTGACGCTTATTCATTTACCTCAACTTGTCCCAGCTAAAAACCTAGATATACTTCAGGGCGAGTTCAGAGCGACCCTATGTTTTAAAAAACACAGAATTTGTTTATCAGAGTGACTTCAGGTTTTCAAAAAAAAATGCTTTTTAATGCGACCTAGGGCGACTTCAGGGCTTAACGAAAAAACCTTCTGACTTCAAATCTAGAAGGAAATTTCTCTTGTATAGATGTGAAGAACTGTCAGTTTGTAGCAGTTTCAGAATCATTCGGAAGCCTTCCAAAAGGCTAATCGAAAAGGGCATTAGTTTGTTTCTTGATTTCATTTTTTTTAAATTATTTATTAGTTCTATAAATATTTAAATATTTATTTTCGCAGGGAATTTGACCAAAATTCTAAAGATTTCACACTAGACAAAATAATTGCTATGAATTTTCAAGCATTTTCTGAAGACATTCAAGATATTTCAAACGCGGCAACAATGGAGCTTCAAATTGAAAACGTAATTAAAAATATCGCCGCCATTTGGCAAGTTCAGAAATTTGAGGTCACCCATTATAGGGATAACATTTACAGAATTAAAAATGTCGAAGATTGTGTCCAGCTCTTGGAAGAGCACCTTATACAAATTTCCAGCATGAAGTCGACCAAATTTGTTGAGCCTTTTATAAAAGTCGTTGATCATTGGGAGAAAATTTTGGCTAATGTGTCAGAAACGCTCGAGAAAGCCTTAAGCGTTCAGCGTCAATGGTTGTATTTGGAAAATATTTTCTCTGGTGAAGATATAACCACGCAACTGCCACTCGAGGAAAGGCGGTTTCGAGAATTAACGGTCGAATGGGGGGCAATAACTGAAAAAATGTTTCATGCGAAATCTGCCGTCAAAGCAATTCATCACCGAGTACATGGATTTTTACTAGCTCGATGTACAAGTATTGAAGATGATCTGGAAAACATCCAGAGGGCACTTGAAATTTATTTGGAAACAAAAAGGCAGCTTTTTCCCAGATTCTATTTCATTTCAAACGACGATCTGTTGGAGATTTTAGGAAACGCCAAGCGACCCGACTTGATCCAAACTCACCTCAAAAAGCTATTCGATAATCTATATAAGCTGGAATTAAAAAAAAGTTTTGGAAAACAAACTCGTTGGCAAGCATTAGGAATGTATGCAAACGATGGCGAATATGTTGAATTTCTCAATGCGCTTTACATTGAAGGCCCCGCAGAAAAATGGTTGGGTATTGTCGAGACTCAAATGTTAGCTGTGTTGAAAAACAAATTAAAGCTTACTAGGGTCTCTCTTAAGCAGTTATTGACAAATCGTGAAAAATGGTTAAAATCTTGGCCTGGACAACTCTGTCTGACAACAGCTTTGATACAATGGACGGCCGATTGCACAAGAAGCTTAGTTCATTGTAAAATTGTAGATAGTAAGAAACCTCTTCGCAAGTTGAAGCGTAAGCAAAATAAAGTTCTGGGAATTCTGTCTGAGCTTAGCCGGAAGGAATTACCAACTATACTACGTTTAAAAGTCAATACTCTGATAACAATTGAAATTCATGGACGAGATGTTATTGAACGTATGTATAAAATGAATTGCAAGGATGTAAGCCATTTCGAATGGTTTTCTCAGCTACGATTTTACTGGGATAGAGACCTTTCAATTTGTAATATTAAGCAGACCAATACCCAATATATTTATGGCTATGAATACATGGGCAACTCTGGTCGATTGGTAATTACTCCGTTGACTGACCGATGTTACATCACGCTCACAACTGCTCTACATTTGAATAGAGGAGGAAGTCCTAAAGGACCTGCTGGTACCGGCAAGACTGAAACCGTAAAGGATCTTGGTAAGGCACTTGGATTATGGGTTGTTGTTACAAATTGTTCCGAAGGATTAGACTACAAGAGTATTGGTAAGAATTTTTCTGGACTTGCACAGACAGGAGCTTGGGGGTGTTTCGATGAGTTTAATCGTATAAATATTGAGGTCCTATCTGTGGTGGCACAACAAATTCTGTCAATTATGACAGCTCTTTCGGCCAAACAGCAAATGTTTAATTTTGAGGGTCAGATGATCACACTCAAACCTACAGTAGGTTTGTTTATAACAATGAACCCTGGCTACGCTGGACGAACTGAACTTCCAGATAATTTGAAATCTATGTTTAGGCCTATTGCAATGATGGTGCCTGATAACATTATCATAGCTGAGAACTTACTCTTTTCGGATGGGTTTCAAAATGCCAGAAATCTTGCTCGGAAAGTCTTCACCCTTTATGAATTGGCCAAGCAACAATTATCAAAGCAGTGCCATTATGATTTTGGTCTGCGCTCAATGGTGGCACTTCTAAGGTACGCTGGTAAGAAACGGCGACAGCTTGCCGGAGCCAATGAGGACGAAATAGTTTACTTATCAATGCGAGACATGAATGTTGCTAGGTTAACCGCAGAAGACTTACCTTTATTTAATGGGATTATGGAGGACATCTTCCCAGGTCTTGTGATCCCCATTGTGGATTATACCGATTTCGTGGATGCTATTTCTGCGGATTTTATAGCTAATGGCCTTCAATTGGTTCCAAATGCCATTAAAAAAGTAATAGAGGTGTATGAAACTAAGAACTCACGTCATTCTACAATGATTATTGGAGATACTTGTACCGCTAAGAGTGTTACTTGGAAAGCTCTTCAAGGGGCCTGCAACAGATTGCAGATGTTAAAGAAAGAAGGTTTTGAAAGTGTTACTGTATATCCAATGAATCCAAAGTCCTTAAATTTGGCAGAACTCTATGGTGAGTATAACCTTGCAACGGGAGAATGGTTAGATGGTGTTCTGAGTCTAATTATGCGGACGGTATGTGCCGAAGAAACTGCTTCACAAAAATGGATTCTCTTTGATGGACCAGTAGATGCTGTTTGGATTGAAAACATGAACTCTGTTATGGATGACAATAAAGTGCTAACCCTGGTCAACAGTGAACGAATAACCATGCCACCTCAGGTATCCCTTCTATTTGAGGCCTCGGACTTGGCTGTAGCCTCCCCGGCTACTGTATCACGTTGCGGTATCGTCTATAATGATTACAATGACTGGGGATGGCGTCCATTTGTTGAGTCTTGGTTGGAGCGTCAATCTTTAAAAGAATATGTCCGCATCTTACGAAGACTTTTCGATGATTACATTGATAAAATATTAGATTTTAAGAAAACTCGATGCCGCGAAACTATCGTAACCAATGAGTTGAACATATTAATGTCAATGTGCAAGCTTTTAGAATGCCTTGCTACAAAAGCTAATGGAATAACTGAGCAAAATGTTGAAGATCTTGAGACCATGACTAAGCTATGGTTTTTGTTCTGTATGATTTGGTCAATATGTGCGACAGTTGACGAGGATGGCCGTTTAAAAATCGATGCTATGATACGGGAACGAGAAACCTGTTTTCCGATAAAGGACACGGTGTATGATTACTATGTTGAACCGCAATATAAGGCTTTTGTACTCTGGGAAAGTAAATTGAGCGATAATTGGAAATACGATCCAAGGTGAGTTCTATATAGTAATTTGAAAAATTATAATTTTGTTTGAATCTTATTGAAAATTTTAGTCTTCCATTTTACAAAATAATCGTGCCTACAATAGACACTATACGATATGAGTACTTAGTGTCCAAACTCTTAGTTGCAGAAAATCCAGTCATGCTAGTAGGTAAAGTTGGAACTGGAAAAACTTCAACAGCAATAAGTGTAACGAATTCATCTAATCGCGAAACCTACACAATTCTTTCAATCAATATTTCAGCATTGGTAAGAAAATATATGCATTTAAATTTTTTTATTTTTATTATTAGTGTCTTATTTAACAATCAGACTTCGCCAGCGGGGCTTCAGGAGTCAATTGAAAGCCGTACTGAAAAACGTACTAAAGTCTTGTATGTGCCCATTGGTGGTAAGAAGATGATTTGCTTCATGGATGACTTTAATATGCCAGCCAAGGATACATACGGATCTCAGCCAGCACTTGAGCTGATACGACAGTGGATTGATTATAAGTTCTGGTTTGATCGGAAGACCCAACAAAGAATATATGTCCAAAACACGAATTTGATTGCGGCCATGGGACCACCAGGTGGAGGTAGGCAGGAAATATCACCCAGAACATTAAGTCGGTTTTTCGTTATCAACATGACTTTCCCCACGGAGGCAATAACAGCTCACATTTTCGGGACTCTACTGCGGCAAAAACTAAGTGATCACGAATCAGACATTATGGCATTGTGGAAGCCAATAACTCTAGCTACGATTGATTTGTTCAATGCGGTTTGCAAGAAACTTCTGCCAACTCCAACTAAAACGCACTACCTGTTCAATTTGCGTGACATCTCGAAAATATTTCAAGGCTTATTGCGTAGTGATGCAAAGTCGACAGTGAAAATGTTAACAATGCAGCGGATGTGGATTCATGAATGTTTCAGAGTCTTCAGTGATCGCTTGGTTAATGAAACGGACCAATCATGGTTTGTGTCTGAAATAAACGACACAATTGGCAAACACATGGACACAACTTTCCATAGCTTGTGCCCAAACAAAATAGTTCCAATGTTTGGGGATTGTTTGAGTCCACAGGGATATTATGAAGACATTATTAATATTGAAACTTTGCGCAATTACATGACAAGTCAGTTGAAGGAGTACAATCTAGTCCCCGGTTCAGTGAGAATCAATATAGTTTTCTTCCGAGAGGCCATAGAACATGTTATAAGAATAGTAAGGGTTATATCGCAGCCTAAGGGGCATATGTTGCATATTGGCATCGGAGGTTCTGGGCGACAAGTGTTAGCAAGAATGGCAATTTTTATTTGTGAATATGACATTTTTCAAATTGAGGTTACAAGGAAATACCGGACTCCAGAATTTCGGGAAGATCTTAAGACTTTGTACAAGATCACTGGAATCAAAAACAGGCCATGCGTATTTCTATTTAGCGGAGAACAGGTTATGGAAAACGCTTTTCTAGAAATAATTAATAATATGCTTAGTACAGGTGAAGCAAATTTATTTAAAACTGATGAGTTTGAAGAACTCAAGCCCGGCCTAGAACGTCAGGCTAAGAAGATGGGAGTTCCAGCAACAACCGAAGCTTTTTATAACCTGTTTACTCAAAACGTGTGTAACAACTTGCATATAATAATATGTTTGAGTCCCATCGGTGAAGATTTCCGACTTTTTTTGAGGCAATACCCAGGGCTGATAAATTCGACAACTTCAAACTGGTTCCGAATGTGGCCCCAAGAGGCACTCTTAGAAGTTGCTCAAAAATTCTTACTAGATATTCAACTTCACGTTCCCAATCCAGGGAAACCTCTTTCAGGAAGCAAAGACAGTCTCGTGCACATCACTGAAGAAAATCTACAAAAGAACGTTGCGCATGTGTTTTCATTTATTCACTCGAGTGTTGTTGATGTCTCTAATCTGATGTTTATTGAAATGCAGCGTCCCAATTATGTCACTTCTATAAACTTCCTTGATCTAGTATCTGGCTTTAAAGATCTATTGAAATCGAAGAGAATTGAAGTGGCAACGAATTCCAATAAACTTCGAAATGGGTTATCGAAAATTGAAGAAACACAGGAAAAAGTTGCTTATATGTCGGAAGACCTAAAAGTCAGTCAGGAACAGGTAAAAGAACTCACAAGCCAGTGCGAAGTGTTTATATCTGAGATAGAAGTCCAAAGTCAGGAAGCTGAAGAGCAAAAATTAAAAGTTGACGAAGAAAGTAAAATAATTTCGCAAGAAGAAGTAGTTTGCCTTGAATTGGCTGAAATAGCTCAACAAGATTTAGACTTTGTTATGCCAATGATAGACGATGCTATTAGGGCTCTAGACGCGCTTAACAAAAAGGACTTGTCCGAAGTGAAATCCTATGGCAAACCCCCACCAAAAATTGAAAAGGTTATGGAAGCCGTTATGATACTTTTGGGCAAAGAGCCCACTTGGGATATGGCCAAAAAAATGCTGGGTGAACAGAGCTTTCTTAATGATTTGAGATCTTTCGACCGAGATCATGTTTCAGATAAAACGTTAAAACGTATCGGGCTTTACACCCAAAATCCGGAGTTGGAGCCAGAAAAAGTTGCAACGGTTTCATCGGCTTGTAAGTCGTTGATGCTTTGGATTATTGCCATTGAAAATTATGCAAAAGTCTACAGAATTATGGCACCAAAGAAGGAGAAACTTGATAGGACTATGCAGTCGTTAGCTGAAAAGCAAATGCTGTTAGCATCTGCACGCCAAAAGTTGGAAGATTTGAACTTCAAGCTGGAAGGGCTGAGGGCAGATTTTATGGAAAAATCTGACGTCTTGAATGATCTAAAAAATAAATCAGAAAAATTGAGGTAATATATGTTCAATATCAATATTTCTCCATTTTTTATCGGAAAAGCTTAGTACAGTTTAAGAAATGTTGAATAGTAACAAATGATCCCTTGTGTAACACTACACACTTAATTAACGTAGAAAGACAATTGTTTTTGAAATGAGAGAATTTGATATAATAAAATTAAATATTGCATTTTATTATTGAATTTCGATGAATCTTCAAATAATTTTTCTCCATATCACTCGGGTCTTTAGGTTAGTTTTTTTTTTTGATAAAAAAATTGTAAATGTGTTTTTAATGAAGATGTACTTAGGGCAAAATAGTCTAGGAAAAGTAGATAAAATCAAATGCACAACTGGATCGTACAAAATTGCTCTTGTAGCTAACAACTTAAGTGTTACGCTGTTGATAGGTATAGCTAGCCTATAGTTATCCTATGCGGACTTAAAGCCGATGTAGGTAAGATAACCCCGATTCTTAGTATAATATATGTATGTATATATATATAATATATATGTACTTACAAATGTATATTTAAATGAATTTTGTATAAATTAGGAGGTTAATAATGTAAATATGTACATATATTATTACAATTATGTATATAATGAAAGTGAATGGTGTATAAGTGGGAAGAAATCGTTTTCTAAACTTATTAAAACAACCAAAACCATCACTTTAATCGGTTTATCGAAAAAAACGAAGAACACCATTAGATGCCATGGATCATAGAAAAGTATATCGAAAATTGAAGGACGGATTTTTATGAAATCCTGTTTTTAGTTTTTTGAAAACAAATTTGTTTTGAAATTTTGGTATGCAGTTTTGTAGAGTTTATTAATTTTTTTTGACTAGTTTTAAAAATATTGTTTTTTGAAAAAAAAAAAGATTTAAAAATAAATTTTAATTAACAAAAAAAAGTTATTAAAAATTTTGATATGCAGAATTAGTTTGGCTATTTAGTTCTTTTCTGATGTAAGATTTGAAAGAAATCCATTGTAACGTTACCGAGAGAGCTAAAAATTAAAAAAACCGTTACATGAAAAGTACCGTTAATGAATTTTCACGTAAACTATGTTCAGATTAAATGATAGCTATGCCAACAAAAAAAAGCTGTTTTCGAGAAAAATAAGATTTTCTCAAACGGTTATATGGCAGGTACCGTTATTTTTAGGCCTAAAAATAGAATTTCAATTTCCCCTATGAGGAATGGCACATACCAAATTTGAATATAATCGCTTAAGCCGTTTAGGGTGTAGCGCGTTATAATGGGTTATCCATTTTTCATCATTTAAATGACCACCACCCGAATTGTTGCAAGCATCGATTCTTTTGAGGTAATTTTCGACCACTTTTTGACACATATTGGGCGGTATCTCGGCCATAACTTGACGATTGTTGGTTTTAAAGTGCTCAAGAGTTAAAGGTTTATCTGCATAAGCACGGTCTTTTGCGAAGCCCCACAAAAAAAAGTCCAGCGGTGTCAAATCGCATGATCTTAGTGGCCAGTTGACATCGCCACGACAAGAAATTACGCGGCCAGGAAATGTCTCTTGCAATAAAGCCATATTCGCTCGAGTTGTGTGGCATGTGGCACTGTCTTGTTGAAACCACATATTCTCCAAGTCGTATTCTTCAATAGTAGGCAAAAAACAGTCGGTTATCATATGACCATAACGCTCCGAATTGATAGTCATTACATCGTCGTTTTCGAAGAAATAAGGTCCAATCACACCTCCGGACCAAAGAGCGCCCAAAACGGTGACTTTTTGTGGATGTAATAGCCTCTCTTCAATTACTTGAGGATTCTCAGAACACCAAATACGACAGTTTTGTTTATTAACATACCCACCGAGTGAGAAAGGTGCTTCGTTGCCGAAGAAATTTTTGTTCGAAAAATCGCCGTCCACCGCCTGTTGTTCAAGCAACAAGCACCCATTCGACGTATCTACGACGTTGTGAATGGTCAGCTAGCTTCAGTTGTTGTGTGAGCTGGACTTTATATGGATGTAGGTGTAGATCCAAATGCAAAATACGCCATAATGTGCCGTAAGACAATTCTAATTCCTGAGAACGACGAGGAATCGACACATTCGGGTCTTCGGCAACGCTTTCACTTACAGCAGCGATATTTTCAGTGATACGAACGAAACGATGATGTACAGGCCTTACAATATCTGTAACCAATCCAGTCTCTTCAAATTTCTTCACAATTTTGCCAATTGCTTGCGTAGTTGGACGATTATGTAAACCATAATCTCCTCTTAAAGCACGATATGTGGCTGTGGCAGAATCACCATTTTTGTAGTAGGTTTTAACAATTTGTATGCGTTGTGCGATAGTTAAGCGATCCATTTTCGTTAATGGCAGACTTTCAACTGAAAAAAAAAATTGGTTTAACAACTTAGTTTGACAGATGTCGAATTCCAGCCCTATACTTTTGAAACCGCAAAATGGATAACCCTTTACATTCAGACGGACAGACTGACACACAGACATTTTTTGCCGATCACTTTTTTAGGATTCTCAATGATCGTAATGGCATGTTTGATTGTTAGATTTTACGAATGCATAACTTGCCTTATAGTACCTACCTATAATCATATTCAGTTTTTGTATGATTACATACTTGCTTTTTAAAGCCATTGTTCGTATCATTTGATGACTTTGAATGCCCAACAACAACTTGAGTGTGCTACCACCAAGTTTTTTAATACACTTGACTTGTTATCATACAATTGAGAGACTTCAAGAAAAATGGTCGACAACATTAGGGTGTAGTACATTTTTTCTAAACAATGTAATAAATTTATGTTTTTGAGTTTTAAGAAACTCGGAATATTTTCGAAGTGAATGTCTTATTTTCCTGGACTAAAACTAATTGCAACATTTAGGGAACCACCAAACGTAATATAATTTCATAGATGTGTTTCAAAATGCGATAGGCGTAAGCTTATATTAGATATGATCTAAATGCTCACATACATGTAAGAGAACAGATCTTTGAATTTGGAATGAAACTCGCCATAAGAAACACCCAAAGGTTTTCAATTCTGTTGTTGACATTTAAATGCAGAAACATGAAATTCTATCCTTTAAAAGTTAAAATTTTAAATTTGTTTAAATTTCTCTTCTGGAGTCTATGTGCTTTTAATTTCAATTTCAAAAATAATAAAAGTCAAATTAACAAATTACTTCAACGCCATGCCACTTTGACAGTTTATTCGCTACTTTAACTACCCAACAACTCAGAACCTAGATCTATTTTATGTTCAGTTCAGTTTCCAAATGAAAAACGAACTGTCTCACCAGGGTGAGTCAGTTAAAAAAATAACGCTTTCGAAATGAACAATAACCTAATATTCACACACTGAAGGCAAAAAGAAAAACAATATTTAAATATTTTTTTTTTTCAGAAAACAACTTGACCGTGCAATTATTTTGGTTGATTCCTTGTCAGGAGAACGTCAGAGATGGATGGATACAGTCGCATCTCTTGATATTGATTTTGAAAAACTTCCTGGCGATTGCATTACTGCGACAGCATTTTTGTCCTACCTTGGTCCCTTCGATTCCAAGTACAGAGAATCTCTTTTTGAAATGTGGCAGAAACAGACTCAAGAAAAAAATATTCCTCATACTGAAGATTTTAAAATTACACAATTTCTAAGTGATCCTGTTAGAATCAGAGAGTGGAATATCCGAGGGCTGCCACTGGATGAGTTCAGTACAGAGAATGGTATTATTGCAACTCAAGGACGACGTTGGCCATTAATAATTGACCCACAAAATCAGGCAAACACCTGGGTTCGCAATCTCGAAAGTCGTGATCTCAAAACAATTGATTTTAACCAGTCAGATTATATCCGCATTTTGGAAAAAGCTATACAGTTTGGCTTTCCAGTTCTTTTACAAAATGTTACTGAAATTTTAGATCCTGTTATTAACCCAATATTGAGATCAACATTTACAGTACAAGGTGGACAGAAATTCATTAAATTCAATGACAAACTGATATTATATAAGGATACTTTTAAGCTTTACATCACAACAAAAATAAGTAATCCACATTATCCACCAGAAACATCTTCCAAGACAGCCATTATAAATTTTGCCGCTAAACAAAGTGCTCTAGAAGCACAGCTACTTGGAATTATAGTACGGAAAGAGAAGCCAACCTTAGAACAACAGAAAGATGAGATGGTAGTAACCATTGCTAGAAATAAACGAATCCTAATCGATCTTGATAATCAAATTCTTCGGCTCTTGAACGAAAGCAGGGGTTCGCTGCTAGAGGACGATGAGCTTTTCAACACACTGCAGAAGTCTCGACATACTTCGGAACTTGTTAAAGAGTCCCTGAGCACAGCCGAAATAACTGAAATAGAAATCGATGTTGCCCGCCAAGCCTACCAGCCTGCTGCTGAAAGGGCTTCTATTATGTTCTTTCTTTTAACTGATTTAGCAAAGATTGATCCAATGTATCAGTTTTCGCTAGCTGCTTACATTTTGCTGTTTATTAAGTCCATCGAAAGAAGTCCGAAACACCAAGTTGTTAATGAACGTATTGCAAACATTAACGAATACCACACGTATGCAGTTTTCAGAAATACTTGCCGCGGCTTATTTGAAAAACACAAGCTCTTGTTTTCTATTGATATGTGTGCAAAAATTCTTGAAGTAGCAGGGAAACTAGTAGAAGTTGAATATAATTTTATATTAAATGGAGGAATAGTCGTTAATAGACTTGACCAGGCTCCAAACCCTAGCCCAAGTGAGTTTAAATTTGTTGATAATTGAGTTAATCGAAGAATTATTTTTTATCATTCTAAGATTGGATTACTGAAGAGATTTGGGATAATGTGACAGAGCTTGATAAGATCGCTGGTTTTCATGGTATTATCAATTCATTTGAACAATTTCCAAAACTCTGGCATGGTAAAATCAATTGAAAACTTTCATCTTACTGTTAACTCTGTTAATCCTTTGAAATTTCAGAATGGTATAGTGGCACTACTCCTGAATCTGAAGAATTGATTGGTGAATGGAATGACAAACTTACTGACTTTCAAAAATTTTGCGTCGTTCGATGTCTACGCCCGGACAGAATAACTTTTTGCCTATCACAATTCACAGCCACTATACTTGGGCAGAAATTTGCTGAGGCTCCAATCTTAGATCTGAAATCTGCTTTCGAAGAGTCATCGTCTGATACTCCCTTAATATTTCTTCTATCACCAGGGGTAGATCCAACAAGTAGCCTTATTAGTCTTGCTGAGCAACTTAATATGGCTTCGAGACTTTTCTCTCTTAGCTTAGGGCAAGGTCAAGCTCCACATGCCACAAAGCTAATTATGGATGGAGCAAAGGATGGCAATTGGGTGTTTCTTGCCAATTGCCATCTATCTCTAAGTTGGCTTCCAGCTCTGGATAAAATTATTCAAATGATACAATCCACAAAAGTTAATAAGAAATTCCGATTGTGGCTGAGTTCAAATCCGCACAGAGATTTCCCGGTTTCTATCCTCCAGACTGGCATCAAAATGACCACAGAACCTCCGCGAGGAATAAAAGCTAACATGAAACGACTTTATAAGAATATATGCGAAGAAAATTTTAACGAGTGCACTGATCCCATAATCTACAAGAAACTCATTTTTGCCCTCTGTTTTTTCCATTCGGTTCTGATTGAGCGTAGGAAATTCCAAGAACTCGGATGGAATGTTGTTTACAGTTTCAACGATTCAGATTTTGAAGTTTCTGAAATTCTGTTATTTTTGTACATAAACGAGTACGAAGAAACTCAGTGGGAGGCTCTCAAATATCTGATAGCTGGTGTCAACTATGGAGGGCATGTAACCGATGAGTTTGATCGCCGTTTGCTAATGACGTACATTAATAATTTCTTTACAAGTGACGCAATAACTACTCCAAGTTATCGGTATGCTGAAAAGAATTTATTAATATTTGTAAAAAGCTTACATTTTTTTTGATTTTGAAGACTTTCATCTCTGCGAACTTATGTAATACCACCAGATGGAGATCTTCAATACTACAAAGATCAGATAGAACTTTTACCTAACACTGATAGTCCTGAAGCCTTTGGGCAACATCCAAATGCAGACATTGCTTCTCTGATTGGAGAGACTAAAGACCTTCTAGATACCTTGCTTTCTATTCAAGGGCAAACATATACAGCTTCTGCAGATAGTATGGATTCTAAGGTATTAAGATTCGCCCAGGACATTGAGGCACATATTCCCAATGAAATGAATTACATTCAAACTGCAAAGGTTTTGGCAGTAAATCGTACGCCTCTTGAAGTTGTTTTATTGCAAGAAATGTATAGGTACAATGTACTCCTGGTAAAAATTAAAGTTTGCCTTAGGGACTTACAGAAGGGCATTCAAGGTTTGGTATTAATGGATAGTGATCTTGAAGACGTTATGCATGCTGTGTTTGAAGGGAGAGTTCCAATTATTTGGCTAAAATGTAAAAAATTTGTCTGATTTTTAATAATCTTTAACAAGAATTATATTCGCAGCTTATCCATCTCAAAAACCACTTGCATCATGGACTCGTGACTTGGTGCTACGTGTAGACTATTTCAATCGATGGGCAACTACTTTAAAGCCTCCATCACTTTTCTGGTTATCAGCTTATACCTTCCCCACAGGATTTTTGACAGCAGTGCTTCAGACTTCGGCAAGAAGTTCGAAAACTCCAATTGACGAACTTTCATGGGAATTTTCAGTTTTTGTAGAAGAAGAAACTGCGGTCGCTAGAATGGTCCAAAGTGATGGCGTTTGTATTCGTGGGCTATTTCTTGAATGTGGTGGATGGAATAGAAAAGCCCGTTGTCTACAAGATCCACAACCCATGGAATTGGTGTGTCCAATGCCAGTTATTCATTTCAAGCCAGTAGAGAATACAAAAAAAAGAACCCGAGGAATTTATCAGTGCCCTGCTTACTATTTTGCTCAACGGTCGGGATCTTTTATTACGGTGATCGATCTGAAATCAGGTGCAGAATCTTCGGACTATTGGATAAAACGAGCCACTGCAATTTTGTTGAATTTAAGCTCTTAAAACCTTAGTTTGTTTGTTATTGTAATAGTTGCTTATTTAAACTTCAAAAATGTTCAAATCTGTTTAATTTAATTTTTAATAAAATTATTCGACTAAATAAGAAATAGAACTATTGATATGAAATTTACTTGTCACGTTTAATACTTAATTTCTCATCTTCTCCAACGTTCACTTAAGTTTAAATCATAAAAACACTTATGACGATAGGCGTTTCGCTTAAATGACATGAATGCCATTTATAAATATTTATATTACGATTGGCGTTATACAGTCGATTTTCTCAGCGTACCCCTTTAATTCGAATGGAACTTACATTTTTGAGAGAGAAACATCACTCACCGTTATTACAAAGAGGCGTTACGCAATATGACAACTCATATTTTGTCGAACAACAATTTTTAAACGACTCGTTGCAAAATCTCCTAAAAATATAAGTTTTATTGTTTTGTATATTCTTTTGTAACAGTTGTATTAAGTTCATGTATATTAAAAGGCGCAAATTAATATTGCGGAACAAATGAAACATCTCGTGAATTTAATGGAACGAAATCCATGTCTTAAAACTAATTTTAAGAGAGGAGGAGATATCACAACAACGAAACAAAATCAAATAGGAATCAATACCACAACCACAGATGTGCAATACAAAGATGGGAAATTTCGGCAGTTATTTTGGTTTGCTTTACAATTATGA
This sequence comes from Philhelius pedissequus, assembly GCA_910595825.1. Taxonomy (NCBI): domain Eukaryota; kingdom Metazoa; phylum Arthropoda; class Insecta; order Diptera; family Syrphidae; genus Philhelius; species Philhelius pedissequus. The sequence continues at coordinate 346,238,308 of OU343160.1, read as the reverse complement.
TTATGAGTCTGATATTTTTGCATTTGTGTTGGATAAAACTGATATTTTTGCATCTCTGTGTAGTTTTACGACACCACATTTTTTGTTTAATTTAACGATATGCCTGTAAGATCTAAGGTCTTTTAAATGCAACCTAAATTGCACGGCACTAGTTAGAAAAAAAAGAATGATGGGAAGGAATTTTTTTTGTTGTCGCAGTGGATTTGAGAACCAGGTATTGACTGTCACATTTTAAACCATGGACGGCATACAATTAAAATTGGAGGTATAGAAAAAAAATGCGCCTAGCGTGGGGATCGAACCCACACGTCTAAGTTAGCAATCAAGCACTTTATCCACTGCGCCATTGCCACCTATAATTTAATCAATTTTTTAATTTCTTCCCTTCTCCCATTTCCATTCTTTGTATTTCGATGTTCCCTTTTCTTAATTAATTGTTGCGATACTAGTTATTTTGAATTAAATTAATCGGCATAATCTGAATATGAAGGTAAAAATTAATGCCAGCTGTATTAAAAAATTAATATTTAAAAATCACCTGCTAATGTGGAACTTAGGTTGATCACAAACGACTGTCGTTAAGGCATCAGAATACGGCCATTAATGACCTTACCGATTGGGCGCCTGAACTTCTTACAATTTCAGCGGTGTACCGCTGAAGTGCAGTCCCGTCGAGTGCGGTCTACCCTTTATAAGCATGAGGTAATTGTCAAAAAATTTCGGCTTATTTTAAGACCGTGTTTTGAATCATAACATTGATGCTGTTATATTTTACATGCTTCAACATCGATATTGAAGCATCGATATTTTTTTGGTCTAATATCGCTACATTTTCATGTCATTGCTTTATTTTTTTCCCGCCTTACTCATACACTCCTATTAAATTTCAGAATTAATAATCGAGTGTTAACTATTGGAATCCCGGATCGGAGAGTTCTCCGGGAATACCAAACGATAAGGACATAAAACGCTAAAAAATTGACTCGATACAAAAAGTTAAAGGTGTAGTTCAAGATAAATGCCTATCCTTAGGTTGATTATTTATAAAAAAATGTAAGCAGGCTTTATTTTATTATTTTTTTTTTTTGAAGTGAAAACTTCTATAGGCACGTTCCGGTTCGGAAAAAAAGTGTAGATTCATAAGATGATAAAATCGACATGCTAAAGATGTGCGATATTCATCCATGCTAATGAAATATCGATATAAGAAGAGAAACCACATATCTATCATTCAAAACATCGATACCAATATGGTGTCTTCCACTGGCTACTGATCAGGTGATCTATTTCAAATAATTAGAAAATAAACAGCAAAATTACGATAAAAGATAGAAAATAAACAAGTATAGCCTTAAACAAATTACTTGGCCAACTTCGCGTCTGTTGCGCAAAGAGGAGGATTCAAGAGAACAAAAATGGTGCGCTAGAGATAATAATGAGTACAATGCCAGAAATGTAATACTATTTGGAAAAATTGCCAATAAATCACGATCATATTTCATGTAAATCAGGTCCATCGCTGGAAGGTGATTGTGTGTATGTGTACTTTTCTTTCAAAATTAATGAGATGAGGAAAGAAATTTGAGGCGAGATGTACAGTAGAATGGCCAAGCGAATTGGTTCCATGAATCAAAGAAAACAAGATTACAACACTTCTTTGTTTTTCTTATTTTATTGACGTCATATGTGAAACAAAATCTGCAAATTGTTGTTGTTTGTTGTTTGTGGATTAATGGATTTTGTTTCACATATGACGTCAATAAAATAAGAAAAGCTAAGAAGTGTCGTAATCTCGTTTTCTTTGATTCATGAATTAGTTCAAGCTATATATCGATAGTGTAAATAAGTATGACGTAAATAATGGGTTATCCATTTTGCGGTTTCAAAACTAAACGTATATAAAACACATAAAATATTTTTGTTCATGATATTTATTTTTTATTATAAATTTGGAACGTTGACATTATGTGTGAAACACTACATCATATAAATGACCACCACGCGAATTGTTGCAAGCATCGATTCTTTTTCGGTAATTTTCGACCACTTTTTGACACATATTGGGCGGTATCTCAACCATAACTTGACGAATGTTGGTTTTCAAGTGGTCAAGAGTAAAAGGCTTATTTGCATAAACACGACCTTTGGCGTAGCCCCACAAAAAAAAAATTAATATGAAAAATTGCTGTTATTTCATAATTTAATGTTTTCACTTCTATCGGTTGTCCTAACGACTGCTTCCTTTTTTTTTATTTTCGACTTTCTCATAAACGGCTCGAAGTATTTGAATAGCAATTTTTATATAGGAGGGCTTTTGAATTCCTAATAATAATTTTTTTATTTTGAAAATTCAATTATATTATTTCGAAAACGGGTGGATGCATTTTTTTTAAAATTCGGCTTTTAAATTTATATTATTATATACTTGTAGTGTACCTCCTTTATTTCAAAGTACTCAGTAAAATTTGTATTCATACTGTATACAAATATATTATTTATTAAACAAATTTACAAAGAAAACGTTGTACCAATTTGTGATTGGGTCGAATGATCGAATGATCCATCCGTAATATATATTGATTCTACATTTCTCTAGCTGCATACAAATATTTTATGATTATTCAATAAAGATCCCTCAAAGCATCCGAGTCGTTTTTTTATTGATTTATCTGGAAGAAAGTTCTCTATATACTTAAAATTATAATACCACAATTTATTTTAGAAAAAAAAATTATGAAAATGAGTATATAACAAAAAACAAGATCAAAAATATATTTAACTGTTTCTACTAAGAATCTTGTTGTTACGATGGGAGCGAACATAAGAGCCAGTAAGTGCGATCCAGTCGTAACATTTTATTTTAACCAAAAGTTCTTTTTTGTTACACATTGACAATATCAATCAATTCATAATCTACCAGCAACTAATCAATCAAACTTCTTTGCTTATTGATATTTCACCGACGCAAACAAAATAATTTTAGGTATTCAACTTGTGCTCCAAAAACGGAACACATTGCTTTTTATAATTTGTGAGAACAGTCTTTAAATAATAATGTTACCTACACGAAAAATTGTTGTGATATTAGTTTTGTATCTTATTTCTGAAACTCAATCATCGAATATCTTAGGGTTGTTTACTAGTCCACACAGATCACATATGCTGGTCTATCAAGGCATCGTTAGGAGCCTTCTCAAGAAAGGTCACAACATTACTATTATCAGTGTTCTTTCAATAAATGATGAACAAATTCTTTCGAAAAATGTGACAATAATTAACTTAAAAAAAACACCAAAAGCAAGATCGGCTAATGGAATATTTCGTCAAATTGCTGTTATTGCCGCCAGTGGGAAAATATTTGATGATCCGAGTATTAAAAAATTCTTGGCTGATAAAAACACGTTTGACTTGGTTATTCTTGGATATTTGTTCAACGACTATCAGTTAGGAGTGGGGGCACATTTTAAGTGCCCAATTGTGGTAATTTGGACAACACAGCCAATCAGCTTTGTTAAACGATTTATTGGAGAACCAAATCAATGGATGGATGTTCCACAGCCATTCGTAAGAAGTCAGGTTGTTGGTTTACGAGGCCTTATGTATGGAATTTTCGAAACTGTATTCAAATGGATCTTGGATTTCTTAATGCATAAATTTTACCGGTAAGAAACGAAGTCTTTACTTAACAATTGCCTATTAGACAAATCTTTTTGACAAAAAAATTATCAATATTATGTGAAAATAGTGAAGTCTTTCATTATTCTTTAAAGGGCAATATAAATTTAGACTTACAAAAGAGCACCAAAAGCTAGTTCATTTTCATCATGTTTATATTTTTTTTGATGTTGTAAAATCCAATAAAAATGGCGGTTAAATTTTTTATATTTTTTGTGTGATAGGGAGTACTTTCCGTCATCAATCTACCCCAGCCTGGCTTATATGCGAACAAACGTGTCATTAGTTCTCTGCAACCATCATTTTAGCGAAAAACCTATTGAAGCTCATTTACCGAACATGATTGAGATAAGCGGAATTCAAATTAAGGACGAGCAACACCTTCCGAAGGCACGTAAGCTTACTGACCAACTTAAAATACATATCTACGAGTACAATAGTACATATATGTTTCTTCTTATTTTGCAGGTTCTCCGTGAATTCATGGATTCCGCCGACCATGGTGTAATATACTTTTGCCTTGGAACAGTGATATCAGCCCGACAACTTGACTCATCTGTTTTAAATATTTTCACTGAAGTATTTTCATCAATTCCTCAAAAGGTTATCTGGAAAATAGAAGACCTTCCGAAGAATATCTCAAACATTCTTACTAGCAGATGGCTTCCGCAAAGTAGTATTCTTGCTCATCCCAAAACAAGGCTTTTCATTACCCATGGTGGTAAAGGAAGCACAATAGAAGCACTTTATTATGCTGTGCCTTTAATAGTTATACCATTCTTTGGTGACCAATTTGGCAATGCACGTCGTTTGGTGAACAAAGGGTTTGGTCTGGAACTTGAAACTAAAAACATAAATGCATTCCTTCTTCGTCAGTGTATACTTGAGGTGTTGAATAACAACACCTACTATAGAAATATCAGAGACGCCTCAAAGATTTTTAAAGATCGGCCTTCTACTGCTGAAGAAACTGCAACTTATTGGATAGATTATGTTATTAGGCACAAAGGTGCTGTGCATATGCAAACCCACACAAAAGCGACCAACTTCATTCAGTACCACGACATTGACTTGTATCTATTCATATTTTGTATTGTGTATGCCATAAATGTTTTGCTAAAAATTGCCATTTGCCATGCCTACAGATACTCAATGAGTTTATTTCCTCGAGTGTCGTCCTACACAATTTCAATTCTGTCATCACAAGCGTGACTGAGTAATAATACAATGAACTCCCTCCACTCATTATTTACGAGTACTTACATACTTCTGAAGTGAAGTGCTTGCTGTACTTGCATATATACATCTTAAGTATGTTATTCATATAAAATTCAACTGAATAGACGTTGCCAACAAATTATAATCAAGAGGTATTTTAGTAGGCAAATATTAAAAAAAAAACATTCACATTGTTGTCACTTTGACAAGTTTTATTTTATACGCATTAAATATTCATTAATATTATTTTAATTTAGTTATCAAAAATAAAGTACTATTTAGACCATATACTTATTGGTCTGTGCTTACTTGACCAAAACTGCTAATTTATACATAATTTTTAGCAATAAGATGCGATGTTCCAACACTTCTCAAGAATTGAGTAGGACAATTATAATAAAATTGTTAAATTAATAGAAGTTCACAATTGTGGCCAGTTCGTGAAAAAAATGTTGTTTCCATAAATATTTTTGTTGTGTGGAGATATGTAAATCACTGTTATGTATCTAATTGTAAAAGCAGTTTTTTAATAACTCTGAAATGTTTGCAAATCTATATACATAAATATCTATATATATAAATTATTCAAATTGAAATACGGCTGCTGAATTTTAACTCAAGAATATGTAGGTAGTTATGATTTTTGAAATTTATTTATTGATTTTTATTGTGTATAACGATTTAACATGTTTGTATTTAAAATTTTTTATGTCGATAAAAGAAACAATAATGTATCTAGGATATATTCATGCTAAAAGTATTTTAGGGAAAGATAAAAAATAAAGAATTTAAGTATGGACATTTTTTTTTAACTATATGCCTATAAGAACTAAGGTCTTTTAAATGCAACCTGATTTGCACGGCACTAGTTGGAAGAAATAGAAGGACAGGAATGAATTTTTGTGGGCGCAATGGATTTGATAGTTAGGTATTTATTATATCATTTTAACTCACGGACGGCATCCAATTAAAATTGGAGGTATACAAAAGAATACGCCTAGCGTGGGGATCGAACCCACACGTCTAAATTAGCAGTTTATCCACTGCGCCATTGCCACCCGCATTTATTATAATACATACTGTACAAAATATTTGCTTAAATATATAAGAAAAAAAAATATAAAATATTGTAGGTGTATGTACGTCTAAAATTTTTAATCGAATTCCCTTCACTTGTCATCGGAAAATTTTACAGATCATCATAAGATAACCTATAGGTAGATAGAGAGTGGGTTAGCTTCACAATACAGCTAGTTTTGCAGATTCTGGAATTTTAAATCCAATACTTATTGATCATTTTTACCCCCATTTTATATAAGCTAAGATTTTGGCAATGTTAACAGGTTTCATTAAAAAATATAATCACTGTCAAAACTTATTCCAGAAATAGTTTGTAAGTTACGGCTTCTGAAATCTCTCAATAATTTCGGATTTATCAAAGCAATTCTTAAGAAAAATTGCCTAGATTCGCTGGCTGAATCATTATTTTTTTCGAATTTCAGCACTCGAAAGCACGAGAATAACTTTTTTTTTATATATAATCTACATGCGCTCAAGGGATTATACTACCCTTTAAATGTTTCAACACAGTGCGAGCGTTAGGTTAGGAAGAGAAAGAAAGATAGGAAAGATGTGTTGCGCGATGTTCTGAGACTGGAGGTGGTTGTTGTGTCAGATTTTATTTCCAGGGATGGCGACTGAACTAATGCGGAGAAATTTCCGTATCTTATTTGTCTATGTCCCTTATAATTCGCATTATTTTTTTTTATTCGTTGTCATATTTATCGGTATACTAGTTTTTACTCAATCACATATGTTGTTAGTTCTATGCCTAAACAGCATGTAATGAGTAAGCCAGCAACTCGTATGACATTTATTTTATAATTGGTTTTTAATTTAAAAGTAAGAGGACATAGACTACGGCAGGGATCGAACCTGTTATTATTAGGTTGGCAGGCGAACAGACAACTATCGCACCACGGCTTCCCCTACTCTCGAGTAAATTTTTGAGGGAACTTCATTTTGTCTCAAAATACTGATCACAGCCAAAGGAAACGATCAGATTAATTAAAAATTTACTTGTAACACTTTAATTTTTTGGTCCTTATTTCAATATTTAATATTTACAATTTTAACATTTCGTTTTCTTTTAAATTTTTATTTCCTCAGTATTAACGATAGGCGCAATGGCCCTGCATATTTAAATTTTTGTTTGAAAATATAAAATTCTCTTCATACATGGTAGGTATATATATTTTAAATAAATTTAAGACCACACAGAACTTCAACCCTTTCCTTTTCTTTCTCATACTCAACTCACTCGCAACAATACATATATTTAATAACTGTTTTTCACTAACCACGGCAACTTGTTGTTGTATTTTTTTGTATTTTTTTTTTTTGATTTTTTTTTCCTCTAATTTATTTTATTTTTAAGAACCTTTTGTAATTTATAATTACTAAATTTTCACAAGCTTAAAACTGTACTATTATACTCTGAATTGATGTATATTCAAATAAATAAACTTATAAATTTTGTTGACATAGTAACCTGCCCTAGAAAAGTGTTCTTGTTTTTCGATTTTCTTATTAACTGCTCTATCGATTCCGGCAAAAATTTATAGTTAAATTCTTAATAGTAGTAATAATACTGCAATGAATTTTGTAAAAACAATTTTGTTTTTGTATTCTGAAAATAATTTTCTTTTGAAGATTAAATATTTCGAAGAAGCATAGACGAATTATTTTGAAATTATGTATTTCAATTTCAATCATTAAATACTTGAAAAATTAAAATAAAAAATGAACCGACTTTAAATTAAATTTAGCCGTATATGTATATACTAAGGACATAGGAGTGAATACGTGCACTTTATTTTTTTTAAATCAAATCTAAAAGTAAGTGCTTACTGGTCAACGCCTTAATGCAAACTATTATATATTTTTTTCTTAACTAAATAACAGATTAGGTTTTATTCTTTCATAACTGAATTTTACACTAATAAAAACGTGCCGCTAAATAAAAAAAAAAACAATTTAATAATTATAATATATTATTAAAAAAAAAAAAAAATTGTACAAAACATTGCAAGGAAACAAACAAGATTTATTGCTTTTTCAATGAACAATCAATAGATACAACAAGCTGAACATAATTACAATTTTTAAGTACTAAGTTTACTAAATAAATACAAAATTAAAAATGCCTCACTTAAATCTAATGATGATATACATATTATGTAAGTAGATAAACATACACATATTAAAATATAAAGTCATATTTAAATGAATTTATGATGGCCCGTTTAATATTTTGGTTTAGGGGTAGTGTAGCTATCTGTAGTTTCTTCGAGAGGACTGTGTGCTTAGTTTAGGGCAACGTCCACTGTGCTTATTATAGTGACCATATTCACACGAAGGCTTTTGGCATTTGTTTTCTGTGATGCATCTATAAAATAAAAAATTCCAATTGTTAATATCATTAAAAATAGTATCTAACCTACTTTACTTATGTGGACATTAGATATTAAATTATTTCTGGAGTTAACATTATGTATGTATTACTAAAATATTAAGGTGTTCTTTTTATGAATGTTTTTGAAATTTTTGTTTTTAAATTGTTTAATGGACAGAATAAGATTCTATAATTTTGTAAGGTTTTATTTTTCATTCATAATGGCTGTAAACGTTTTCTTAAATAATATGTTATTTCTTATTGTGTAATAACTACAATGTTTTTCGCACATGAAGTTACTAGAAGCTACATATATACACGGCGTATTTATATCGGAACTAGACTTATACGCCCTATCTTAATATTTTGTGTATTTTACGTACATACATAAACAATAAATATCAAAGGGCACGGTAGTACCCAGCCAATTTCTGGCACTACACCCTTTTTACGTGAACAAACTCAGGCGATTTTCGAACCCTCTAACCAATAAAGTCAGGAAAGCTTTCAGCATTTGTTAAGCTCACCAGGCTTAGGCAACTCGCCAAATTTTAATTATTTAGCTTTAGTGGTTCCCGAGATATAAGTCTGCAAAAAGCGCAAAAATCGTAAATGACTCACTCACTGACAGATCATCAAAATTATGGAGCACTTCCCGACATCGTAGAATCTTGTAACTTCGCACAACGGTAGGCCTTGTAGTATATACAAAGGAAAAAGTCGAAAATTAAAGATATTCCATTCAGAGGACGTGGTACTCGTCCATTTTCATAGAATTGATATACATTATTTGTAGCACTTCTGATTGTCGTGGAATAATAAAATTTGGTACAAAGGTAAGGCTCAAAGTGCAGGCAAAGGCAAAATTTTAAAATTTGAGATTTTAAATTCAGGGGCGTGGCTACCGCTCATTTGCATAGAATTTATATTAACTATGTACAGAACTACGGATTGTCGTAGAATGATGAAAATTGGTAGAGCGATAGGATAGCGATAACACCCGTTTTTACAGAATTAATATTAAATATATTGAAAGAACTTCCGATTGGTGCAAGATTATGTTTGTTAGAGTAGTCAGATTTACAAAGAAAAAGTTGAAATTCTGAAATTTTTCATGCAGGGGCGTTTCATCCACGCACTTCTTTTCAATTATTACAGTTCAATAGATCACTTCACAAAACTCATAAATTAAAAACTTACGTTACCTTATGAGGCATTCATTGGGCGTTTATTCCACCCACCTTTCCTGATAAAAAGAATCTTTGCAAAAAGTATAGTGAAATCACACCAAAAAGATAAATGTTAAAAAAGTAGAAAGCCTTAGCGTAACAGTCAGCCGTGAAAAGTAGTGAGATCTAAAAGTTTGGCAAGTCCTAAGATTATTAATGTTAAATATCAAATATTTTAAGTAAAATTTATCAGAGAAATCTTTAATGATTACTGACTTAAATTGTGTTGGTTTAATTAGCAAAGTTTCTTTTGTTATACCTAACTACTCAATTTTGAAATGAAAATTATTCGTGTTTTAATGGCCACCCTAATATATATGTAAATCTTTGACTATACTGACAACGATGAATGTGTAAGGAACTTAGATATCAAGAAGTTAATCTCTTTTATCCTAAACTTCAAATAACAGCCTTTATACAAACTGCCGGACACTCTTTTTTTAGAAGATTTTCCGTCAGATTCTGTTCATTTTTTATTTGCGATATACATATGTAGAATAGGGCAAGTTCTGCATTTGGAAAAAAAAATCGAACTCGAGATTATAATCAAACTTGACATTACGATGATAGAGAACACCGAAAAAGTGGGTCCCGCAATTCCATCTGTCTGTCTGTCGGTCTGTAGAACGGTCTAGAGCCTAAACGGCTAAAGCGATTTTCTACAAACCCGGTACTTAGGCGTTTTAGGTGATTCTCTAAAATAAATTTTTGAATGGTTTTTTAGCCCCAAAAATAACGGTACCTTGTAACGGTGCCATACAATTTTTCAAACAACTTAATTATGTCGAAAACGGATTTTGATAAAAAAAGTGTGCACTACTTTAGGTATAGTCTTCATTTTGGGAAAACATTTTTTTGTACATATTTTGTTCCTATCGGTATCTTTTATTCAACCATTTACCCCATAAACCGTTCTACCGATTTTGACCAAAATGTTTATTTAAGATGAGCTTCGAATTTTAAATAATACTGCAAGCCAAAATTTTCGAAAAAACATTTTTTGGATTTTGGAAAACAAAATTTTTTTTTTGAAAATTCAATACTTCAAAAACGGTTGGATGATTTTATTTTCAAATTTTGTTTTTAAATTTATGTTGTTAAAATTTAAATTTATCATACCAATTTTTTTTTAGAAAAAAAAATTAAAGGAATTTGCTATACAAAATTAATTAAAAAAAGACTTTAAAAATCGTTTCTACTACACTCTAAAAATAAATCGTGTAATTTTACTATCTTAAAGCGAGGAAATTTGTTGCCTACAGTTATACCCCGGACTTACGCGATAGGTGGGACCAAGAGATAGCCGTGTAAGTCGAATTCACGCAAGTCGGGGCTCAGCCTTGCATATAAATACTTATAAAGTTTGTGTAATAGGGACCAGAGTCTAAAGAAAACAATAATTTAGAAGAAAAATGTTTAATAAAATGTTAGAAAATTAAATCAATTTACGTTAGTACGAATAAAACAACATAAATGATAGTTATTTTGATGTCGAAGGCTTCATATATTCTAACAATGTCGCCTGAGGAGTTAAGTTTTTCTTCTTCTCACGTAAAATTTCATCGTAGCATGCCAGTAACTTTTTTATTTCCCGTTTTGTAGTAGACACGCGCTCTTCATTGGAATCTATTTTTTCTAAAATTTCCTATTCAACTGGGTCTAACGAATCAGTTTGTTCAATGTCTTCTTGATCATGCTCACGCATTTGTATAAGCTCGTCAAATGTTAGCTCTTGATTGTGTGAATCCAACAATTCTTGAACGTCATCAGCATCCACCTCTATATTTAATTGATTGGTCAGGATCTCGGGCTGATTCTTCTTCGGTTTCTGTGGTGAAAAAAAATTGGACACAGCCTTTTCCAGACGTCATTCAAAGTTTTTTATGAAATCTCATTCCAAGATTGTCCAATAATTCTTACAGCATCTAAAACATTGAATTGCTTCCAAAAGTCTTTGACAGAAAGCTCGATATTTTGTCTCATAGCTTCATTTAGATGTGCAAACGATCGCCTTGTGTAGTAAGCCTTAAATGTTTTAATAACTCCCTGGCCCATTGGTCGAAGCAAGCTGGAAGTGTTCGGTGGCAAAAATACAACTTCCACCCGTGGAACGAAATTAATTAGAGTTGCAGGAGGATGACCTGGTGCATTGTCAATTAGTAGCATCACCTTAAATGGAATTTCTTTCAATTGACAATAACGTTCGACTTCAGGCATAAAATGATGACCATATCAGTCTTCAAAAAGAGAAGCTGTCACCCAAGCGTTCGCATTAGATTTTCAAATGACGGGCAAACCAGCTTTAGATTTGTTTTTTAAGTCTCTTGGATTTTTTGAGCGATACACTAAGAGAGGTTTCAATTTACAATCACCAGCTGTATTCGCAACGACCATCACTGTCAATCGATTTTTGGCGGCTTTGAAACCTGGAAAGGTTTTCTCTTCACGCGAAATAAAAGTTCTTTTAGGCATTTTCTTCCAAAAAAGACCGGCCACCAAAGCCACCATCTTCAATCATTTTCTTGAGCTTTTCTTTGTCAGCACTTGCCGCCTCTCCACTTTCTGCGATGCTATGCCAATTACAACGGCTTTTAAATCTGCTGAACCAGCCGTTGCTAGCTTTAAAGTCTTCATTTTTGCATCAAAACAAAAAGAAAAAAACCAAGATTTCCAAATTCGCGTAAAACGGGGTAGCGCAGGTCGGGGTGATTGATGTTTAAATGTTAACCCTTTTGTGTGTAATTTCAAATAAAGTACAAATAATCGTCACAAACGAATAGCAAATGTTCACATAAAATTTGTAACTTAGATCAAATGGTAGTTAATATAAGCATTGATTGTTTAAGTACAAACACTTTATGTGTAGTTTTCATAAGAGGTTTGAATTTAAAAAATATTTGTGTAATGTTTAAGCATTATTAGTTTAATACTGAACAATAGTTATTAAAATGTACATGGAGGTTGAAAATTTGCAACAAATGTTTGTAATATCCAACATAATGTTGTGTGTTCAATTTTATTTGCCTATTGTCATGTGTATAAATACGCAACTTGTCTACTTTTACACTTAAAATTACATACAATTTCATGGTAAATTTACACGTAGTTCTTAGAGTGTAAGAATCTTTTGCATACGTGCGATCCAGTCGTGCATTTTATTTGTTGTATATTCGAAAACTTCGCACTTTAGACAAAAACTTGTAAAAGTTAATTTATATCTCAATATTTTTTTGTACAGTTTTTTTTTTTTTAATTTCAATATTCATATCTATCCAACAATATTTGTGATGTTTAATTAAATTAACTTACCTTTGATCCTTATAAGGAAATCGATCTTTTCCTTCTTTAAGATCCCAGCACTCTTGATTCCATGATAAACAATCACAACGACATTGACCTCTTTCCTTAACGACACGAAAATGGCTAGGACATCTACAGCTTTCGTTTGTATTTGAGATATTTGGAACAATAGAAAAATTATTATGTCTAGGAGCTCGCCGAAATCTGCTTTTGTCAACACATTGGCATTCAGTGTGGTTGTCAAACGTCCGATAACCTACACTGGGTTTTATGGTTTTGTCAAAAGGAATGATCTAATAAGAAAGTAAACAAAAATAATTTAAATTAATTAATATTTTATTATTTGGGGAATGTTTCTAAAATATATGTAAATATTGTTATTCTTTTAAATAAATACTAGCCGACCCAGCCCTCGAAATTCGAGTGCCAATTTATTTATTTAATTCATTATCATTCAATAAAAGACAGAGAATTCATGATTTTTTTAAATTGTCGAATGGAATGAGAAGAACCTCTAAGCACTCAATCCTGGAATCCAAAGGAAAACAGTTAATGATACACAAACTTTCAAACCTATACACATTCTTGACACATTAACAGTTTTTGTACAACAATAAATGCTCCTGGTTCTTACTTTTGCACCTTTAATTATTTCCATGCTAAACCAAAATTCTTACATACAACAATACTGACGCCTTAAAAATATTCAAGAAATATCAATATAATCCAAGACAATGAATTTAGAAATGGGCACGCTTCACACACCTCGTATTTTCACCACACTTTACCTCTTATGAAATGCCACCACATATGAAATAAATAATGATTGTTTTAATTTGTATAAATTCAATTATATTAACTTCGAAAATGAAACGTAATTATTTTCTAAATTTATTGTGACGGCATTTGCTCAAGTTTTACATACATTTTTATTAGAAATTAAATATTTATTTACACTTTTCCACCACTGTCCTGTACTCAACTATTCACCATCCTAGTATTGCCCAGCACTAACACAATTCAATAAATAAGTATGCAACGAACACTCAAGAGTTTGCAATTTCTAATTCCTTTTATAAATTTCATTAAATTATCCAATGCACAAACCATTTTCTTTTTCAGCAACTGATGTCGCTAGTGTAGGTGAGTATTTTTTTGCATTTTTATTTATTGTCACAATTTCTGTGTAGTATATTTAAATAATTTTGGCATTCTGCACATCTATGCAAAAATGCTTTCGTTTGATATGTAATTTATGCCTCTTCGGTTTTTGTGGGCCGCGAAAAGTGTACCACAAAAGACATGTTCACCGTTTAATTATATGATTCCTTAAATATTGACAACCCTATTAATAAAAAACGTTTACTTAAACTTTATTCCATGAGTTTACAAGACCATGGAATACGAGTTAAATCATAGATTACAACTTGCTATTAATAAAAACGGAATGTTCGAGGAATAATAAAGTGACGTTTATGACGGTTAAGGGATTTTCCCCTTAAGAAAATTTACTACAATATATTAGATTTGTTATTAAATCTCCGTTTTTACTTGCGGTATAGGTACGTACTATAGGGGAAGTTTTGCATTTGGAAAAAAAATCTAACTCGACAGTTTAATCAAACTTGACATTAGAATGATAGAGAACACAAAAAAAGCGGCTGAAGGGATTTTCTTCAAACTTATTACTTAAGCGTTTTAGGTGATTCTCCCAAGAACATTTTTGAATTGTTTTTTTTAGCACCAAAAATAACGATTTTTTCTACCATCTAAATTATTTCGATAATGGCTCTAACGATCTTGATAAAAGAAACAGTGTGTGCTTTATTTTAGGTATAATCTGCATGTTGGTCAAATTTCTTTTTTTTAGATATTGTCTTATTAACGTTACCTGCCATACAACCATTTTTTTTTTGATTTTCGAATTTATCAAAATCGGTTCTAAGGATTTCGATTAAAATTTTATAGGAGATCCTTCGAATTATAAATAATACTGCATACCAAAATTTTCGAAAAAAAAATTTTTTTTGGATTTTTCAAAAAAAAAATTAAGTTTAATAATACGGAAGGATGATTTTTTTAAAATTTTGTTTTTAAATTTATATTACTAAATTTGTTGGTACAGGTATTATTGACATACCAATTTTTTTTTTGAGAAAAAAAAATTAAAGAAATTTTGTATATAAAAAATTATGTAAAAAACGACTTTAAACATATATTTAGCCGTTTCTATTTCTATTCTTATAAACGGTGATTTCTTAAGAGCTTGGTTTTTGAAAATTCAAAAAAACACAGAAACTTGTAAAAAGTGAATGAAATTTTTATTTGGATCGATAAATCAATTTCTGCCATTTACTTTTTAAAAATAATTTCACTTAAATGTTGCCCGCGGCTACGCTTCAGGTGGTCCATTCTGAAGGTCCAATTTTGGCAAACTTTTTCACACATTTCGGCCGGAATCTCACCAATGACGCGTTCAATGTTGGCTTCCAAGGCAGCAATCGTGTTTGGCCTGTCCCCATAGACAATAGACTTAACATAGCACTCTACGGATACGATTTGGTGGATTAATGTCCAATAAAGTGAAACTGGTGCGAAATTTGGTCACAATGAGCTGAATAGCCTGTTCGGTGGGTCGATTATGACGACCATAAAACGGACTTAGCTTGCGAAACACATTTTTCACAGAGCACGAATTTTGATAATAAATTGCAATAATTTGCAAACGTTGTTCAGGTGTAAGTCTATTCATGATGAAATGGCAAACAATACTGAATCGAAATGTCAAATGTTCGTGGAATTTGTCATGTGTGATCTGTCAAAAATATAAACGTCAAAAACCAAGTAGCAAAAAAATCACCCGTTACTATGTTTCTATTTCTTTTGCATACGATGTTATCGAACATAAGACCAAGTAAGTGCGATTTTATTTAATTCATATGTGGGTGCAGTATAGAGTCAATGACGTTGAGAAATCTACGTATGTTCTTAAATTTTTGCATTGTTAATAGTTGTTCAGAAATTGTTTAGGGTCATTTTTATAGATTGCCTTGCTGTTGAAGAAAATACTTTTGCTACATTAAGAGTAATCATGCGTAATATAGGCTTACTAAATCCGTGCATATCAGCACAATCGTTTTGAACCTTATTTAGTTTTAGATTTTTGATTTTACAAAGTCAATCATCGTACCTAATAAACACCCAAATATCTGATGTGATGGAGGATCCATATTAATATTTCCACCTCTTGTATTCCCATTTAGGTCATAATAAACCATTTCTATTCTTATATTTTTTCTTGAAGTCGTCGTCATTAACCACTGGATTATATCTTGTATTATATATTTTATTTGTATTAGTTTTATAAAAATATTATTAAAAATTAAATTCAAAAATCTTAACTTATATTTCTTTTAATTTATAAGTATAAATCTCACATATTCGGGTTCTTATTCCTTATTTAAACCACAATGTTCGGTGCCTTAATAAACATTACATAGACGAATTGTACTTGGTCCACGGAATAAGCCCTAAACCTTCCCTATTCCATGTTTATTAATTTGGTTGTATTTAAATAAATTTGGTGAGTTGACACAACATTATGAACTAAATCTATAAGATATTTATTCATTTAAGTTTAAGCAGTTTTACTGTTTAGTTAAACCTTTCTATCCTATCGTTTCTTCTGAATTTATTATTTATAGCTTTACTTATTTTTTTTTATTTAAATTAATAAAAATATTGGCGTAAGGTCCTAGTGGATATTATTACTAAAAACGATATTAAAACAATTTAAGAATGACACTAAGCTTAGAAGATGATTTTGCAAATTATAATCCAGTTAAGTACCATACTATCTCTTACAGGGGCGTATGCAGCTTACCTTCTCGGGGGAGGTCACTCTCAAAAAATCAGTCAAAAAAAAAAAATGATGAGTATAAAGTCATACAAAAGTTTCAATTGGATTTAATTTTCAGCACAGTCCACAAAAACTAGATTTTAAAATTAAAAATCAAAAAACCGTTGTAAAGTTGTTCTGGTAACCTAAGCAACAAGAATTATACCGAAGCATATTGATAGATAATGAAAATACCAATAAAATCACTTGTACCGTAAATGGTTCAGTGTAAATACTTAAGTACTTTTCTTGACAAAAAATTAAACTGCTTAAATCAAAATTCCTTAGATTATTTTAATTTCCAAGGAAAATTTATTAAAATATAGTGTGCCGAGTCTATAGAATAAAAACAAAAAATTGTGGTAATTAAAAACAAATATTTAGTTTTCCTTAACATATGAATAATTAAAGCAATTATATTATTTAACAAAAATAAAGTACTTTTGTGTATGAACATCCGTAAATATAAAATTTTATTTACAAAAAAAAAAACAGTCTAATATGCTTAACTTAAAGGTAATTTTACTAAGTTGCTTAAGTAGGACTGTACATATATTAAGGCTTTCCAACTTTGTATACGTGAAAAATAATCACATTACAGAAAAAAATATCAACAATTTAATTCAAGAAGCTATATGTACAAAAATCGTATATATGATGCTTGTTTGGTAACTTGAAATTTGTTCACCCATTTTCGTAACTCTGATTTTTTTCTATGGGTTTTGGCAGATGAAAATAAATGCTCATCTATGTAGTTAATTAGTTGAGGTAGAATTTTTTTCCCCAAATATTTATTTTCATTTTATGTCAAATTCCTTTCAACCATTTAACGTCGAATTTTTTTTTTTGAATGAATCTGTGAAAAAATCGATTTTGTATGTATTTGTTAGCGTGTTGTTTGACAGAAATGCTTACACAAAAATTACTGCAGACAAAGATTCATAACGATTCAGAATTCAGAAGTTGAAAGAATCAGGTGGGACTGGAGAATTTATTGGTAATATCCGGTGTTTTAATATAACTGATCTTCCATTTCTTTGTTTTTTTCTTAAAAAGTGGATTAACTTTTTTATTTTAGCAAAACTTTTATTACATTTTATACTACTCCGTAGAAAAATCTAAGAAGTAGAGACACTGAAGCAATGTAAACCAGACCATTGCCTTTATACATAACATACATTAATATAACAGAGAGAGACAGAGTGAGGAAGAACACACAACAGAAGAAACACAAAACTTTTATTTGTTTACAAAGTAAGTTTTGATTTGTTCGTATCGACATTTTTTTTATGAACTATTTTCATCTCCAGTTTGTTCAAAAATTTTTCATATC
Source organism: Philhelius pedissequus (assembly GCA_910595825.1). Taxonomy (NCBI): domain Eukaryota; kingdom Metazoa; phylum Arthropoda; class Insecta; order Diptera; family Syrphidae; genus Philhelius; species Philhelius pedissequus. The sequence goes on along the minus strand of OU343160.1, from coordinate 346,220,201 downwards.
ATCGGTCAAAATAATCTGACAATAAAGCAAACGATCTCAACATCCTGAAGTAGATCTATCTTCAATTTTCACATGAATTTGTATTTCAGTTTCTGCAAGTAAGAATGTGGCAAAATGTTTTGCAAATTCTTCTGCAATAGTTTGTAGAATTGGTCCGCTTAGTGGAGTATTAAGCTTCTTTGTGCATTGAACCACCTGAGCAAGCCATCATCTACGTCGGAATATTGACTATATCTAATGTTTTTTTGTTTTTAAGTAATTTTATCTCGATCTCTGCCGAAAGAAAAAACCCTGCTGCCTTTTTATTGGAATCACCAGCTTCGAGCCTTTAAATTATTGCAGAGTTTTTTTTAAACGTAAAAACTCTACATTTTGAAGTAACACATTTTTAACCTTTCTTTCGTTCGGGTCAGAAACTGAAATTGGAGTAAAAAAAAAACAAAAACAGAAAGAGGGAAATCCCCACTTTTAGCAATTTATCATATTAAATGCGATAGATTTTAAAAATTTTCACTTAAAACGGTGCGCTATAAAGCGATAATTTGTTATAGGCGATACCGTTAAAACCGGATATTTGGTTATTACAATTAGCATGAAACTTGGTCGGGACTTAGAGATTAGTTCGCAATAACTGATATTTCGGTATAACCGATTTTGACTGTTTTTGTTTTGGTCTATTTAATATAGTTTTATTCTATTTTTCCTTTTTAATATTATGTTAGACGTGAAATTCAGTAAAGAAAGTACTCTACTATAGGGCATTCGAATGATTCGAATAACATTTTCAACTTTTATATATTATGTACTAGTAGATACCCGTGCGATGCTACGGACCTACGGGGAATCTAATGAAATCATCTTTCCACCTACTAAATTTCATTCAAAACCCTTCAGTCGTTGAATGTAGGCACTGTGCCCCTTGGCTATAAATTTAGATTTTGTCGTGTTCGTTGGCTTCGATGTTCATCGTGTATGGTCATATTCGCGGACAAAGCGAAGATTTAATATTGGATTCAAAAAGTAAGAACAACGAAAAAAAAGTTGGACAAATAAATCATGGCTAATCTTCCAGTTGCTTACCAAATTTCATTAAAATCCATTCAATGCTTGAGGCATGAATGCGGAACTGGTTGTTTGTATATATTTTGTTCATATATAAGCCTCTCCCATATAGGCATAGAAACTGTTCGGTTCCGTTTTTCGGGATAAAAATGACCTACATGATAATAGAGTATGTGTGTGTCCATGTGCCAAATTTTATCCAGATCCGTTCAGCCGTTCTGGCGTTATTGGGCAAAAAACATCCATCCATCCCACCCATCCATCCTTCCAACCAAACTTTTACATAGATAATATTAGTAGGATTATCTGAAATTTTCCAAGCTTCAAAACGAATTTTAGACCTTTAAATTGCCCAAATCATCAAATCATGCTTTGGGGAGAGTACGATAACTATGGCGCCAAGATATAATAACGGTTTTTGGTAGAGGGGCTTAATACAAGCATTTTTTACTCAGGTAGGGGGGGGTCTATCTCCCCTCGTTTAGGCGGGAGGGGCAATTTTATAAAAATTTACTTAAAATCTTTAAAACAATATTAAAAAAGAACGGCAACACCTACAGTTATAAATTATACCTTTTTCAAAAGTCCGAACTCTACAATTTATAATTAATTTTAAATAAAGTTGAGTCAATAGTTTTTTAAATAATTGACTTCAAAGTCAAAATTTATGAAAAAAAAGTTACAAAAATCACTTTGAATATTATTTTTCTCATGATTATGGATATCGATAAAAATATAATTGATGTAGTTAACTGCTCCAATTATTTTTTTATTAAACACAGAAAACTACTTCTTTTTATGTCTTCTAGTTTTTAAGATATGTAATTGAAAAATAGTAAAACTATACTTGTTCTTTAAACCCAAAAGATTCTTTAATTTTAAAGAAACTTTGCATATAATAAAATTTTCACCCTCCCCAATGCCTATAGTGAGCCCAAGCAGGGGGGTTGCAGGGGGGCAGCATGCCCCCCCTTAGGCATCTCACTGTTTGCATCGTAAGTTTCATATATACCTTTGTGATTTTATTACAGTTAATGCGGTTATTTACCAACCGAACTTTGCACTTTTTGAATTTTCCACGGTCATTAAAATATCACAACACAGAGGTGGAGTAGACGTTTTGGAGGGAATTAACCCGATTTCTTCTAAAAACGGGATACTTTTTTCGTTTGTTGACACCAAATCCCCAAACGAACAAAAAATCGAAAAATTATTTAATTATGGGTGAAGAAGTGGATGCTTAGCCGCCATTCTTAAAAAGGAAACACTACTCTTTCAAAGGTTAAATGAAGAATGGCTTTGGTAAACAATAACCTGCACCAAACCTGTATAAAAATAACGGGACAAACATCGAATGCTTGGTCTTGTTTTTTATGATCTAACTATATACATACTTTTTACTGTGGCTGCATTATATGTGTGTACATAGTTATATGCATATCTATGTATGACACAAACATATGTGCATATTAAGAAACTATGAGAATTTGCTGCCGTTGTGTTGTCGTAAAGGTAATGCAAATTTTTTTATAATGCAATAAATTTTCATGCTCAAATATTTAGAAAAAAGAGAATGAAATGGACATGACATATGTACATACGTTTATGTATATAATATCAATTATTTTTTTTAATCCAGATTCTTTACATGCAAAAGACAGTTTACATGCACCCATCTGATAAAAAATTATTTTTTTTTGTTTTTCAATTTTCTCAAAAACTAGAAAACATAGAAACGAATAGTTTTCAGTGTTTGATTAAAAAATAATTAGAACAGTTAACTGCATCAATTACTTCTTTATTGGTGTTTATAATCATGAGAAAAAGAATACTCAAAGTGATTTTTTTAACTTTTTTTTTCATAAATTTTGAGTTTGAAGTCAATTATTTCAAAAACTATTGACTGAAACGACTTTACTTAAAATTTATTATAAATTGTAGAGTTCTGACTTTTGAAAAAGGTATAATTTATAACGGTAAGTGTTGCCGTTCTTTTTTAATATTTTTTTAAAGATTTTAAGTAAATTTTTATAAAATTGCCCCTCCCGCCTAAACGAGGGGAGAGAGACCCCCCCTCCCGTAGTAAAAAATGCTTGTATTAAGCCCCTCTACCAAAAACCGTTATTATATCTTGGCGCCAAAGTTATCGTACTCGTGCTCATGCTTTAAATTTATCTACATATATATCATCGAGAGAAAAATGTTCGCGGTTTTCTAGAATTTTTCGAGTTTTCCACTAAGAATTTTCTATTTTTTCATTCGAAAAGCCATTCCGGAACATTTGCATTAACAATTAAATACAAAAAATCAATTTTTGATTTTTAAAATTTCCCGACTTTTCTGGATGGTTTACCCAACATTTTCTTTCGCAAAAACCTTCCCCCATGACACCCCCTTCCCATTGTTTACGCCGCTGATGTATTATAGGTCAAGTGATTCATTGAAATTTTAAAATATTAAGTGGGATAAATTATTACTTTAACATTAGATTGCTTTAATGTTGGCGCCATTTACATTTTCTCGTTATTTTATAGCCAAACAAAAATAAGAACTATGTTATTGGTATAGTGTATCAAACACAACTTACATATAATCTTATTACTTATAATTATAAAGCAAAAGTGCATGTTTAGTTTACCTCTTTGTTGAATTAAAAATACTTACATAAAAGTACAAGTCTACTGAAGTTGATGTTTTTGCTACGCATGTTTTAGTGTCATTAACACAACACCCCGTATCATCAGCACACCGATGCAATATAGTGCAATGTGGTATAAAACGATTTGAAGCCTCTATAACCTGAACAACTTTTGGGTGTGGCCAGCGACACTTAACTTCTTCTTTAATCCGTTGAATATGTTCGGAGACTTTAACTAAAAAAAAGCAAATAAGCACATTTTTTTGTTAATTATAAAATAAACATAACTTATTCTTAGTTAAAATAAATAAAAAAGATTTCACTTCATAGCCGATAAATGTATATCTTTTATCTAACTTTGCATATGAATATTGTATAATTAAACAAAAATAGAAAGAGGGTGTTTACATCTCAATATTTATGTATTTAAATTAGTGCCCGGTTATATCTAGCTTGTCGCGAAATCATTTCGATTAGTTATTCAAGTAAGTTGTCTTCGATTAGTGTAGCATTTATGTTTTAAATAAAATCAAATCATCGTTAATAATAATTCATTAAAAACATAACTATAACTGGTCGCTTATAAGACAAATGTATGCAAATTTATGCAGTTCAAATAAATTCATGTCTATATACATAATTAAAATCCCTGTTAATCAAATATATACATAGTTCCAAAATTCAGATTCTATTTTTCAGCACAGTCTCCTTTCCTTGTCTAAGACATTACTCTAATTGTTGATGCCTTCCGAATAATATGTAAGATTTCACGAACCTCTCAAAATAAGCGCTTGTTTCAATGATGACTGAGGACTACTTAATTCGACTCATAGCCCGGGAGCTAGAGGTAAGTGAGTATGCAAAATGTGAGTACCGAGGTCCACCATGGATTTGAGTTCAGAAAAGGTCAATTTGTTGGTCCATTTTTTTTTACCCCCTCTACTCTTATTTGCATGGGAAATGTATTGAGTACATGATATTAAATAATTTTAATGATTATTTCAGTTATAATTTATAGTTTTTTCTAATGGTAAAAGTGAGTATGGATTCATGAATGAAAAAGAAAACGAAAATAAAAGTAAGTAATAAAATCATATTTATTAATTAAAAAAGTATATATATACTTGCTGACAGTGCGAACTCTGTTCCGCCTTAGATTTAATAAATAAGCAGATTTTGGATTTTACTAAGTTCAATTTGTTATTATTAGGAAAAAAAAATACAAATAAAAAAGTTAAGTATTTTGATGATTCTTTATTGTTTATGTATTTTGGTACATAGGTTACCCTCTTCAGTTAAGTACCTTGTAATACACGACATATTTGGTTTTATTATCAGGTGTTAGAACATACAGCTCAGATGATCTTCCGACCCATTATACATAAAATTGACCATGGGAAAAAGGATATTCCAGATTCAGACCACAAACTTTCAAGGATTGGCCTTGTGATTTATTATTATTATTATTATTATTTATCTTTATCCTTTTTTTAATAAAAGTATACAAGCTTACAAAAACACTTGCTTTTAAATTTCTTAGAAACAATGGGGGCAAACCTGATTCAACATGAATAGCATAATTAGGCGTGTTGGATGGGAGCTTAAAGATACGCTTGAAAAAATATCTTTGAATAGATTCAATTTCTTCCAATTGCCTGTACCCATAAACTTCATTGCCGTAGCTTTTAATGGTTGCATCAAACAACGAATATGAAAAACTGAGAGTACTATCGTCAGCAAAACAATTTAGTGGATTAGAAGTTCCAGATAAGAGATCATTAATAAAAATGAGAAATAGGGTCGGAGACAGTACGGAGCCCTGGGGCACACCAGCAATTATCTTGTGAATATCAGACTTGAAACCGTCCAATACATCTTGTATTGATCGGTCCGAAAGGTAATTTCTAATCCAACGAAGAAGAGATTCATCGATACCAAATGCATGCATTTTCGATAAGAGAGCTTGATGCCAAACTCTATGAAATACTTTTGAAATATCAAGCGCAATAATCTTACTTTCTCCAAAACGATGTAAAGATTTGTGCCACTGCTCGGTGAGATAATACCATCAGATTACCAGTGGACCTATTGCTACGAAAGCCATACTGCCGGTCATTAAAGAGCTTTCGTTCTGTAAGATATTTCTTAAGCTGATAATTAATCAGCGTTTCCATGACCTTGGAAAGAAGGGACATAAGTGCAATTGGACGGTAATTAGCGGGTGAAGAAGATTCGCCTTTGTTAGGGACAGGCTGGACAAATGCTGTTTTCCATCCACTCGGAAAGAGACCAGTAGAGTAGGACAGATGGCAAACCTTACGCAGTGGTTTTGCCAGTTTGAATTGTATTGAAATTAAACAATTGCGTTAAAAATACTAGTTCTTCAAAATTTTAAATAATAAAATCATATTTACGTTCCAATTTGACTGAAGCGAAAATCCTTGAAATGTATTAAATAAAAATTATAAATATTAATTTGTACGATTTTCGTTTTTTTTTTAAACTTTGGGGGCCAAAATTATAATTTGCCTAGGGCGGCAAAAGCCCTATGTTCGGCACCGCCAACAGGAATACCGTCAATGACCACTGACTTATCATGTTTCAAAGATTACATCTATTGAAATCGACCAATCAAGTTAAGTTGATAATAAGATTCAGAAGATTTTTGAAGTGATGGGCAAGTTTTTTAACTGCCAAGAAATGAAAATGACACAGTTTTACAACAACCCAGTAATCTCAAATTTGACCGAAGTATTTTTGAGTCCTTACATGATGAAAGACTAGTGGCTACACCATAACGTAATTATTTCTGGTTTTAGGCTAAAAGATTTTTATATATTCTCTTCGACTCTAAGTGAAGAAGTATAGAGTACAGTACTATTTAGTTGAAAAGTGCAACAACTTTTTTTTTTAAACGCGCCAGTCCAGTAATTGCGCGTACATTCATATTAAAACAACATCATAATATAAAGTTCAGTCATAGATTTAAGAAACCTGATCTATCTGGTCAAGTTAATACAACTTAGTAGCTATATGTATATAGTAGATAATTATTACAACTTGACGTCTAAATTCATCCGATTTTATATAAAAAAGTTTAAATATTCCGAAAGGGATTATCTCATAGTTAACTACCTCAGCTTTTAGTCTGGTTAAGCTTAGAAAATTTAATCTTATACCTTACTATATGTAGTTCAATTAAATTTAAACATTTCGCTTCGGGTTTCACTTCAACAAGTATATGATTATTGAGTAAAACTATATGTACTTGGTAACAATGCTGTCGTCTGTTGAGAGTCTTAAGCATCTTTTTTTCTGCAATTTATCGATGTAAGCCATAATCATGCTATTGGTGATTCTGCAAGCAAAACGACAAAAGAAAACCTATCCCTAAAGCGCTACGGCCCGATGGTCCACAGACATGCTATAATCAAACGGCCACCTTAAGCGGCGACGAAAAACGTTGAAAAAAAAAAATATTTAACCAACAATATGCAGAGAAATTTATTTGGCTTGGTCAAACACATTTACCAGATACGGATACGAATACGAATACCACCCAGAATAAAAGAAGTAAAGTTATTATCGATCGTAAAATTATTACACGGGGCGTAAGCAGATGTCGTCAATAGATACAAGGAAGAATAACTCGTAGATGTACGTTAACATCGGCAAGACCCATTATTTCCATATTATCCGCATGATTTACTGAGTACGGCAATTGCATCTCGAATCTTGATGCATGCAACAGACGTAACGTATGTATGTACCTATACCTAGCTATGTAAATAACGGGTCTGGAAAAATAATGGATGGCTAATCGATCGGATGTACAATTACTGTGGCATGGTGTGTCTGGCTCTGAATTCGGGAGGCGTGCTCGGTAGCCAGAAATAAACCACGAAAAATGAGTTATTAGCCACGGTAATTAAATGAAGACATTTCATTGTTGGCCCCAAGCCTCAAAGACGTGTGTTATTATAAAATTCAGTGTGTGTACATTATATCACCTATAAGTATGTTGTATGTTCACATGTGTTTGCAGTACAACCTAGTGAGCCGTGAGGTTTTATAGATGTGACGTGAGTGCAGTGCAGAAGCGTAATGCAGCACTGCAGCAGACGCAGGCATAACAAAAAGTAAATACATGAGCAATAATAATTATAGTTTGGCGATCAAGGAGATGACAAGACTGATGTTTTCTTGTCAAATTCCTTAGATGCGATGCGAAAATCGCATTGTTTTGTACCTAGGTACATAGGCCATCGACATTTTCTTAGTGAAGTTTTATTAATTAAGTTCCATGCTAGTAATTTTTATAACACAAACAAAACGAATTTTTAAATATCTTTCAGTTCTGCATTCGAATAGATCCACATCTAAAAAAAATTCAGACATAATTAGATATTTATTTTTAAAATTAATGGCGCAAATTTTTAAACAACCCATTGTTAAGGGCTTAACATTTTACTAGTTAGCAATTTCCTAAGTGTTTATTGATTGAATAAATATTTCAAAATTTTTAAACCTTTTCTAAACTAGTAAATTGCTAGTTAAGCAGAAAGCTGAGCATTTGTAGGGTTTGAATTTTGATGAACACAAATATTGTTGTTATGCGTTGTAAATTAATTGTGTTGATGAAAACCCAACATGTGCTCTAAAGGTATTAGTTATTTCCATTTTCATAATTTTAACTTCTTTATTTACAAAATAAAAATAAAAAATAAAAATTGTGCACCAGCAGGACTCGAACCTGGGCACCCAGCGTGCAAGGCTGATATACTATCAGATTCCATAATGGATTTAGCAAATAGCTAAAAGTTAAAGTAGCCATTCCGTGATTTTAACTTTAGTAAAATGTTAAAATCGTTTAAAATTAGCTCAATCATCTTTTTAGCTTAGTAAATTGCTAAAAGTGGCTTTAAAATTTTACTATATCGTTTAAAATTTTGCGTCAATGTATTCTGTGATCATTGATAATTGAAATAACATATTTTGCTGCTGGATTTTTTGATCGACTTTTTGAAATAAATGCAAAAGAAATCTTATTCCGTTTCATGAATTTTCTCGAATTCTTTTGAAGTTATTAAAGAGTAAGATCCCAGTGCCGGCAGACATACATACGTCATTTTATCATAGCTGAATTTTTTTCTGTGAATAGATAACAAAGTAGATAAGAACTAATGGACATTCCGAATTTTCAAAGCTGAGACTTTTCGGAGATATGCACTTTTAACAGTGCATACCCAACTACGTTATTTTATCAAAGCTGATTTTTTTATATGTTTAAGGGGATAGTGTCTCAAACTTTGTTTGATACTTGTCAAACACCTACAGTGGGGCGTTTCGTCTGGTAGACAACTCTAATAGGGTAATCGGTTGGCAACAAAAATCAATTTATTTTTGATTTAGATCTGTCAAAAAACCGATTTTGACAATCTTCTTGGTCTATTAGACTTAAAGAAGAAGTCGCGAATAACGACGAAACTTGTAAAAATGGGACTTTATTAAAAAAAAATATAACCAAAAGCGTTTGTAACAAAATGTTTAACATATTATTTTAACCATATGTTTATGTAGGTATGCCTGTAAGACCTAAGGTATTTTCAAAAGCAATCTTAACTGCACAGCACTTTATTAAAAGGAATATGAGGAATTATCATATCCCTACTATTCTCGTTTATAATTATCATTCCCATCTTAAAATTTATTTTTAGAGTCGACTCTCATTTTAAAACTGATTTAGACTAGATTCTAACATTTTGCGCATAATCTTAAATTACTACTTTAAATATTTCTCTTCAGAGTCAAACCGAGATAGAAAGCAAGTAAGTTTAACGTTAATAAGGGTCGTTTTTCAAAAATTGATTTATGCTTCTAAGGCCCGTTTGCTGGTACACAACTTAAGTATTTAAGTTCTACTTAAGTACTTTTGTGACATATTACGCAGAGGAAAAAGTAGCCCATAAGCATTTTAAGTTGAACATAAATATTTATAATATTTAAGAAAGAAAATTAATATTAAATGCCACTTTACTTACTATTCAAAAACTGCTCACGGGATCTTGCAACAGCATCTGGCGTTCCTAAGTTTTTCCATTTAGTTTCAGTCAAACTCATGTTCTGATTTTGTTCATCGTTTAATGGATTGGGCTCATCATTCGAGTACCCTTCCTGTTGAAAATAAATAACTTTGAGTAAGTTTTAATAAAACAAAATAAATAAAAGACAATTGTAAAATACAAAAATAATATTAAGGTGGGTCAAAATATTTATTGGTACCTACCTACAATTATAGTGCAGGCGTTGAACCTATTACGATAATAGAGTAAGCTTACGGAATAATTGGTACCTACGTCAGTGATTTCTTAGAAGGGATATTGAATATATGTTTAGCTCCAGCCATAACAAAACAAACTCCCTATGTACCACTTTAAGTTACACCTTTTAACTTACGATAAAGGAAATATAGTGCAAATATTGCATTTGAAAAAAAAAATCAAACTCGAGATTTTAATCAAATTTGACATTACGATGATGGAGAATACCAAAAAAGTGGGTCTCCCAATTCCGTCTGTCTGTCTGTAAATCGATCTACAGCCTAAGAGGCTCAAGCGATTTTCTTCAAACTTGGTACTTAAGCGTTTTAGGTTTAATAAAAATAATAGATTTTTGAATCGTCTTTTAAACCCCAAAAATAACAGTACTTGCCATATACTTTTTCCTACAGTTTTAATTATCTCGAAAACGGCTCTGACAATTTTAGGAATAGTAGATGTACATATTGGTCCAATTTTTTTGTTTACATATTTTTACTTGCGATTATAGGTACTAACGGCTGATTTTTATGCTACTTGGTTTTTGACGTTTATATTTTTGACAGATCACACATGACAAATTCCACGAACATTTGACATTTCGATTCAGTATTGTTTGCCATTTCATCATGAATAGACTTACGCCTGAATAACGTTTGCAAATTATTGAAATTTATTATCAAAATTCGTGCTCTGTGAAAAGGATGAGGATCCGTTTTTTTATCGCAAAATTGTCTTCAGCGACGACGAGAAAAAAAATGTTTTTTTTCAAAAATCCAAAAAAAATATTTTTCGAAAATTTTGAAATGCAATACTATTTAGAATTTGAAGGAACTCATGTATAAATTATTTTATCGAAATCCGGTAAGCCGTTTATGAGAAAGTCGAAAATCAATAAAATGGTTCTATGACAGGTACCGTTATTAACAAAATATTTTTAAAACTTTTTTAGCTGAAATGTAGACCATACCCAAAGTAGTACACAGCCCTATTTTTATCAAAATCGTTGGAGCCGTTTTCGAGATAATTAAGATGGTAGAAAAATTTGTATGGCAAGTACATACATTTATTAATACATACATACATATATGTATTTAAGAATCACATGAATCTTATGTATGCATAGTGCACCTAAATTATAAAGTTATATGCATATAGCTACCAACCCACCTACATCCTTCATTTTCATTATTATATGAAAATGTTTACATACTCAGGTTCCATCAATATGTCTATATATGTAGATTTAGTTTACTTCCTAACTTACATATTTAAAATCCATAACTTAGATTTAAACATTCATTTGAAGGAAGCTACTTATGTAACTATTCCTTAAATCATCAATTCGACAATTCGTTATAATAAGAATCAAGGTAATCGTACCTACATAGGCTTTAAACCTGCACAGGATAACTACACCTAACTAACTTAACCTCAGTACTGCATAACAACATTTTTTGATTTTTGAAAAACAAAAATATTTTTTTTTTCATTTTTGAAAAAAAAAAAAAATTTTCTATTAATGAAAATTCTTTAGTATTTAGAAAACGGATGACGATTTTTTTCGGAATTAATTTTTAAGCTTATTAAAAATATATTTTTCGCGTCTTCTAGGAATCTTGTGCACACGATGTGGTCGAACATAAGAGCAAGTACGTGCGATCAGTAGTGCATTTTAGTTTAAATCTATATGACGATATATAAAAGGGCTATTGAATTTTAATTGTTGTTTTTATTTTTAAATGGTTTCTTGTGGGTGTATTTCAAGCGCTAATTTGCGGTCCAAGTCAACACCTAGTTATTTTTCCTTTAGGATCCAATCAACTGTTACGCCATTGATAAAGAACGAATTGCTAGATAAAGTAAACGGCTTTTCAATTTCGAGTAAAAAAAGCATGTCTTTAAGGCATTAACTTTGATCTTACAATCGTCAAAATAGTTTTGAAGTGTATTTAGATTGCAAATTTGCAAATTAATTCCAATAATGGATCTCAGGAAAAAATACATGTATCATGAGCAAACATAACTCTATGACAGTTCTGTAAATAAGGTAAGTCTAATGTAAAAACTGTATAGAAGATTGGGCGAACAACTGATCCTTGTGGCACTCCGGCAGTGCGAGCAAAGTTTTCTGAAGAGTAATTGGTAAGACAAACAACACAACTTTAAGACGACATAAACGACCATACATCCACATCTTATAGTACCGTTCCTGTTGTAAATTAATTTTAAAATAATTCATTTTTATAATTCAACTAGCAGAAAGTAGCCGGCATGCAATATCTTCCAAATGAAATGAAAAATAAAGAAAAAAAAATTGTAAGAAAAAAGATTCTTCATAAACTTTGTCCTTCAATACTGTTCTGTAACTATCGAATCTATAATAATCGAGAAAAAAAAAGTTTGTTTTGGTTTTAAGATGTCAAAATGATACTTCAATTTATTGCCTTGGAAATAATGACATAACATAAACCCATTTTTTTCCAGAGGATCTAAGTGAGGAAAATTAATCGCCTAAGTTACAGAAGGATTTGTTTTCTTATTTTTTTTAACAAACGAACTATTCTTCATTTTGGGACTCTTCGCTTTCCGTAGGTTGTCTTATTACTGGCGATAGGTAAATACAATTTAAGGCAAGATATGCATTTGTCGCAAAAAAATGTTTTGAGATAACAATCAAACATGACATTACGATGATAGCGAAGACGAAAAAACATGGTCTAAAAATTCTATTCGTCTGTATGTTAATATAGCCACTTGGTCGAAATGGGTGGGCCGAATTCTTTCAAACTTGGTATAAAAATGGTTCTAACGATTTTGATTTAAAAAAATCTGAGTATTTTTTATTTATGAACTATTATAGGGTTGCAAAACAAATTACCAATAATAGCTAAGAACAGTACCGATTTCTTTGCTTTCTACTATCTGAAAAACGGCTTAGGTGATTCTTTCGTTCTTTCGAAATTTTACACATATTATACACGTTTGGGTGCATCAATTTGTGATGCATACCAATATTTTAAATTACCTAATAGATATTTGTTTGTATTTTTAAAAGCATTTTTTAATAATTTAATATTTCCAAAACAGCTAATTATTTTTTTTCTTCAAATGATAAGTGTACACAACATGCTTTCTGCCTAGAAACCGCTCCACAGATTTTAATAATTTTATTCTCATAAGGTGAAATTCATCTTTATCAGTTTGCTTACTAAGGCTAAACTCGGAAACCACACCTACAATTTAAAAAATTCCTTTGGTTTTGAAATTGAAATGTTGTTTGTAAGTGGCTTGAGGGTTAAATATTTGTTTGCAAAACTTTGCTGTTTGTAGGTTGAAATGAAAGAAAACAGTACTCTGAAAGTTTACACAGCAAACTTGATTTTCTTTGTAAACTTAACATATGCCAATGAAAAAGATTGCAGTTAAGTGCAAAATCCTATCAACTCTTATAGCTGGCACATGAAAAGTTGGGACCCACCAAATTTTGTTTTCCTTTCATGCATATATCAACTTACGCGAAAGCATGAGCTTACATTTGCGAGTTAGTGTTTACGTTCGCAAAAGTAGCCACTGGCGGCGCTGGGGAATCCTTGCAGATGTAAGCTCGGTTAATAGTCTAATTTCAATATTCTCAACAAACTATTAATTTCTAACATGGTGCCAAACAGACGCGACCTTACGCTGAAATGCAAGGAATATTGCGTGAATTCACCGGCGCCTGTAATCGTGAAAATACAAGATTTCGATTGTATGTGTACAAACGAAATTAAATTTTCCTTGCGAATTGGAAAAAATTGAAAAATTGATAGTTCAGTGCGAAACCATACCAACCTTTTAGCTTTCATGCAAATAGCCCTGGCGACGGTCAATTCAGTGTATAAGCCCCGCATAAATTACAGAAAAGGAACACGTCTAATGTCGAATTTCTTTCATCGAAATCTTCGGATTTGTTTCATGCTGGGGCCCTGTTAGCGTGAAACTCAAAATGTCGGATCTTTAAAGGTTTAAAGTAAGACCGCACTAATGCGACACTTTCCGACACTATGCATAATTTTTTTTTTCAAACCGCCTTTCTCGCCTTCGCTATCATCATAATGTCATGTTTGAGTATTATCTCATTTTTTTTTAAGAATGCATAACTTGCCTTATATTGTACTAACTATATTCGCATGTAAGAAAACGAAAGCGAAGAGTCTCAAAATGAAGAATAGTTAATTTGTAAACAAAAATACAAATAATAAATCTTCATTTGTAAGAGGTTCTACTAGAAATACATTGTTTTACAAACCAACTTTACCAATGACCATCCTGTATGTATACTCGATAGTGTGCTAGTCTTGTTGGATATAGTTCACACTAGATGTTCTTCACGAAATCTATGTAAGATGAACTGAACTTGGCAAAAATTGCGTATTGACAAAGGTCCTCACTAGTCAACTGATGAGTCCATGTGAGATCGCCGGGACGAAACGCCAATTTTTGTTGGACTAAAGGCCGTTAAAAGCTATTTTGAATCAGTAAATAATATGGACAATATTAGACCTAAAACACTTCCCTGTTGTACCCCACCCACTATTTCTTTCAGATCCGAGTAATCGTTTCCATGTCTTACTCTAAAAAGTCTATTTTCTAGATATGCTTTTAGAAGCGTACAAAGTGCTTTAGGCAGAATTTGTCTTAATTTAAAATTTAGGCCTTCGTGCCACACCTTATCAAAAGCTTGCGACACTTCTAGGAAGACCGCCGAACAAATTTCCTTTTCTGCAAGAGTTTTCTAAACGATGTCAGTGATCCTATGCACTTGGTCAATTGTCGAATGCTTGCTTCTAAATACGAACTGATGTTCAGGTATTAGGCGCTTTTCTTCTATTATTGGCTGTAGGCGTAAAAGTAATATTCTTTCAAAGACCTTAGATATTAGATGGTTTTCCTGGTTTGAGAAGCATTATAACTTCCGCAACCTTCCATTGGCTCGGAACGTACTTTAACCTTAGAGTGGCATTTATTATATAAAGAAGATTAATTATCCCTTTGCGAGGAAGCATTTTGAGAATTTCGGCCGTAATTAGGTCATATCCCGGAGCTTTCATATACTTAAGCTTTCTTATTTCGCTACTTAATTCGGCAAGGGTAACATTTCCTGTAATGTAATTTAAATGAGAAATCCTTTTCCTTACAAATTTTGTTTCTTAATTTTTTAGTTCATTTTTAAGATATTGCATTAAAATACTTTTGCCTCGGGTGCCCGGGCAACACAGGGGACTTTCTGCTAGTTTGGAAATAAAATCCATAACAACAGCGGAAGTAAACAAAACAAAAACCAATTTGGATATAAAATCCATGGAAAACGGCAAGACGTAAACAAAACAAAATATAAATTATATTTCAAAATCAGGACAAATTTAAGAGGTAAGTGCAAATGTTTGTGTATTAAGCACATAAAATATAACATATTAAACTTAATAGTCTTAATAGTTGCCCAAAGAACAATAGAAGAAGATACAATCATTTTTATGGCGTGTCAAATGGAAAGTCGTCAGCTTACCTGTCATATACAGACAAACTGACATCGAAACATAATTACACTTTTATATATTAGTAGGGATAATTCAAAGCGTTTTTTTATAAGCAGATAACATATTTCTTAGAAAAGTTATTTTGTAGCAGTTAAGAAAGCAGTTCAATATTAAAAAAAAAATTCTCTAATAAATTTAAAATCGGAAAGGTTCTTCTAAGATTTGCTATTTGGCTGCTTCAGTTATTTGATATCAGTTCTATACGGAATGCATTTCTATCCAAACCAAATACAGATCGGTTTGTGTGGAATTGAAATATTCATAGGAAATCCTAAGTGCCAAATTGTGTAACTTTGATTTTCACATTTTTTTATTAAACAAAAGCTGATTGATTATAAAATGAAAAATAAAAATACAATCTATCCCTTGATAAAAATGTCTAATATGACCAGACCACTGACCAAGAAAAGATTGTGAAATTTATTTATTTTTTTTCGTTTTACAAAATGTGGGGCTTTACGAATTAAATTCAGGTCGAAAACGAAAACATTGTACTTTGTTTGACCTTGAATTTGTGTGAATCCTCTTTAAAAAATATAATCCGAATGAAGATAAGATACTGATGTCAGTTATGTCAAGCCGAAATTGCGACCTACCCCAACATTTTCTAGAGTCTTATCATGAAATTACTTACATATACAGACTTTGATCTTATTCGGGAATTTATGAAATGTTTTGCAATTTTTTTTTATTTCTGTTTATACTCGTATACATTTAAAGGTAAATAAGCTCAGCGATAATATTAGCTTAGTATAATTTTGTTTGAAACATTTGCATTATATTTCCCGGAATATCGGGAATGTCAAGAGTCAGTATCACTTTTTTTTACAAAAGGAAATGTGTAATTTTGTATACATACATAAGCAGTTAAATCAAATTCTGTTTGAAATTTTTAATATTTTTTCACGAAAACTCTTAACGAAAAATAATGCAATAATCAGTTAACAGGTGTTGTAGAATTTTAAATTGTTGAGATTAAATTTAAAAGTTTTAGGCACGAGTAGCAATTTTGATAAAGACATACAATCAAACAAAGGTGAATTTTACTAAATTTTATAAATAAGTCAAAAAAGGGCCAGGATATGAACGAAATTTGGCAAGTGAATTTTCATTAGAAAAAAAAATATTTTAAATATGTCATTTGAGTTTGTGGGTTACTTAAGCGAATTTAAAAAAGGTAGATATTTCTTTACACAAAAATGTCGCTCGAATTTGTTTGGATTGATATACATATATATATGTACATACTTATGAAGCCGTGAGTGCAATAGTGGCCTAATTTTGGGGGTGGCCGTGGCGCGATAGTTGTGTGCTTGCCTGTCAACATCGCGGTACCAGGTTCGATTCCTGCCGTTGTCTATGTCTTATATTCCATTAAAGACCAATTCTAAAAATTGTCATAAAATGAGTTGCTGGTTTACTCAATATATGCTGTTCAGGCTTAACACTAACTACATGTGATTGAGTAAACTAGTATACCCATAAAATACAACAACGAAATAAATAAAATAATGCGAATTATAAAAGACATAAATAAATAAGACACGGTAATTTTCTCCGCATTAGTTCAGCCGCCATCCCTGGAGATAAATCTGAGACTACAACCACCGTCTTAATACGTCGCGCCACACATCTTTCTATCCTTCTTTCTCTTCTCTCAACGTATGACCGCGCTGTGTTAAAAACATATTAAGGGTATTAATAATCCATTGAGCGCTTGAAAATTATAAAAAAACTGCATTTTCATTATTTTTAACGATGCAAATATAAGAAACAGGTTATTTTCAAACACTACCAGTAAGATAAAGAAACATGGTTTTGATTTTCTGTTTGCAATACCTACCTATGTTAAAATGAAAGGTGCCTGATTTTGTATCTTTAATCCTTCAAAATATCGTTATAACTATGATTATTCCATTCAAAGGCTCGCATTATTAGGCGATACCCTACTTTAGCGCATTCTTTTGTCGACATTCAAAGTTCAATTATTGGCCAAATACATGGTGGCACACGGATCGTGCTACAAAAATAAAACGTAATAACTTTTTTTCAGTGTGAGTAATCGGCTTATTTTGTTTTATTTTATAGGCTACTATTCTGATTTATCAAAATGAATGCTTGGGATACTGAAAAAAGGATTTGGATAGTGCAGCGATACCATTCTTTGCAGTCCGTCATTTCTGTCCAAAGGAAATTTAGGCTAGAGTTTGGCGGTACTCTCAAGAGTAGATGGACCATTATGAGGCTAATGAACATGTTTGCCGAATCTAGAAGCATCGAACGAAGACCGTATCATCGAGATCCCAATGGTCGGGTTCAGGATACAATCGTGGCTGTTGCATCAGCAATACAGGCAAATCCAAGTGTTTCGACTCGAAACTTATCGGGCCAAATTGGAGTTAGCAGACGGTCATTACAACGGATACTTCATAATGACTTAAACTTGTTTCTGTACAAAGTCCAAATTACAATCAAGTTAATCCCTCAGGAGTTGCCTGTTCGCCTGGAATTTTGCTGAAAAATGATTGCAATGGCCGAAGAAGACAACATTTTGATAAATTATTTGTTCATGTCTGATGAGGCCCATTTTGACTTAAACGGCAATGTTAACAAGCAAAATTGCAGTATATGGAGTGAATCTAATCAAGAAATGCTCCATGAGACGGAACTGCACCCAGAACGAGTCACTGTGTGCACATGTAGCCACACAAGTTATGGCGGAGCTCCAAAGAAAATTCCCAAACAAATTGATATCCAGAAACTGCACTTTCGTCTGGCCCCCAAGGTCACCTGACCTGACTGCACCAGATTTTTTTTTGTGGGGTTATGTCAAGCAGGAAGTGTACAAAACGAAACCCACGAGTTTGACTGAATTGAAGCAGTCCATTAAAACAATAATTGAGGCGATCCCAATTTCAACCCTTTAGGCCGCAATGAACAATTTTCTGATCAGGTGCCGCATATGCGTCGATGAGCGTGGAGGTCATTTGCGGTATATCATCTTTAAAAAACGTTATTTAAAATAAAATTTAATTGTTAATCCAATAAAAAAAATTAAAGAAATACATCGATTAAAATAAAAGTTATTTAAATTTCTTATTGTAGCACGATTCGTGCGCCACCCTGTAAAATACCTGACAGAAAAATCACACTGGACCAAAATCAGACCAGTCTAATACTGTTTAAAATTTTGTATAATATGGATTTTAATAATGCTAAACCGATGCAATATGAATACCACTCATTTTCTGCAGGAGCGACATAACCCAAAAAAAAAACGATTCTGAACTAAGAGAAAATGTTTCCGTCTCATCACCCGTATTTTCTTTTTCTCGCTTTCCATAGCTTTTTCGTGAATACGAAATTTTTAATCGCATTTATTTCGAAACTTGAAATTTTAAGTTATATTACGTACTTGTAGCAAATGGCCGATATGCAATAATAGGACAACGACACCACATCTATACATGCATTGACGGATGCAACCGTCGTTGCCAATTCATTAAAAAAGGCCCCTGGTAAGAGTACGGGACATTCTTAAACTTTTCATTATTACCAGTAAACAACAACAACAAAAAAATGTCCATTACTGATATCTATATCTACACGTTTAAATTTTAAAGTGAATGAAATCCAAAGTGTACCTTACCCAACTTCTCGTCAATCCGCATACTTATTTCCATTTTCCAATTTGAATACTAAATAAGAAAAACTTTACCCCTGTTGCATTATGCAGTATGTACGAGTATGAATATTCAAATGAGATATATGTACATAGATAACAATGGATTGCCGATGAATTGGTGTAATTGTCGCAACCAATTAGACTCCTAATCACTTGGATCGGTTCGCACTTAATGATTGGTTTAGCACCTCGTGTTAGATATTTACTGTTACACGGCTGGAAACGCGGCATGAATGCAAATATTATTAAACACAAATAGTCATTTTGTGTTTACATTGGATATTTGTGTTTAGGGAAGTCATGCTAGAAAGAAACTCCTTAGCATATGGAAGCTATCCGAGGTGTTTATGTGGTTTGAAACCATGAATCGAAAATAATGAATAGGCATTGGTATACAAATATGGAAATCATTTTGCCAACAAACATTGATGGAAACTTGGTGGTGCATCGTGCCCCAAAAGTTATTTGAACAGATGTTACATTAATTATTTTTTTAGAATTGATGTATTATGGATGTCGAATAGTTCGTTTGTTATACGATTATTTAAATTACAAAGCGGCTATGAAGTTGAACATTTAGACAAAAATTTATAGGAGACTAAGAATTTTTTGTACGATTTGAATATTATTTAAGCAATGTCGCAAGCTTCCCAAGTGTGTAAAGCTAGAAGTTTCCGCAAAAGTTTCCATGGGCATATATTTAATCGTTAGGGTAACCGCCCGCCGTGAGCACCAACAAAGTGGGTCCGGTTATTACGTCTGTCTTTAGATCGGCCTAAAATTGGTACTTAAGCTTCTTAGTTGATTGGCTTCAATCTTTTTTTAAATATTTTTTTGCCTCAAAATTTAAATGCCTTGTACCAAAAATAGTAAATCTTAATTACCATCACCATTAAAAAATCATTCAGTGTACTATTATAGGTGTATAGTCAACATTTTGGTTTAACATTTGTTTACATAAAATGTTATTGACCGGTAAACCTGCAATACAACCATATTTTTAATTTTCAACTTTCTCATTAACGGCTCAATGGATTTCAATCTGCACACCTATTAAAATTTTCTAAGAATATTTTTTTTATTCTTGAAAAAAAACAGTCATTTTTTTTGGAATTAAAATTATATTGTTAAATATTTGAAATTCTTGTACCATTTTTTTTTAGAAATTGAAGATAATAATAATTTAAGATATATAACTTTTAAATAGCTTAGCTTTTCATTGAAAGTCTTATAATTTTAACTAAAATAATTTAACAATTATTACAACCAATTGAATAAACAATTTATTTTGAGAAAAATTAATTGCATCAATACTTCTTATTTCTCATTCTTTTTTCAATTCCTTCGAGCAATACTGTTAACAAATAATTGTCTCTCGGAAGTAAGACTGGCCGCGGAACCAAACTTTCATTTGTTCGCCTTGAAGTTCAAAACTAAATTTGATTATAAAGTTCAAGACGTGTCTGTGTATAAATAATCTTAAACAATTAATTTAAATTATTAGTAGGTTATTAAGACTTCACCAAATAAGATTTTCGAAAACGAAGAGTTATGATAATATCTTCCAATCCCATAAACATAAACGAGTAACCATTGTTAGCTCACAGCGTCTTTAGTCTTTTTGGATTATGATAAGACACTTTGTTTAATGGGATTCAGACAGCCCACATTTATTTAACCATTCGAGGATAGCATCCAGGTTTTCATATATTATAATGGGTTATCCATTTTGCGGTTTCAAAAGTAAACGTTAATAAAACACATATAAAATATTTTTTTTCATGATATTTCTTTTTTATTATACAGTTTGAACGTTGACATTATGTGTGAAATACTACATCATTTAAATGACCACCACGCGAATTGTTGCAAGCATCGATTCTTTTGAGGTAATTTTCGATCACTTTTTGACACATATTGGGCGGTATGTCAGGCATAACTGGACGAATGTTGGTTTTCAAGTGCTCAAGAGTTAAAGGTTTACCTGCATAAGCACGGTCTTTCGCGTAGCCCCACAAAATAAAAGTCCAGCGGTGTCAAATCGCAAGATCTTGATGGCCAGTTGATATCGCCACGACGAGAAATTACGCGGCCAGGAAATGTCTCTTGCAATAAAGCCATATTCGCTCGAGTTGTGTGGCATGTGGCACCGTCTTGTTGAAACCAAGTATTCTCCAAGTCGTATTCTTCAATAGCAGGGAAAAAAAGTCGGTTATCAATCATACCATAACGCTCCGAATTGTCGGTGACAGTCATTCCATCGTAGTCTTCGAAGAAGTAAGGTCCAATCACACCTCCAGACCAAAGAGCGCCCCAAACAGTGACTTTTTGTGGATGTATTATGGATGTAGTAGGATGGATTAGGATTAGGATGTAGTAGATGGATTTGATCTTTAGTAGACAACACGACTTGTCACTTTGAAGAATTTAGAATTTTAATTGCATTTTTCAAATTAACTTGTTTTCTTCTCATATAAAATACAAACAAATTTTTATTGTAAATTTGATGATTTTCGTCTAGTTTTTTTCCTTTCATAGAGTCTTATAGCTTATTCATTTTTTTTAATTGTATCTATAAATTAATTATTGTACAGCCCACACATAATTTAAATTCGATGTGTCATCATCTCTATTTTTCTTTAATAAAAGATGACACTAACTACTCTTAGATATATCTAACATTTATAACATTTATTTTATTAAATCTGTACTGAATTAATAAGAATTAAGAAAACTGAAATTGAAATTGAAAATGTAATGGCCTCTTTTCAATTACCTGAGGATTCTCAGAACGCCAAATACAACAAATTTGTTTATTAACTTACCCACCGAGTGAGAAATGTGCTTCGTCGCTGAAGAAAATTTTGTTCGAAAAATCGATGTCCACCGCCTGTTGTTCAAGCACCCATTCGACGTATCTACGACGTTGTGAATGGTCAGCTGGATTCAATTGTTGTGTGAGCTGGACTTTATATGGATGTAGTTGTAGATCCAAATGCAAAATACGCCATAATGTGCCGTAAGACAGTCCTAATTCCTGAGAACGACGAGGAATCGACACATTCGGGTCTTCGGCAACACTTTCACTTACAGCAGCGATATATTCAGTGCTACGAGCGAAACGATTTTGCACAGGCCTTACAATATCTGTAACCAATCCAGTCTTTTCAAATTTCTTCACAATTTTGCGAATTGCTTGCGTAGTTGGACGATTATGTAAACCATAATCTCCTCTTAAAGCACGATATGTGGCTGTGGCAGAATCACAATGTTTGTCGTAGGTTTTAACAATTTTAATACGTTGTGCTATAGTTTAGCGATCCATTTTCGTAAATGTCAGACTTTCAACTGACAAACAAAAATTGGTTTAACAACTTAGTTTGACATATGTCGAATTCCAGTCCTATACTTTTGAAACCGCAAAATGGATAACCATTTGCTTATACATTCTTCAATAAAGGCCAGATTACATCTTTTAATAAGCTGGACATCTTCAGCATACATTTGTATTTCGAATTATTTTATTGAAGTGGTAAAGTCGTTTACATACCCAGATAAAGGAAGAGGTCCCAAAATAGAATGTAAAACAATCCTATTTGTATAAAATTATATTCGATTTTTAATCACCGAAATTAAAATGAACGAGATTTTGTGGTCGTTATAATTAAAGAACAGAATAATATTATTTCTTATTGACAGCAAACAATCGATAAAATATAAAAACACAAGATGAAATTTTAGTTTTTAATATTTATTATTATAATCGAAGGCATTTCGAGCAATTTCGAAATTGTTAGCCTTTTTTATCACTTCATTTTGTTTCATCAAACTCGAGCTTAAGATGAACTTTCAATATTAAGTTCGAAATGCATTCTATTATAATAATAAATATTAAAAACTAAAATTGCACTACACAAAACACGCCTATACTGTTTTATATCATTTATATTGACAATGTTAGTTAGAATTATTATAAGAAATAGCTAAGTTAATAGATCACACTTTAGCATGATTTTTACTTGGGATCCTGTAATTCCGTCTGTCTGTCCTCCAGTCTACAACATAAGCGCTTGAATGGATTTGCCCACATTTTTGTTTTAAACGAAAAAATAACGGTACCTGCCATACATTTTTGTTGGCCAAAAAGAACAGTTTTATTTGTCTCAAAAACGGCTCCAGCGATTCTTTATAAAAATGAGCAAAAAACGAAGAAAAATGGTTATTTATAGTTAAAATTATTATTTATTACTTTTAGTACTTCTAGTAGGTCCATCTTTTTGGTTTTTGATCTTCTGGAACACGGTTCATTTTTTTAAAATTTTGTTATGCATAAGCTCCTAGAAAGCTTAAACAATAATTTTAGCTACAATTTTTCAATTTTTTCTTAAATTAAAAAATTAAAAATATTTTTTTTTAAACTTTTCGAAAGCGACTCAATCTATTTTTTTGAATAAGTAGTCTAATGGCATTACCATCAATACTTAAAAACACTATTAATGAAAATCAAAAATCAACGGTACCTCCATACAAATGTTACAAAAAAACGTTAAGAAATAATTTATATCTCAAAAACGGCTCCAAGAATTTTGATAAAAGAATGTGTGTTCATAAATTGGTGCAGTCCACTTTTCCGTGGCGCGATAGTTGTGCGCTCGCCTGTCAATCTCGTGGTCGCAGGTTCGATTCCTGCCGTTGTCTATGTCTTCTTATATTCCATTAAAAACCTATTCTAAAAATTGTCATAAAATGAGTTTACTCATTACATGCTGTTCAGGTATAACACTAACAACATGTGATTGAGTAAACAACTCATTAATATGTCAACGAAATATATAAAATAATACTAATTATAAGAAATATAAATAAATAAGACACGGTAATTTTCTCCGCATTAGTTCAGCCGCCATCCCTGGAGATAAATCTGAGACAACAACCACCGTATCAATACATCGCGCCACACATCTTTCATATTTTTCTTTCTCTTCTTTCACCGGATGACCGCGCTGTGTTAAAAACATATAAAAGGTATTCATAATCCCTTGAGCGCGTGCAAAATTATAAAAAAAAATATATATATATTATTCTGCGTACTTATTAACAGTACTTCCCATAGAACCACTTTTTATATTTTTGATTTTCTCACCATTTGAATAAACGATTAAAATTATTTTTTTTACACAAATGCTACCTTAAAGTTATAATAAAACTGGAAATTTTAAATTTAAAAAAAATGGTTTTACGATTTTTCAAAAACCAGTCATTGATTTTTTTTTTAAATTAAAATTTTATATGTGCATACATTAATAATAACTTCGAAGTGGCGTTCAATTTTTTTTTCTAAGAATGTTTTCAAAATTTTAGAAATAAAAAACTATTTTTTTAAAAAACTGATCCAATGAATTTTGATTTTTTTATATAAGTATTTGTCCAATAATTCAAATGGCATCTTTTTTCCCCTCAAAGTTTAACAACTTGTCAATCTAAAAATATATTTTATTATGTGTATTATCTATTTATTTCTACATAATTATATTTAATTTTACGCATTTTCGCGTACGTCATCTATAAAAAATACAGGAACATTATGTAGATTGAATATGTGCATAGGACAACTAGACTACCAACCTTCTAACAGCGTCAATATTTAGCTTCATTATTAGCTACAAGAGTAAGTTCGGAAGATCCAGTCGTGGAATAATTTAATTTGCTATATTTTTTTTAAACAAATTATTGTTGCGCTCAAGGTTACTGTCATACATTAATTCCTAAAAAGTTAGCAAACATACGAGTATATTGCAATCTTCAGCACACATACATAGATATAAACATTTGAATTGATTGAATTTAGAATATCGAAAACTTAAATCTAAGAAGTATTTATTTATTACTACTACATAACAAAATATTCTATTTAACAATCGAACTGCAAAATCAAAAGCTGATTTTAAATCACATACGCTCAAATAGATCATTTAAGACAAATTAAGATTAATTGAGGCCAATAACAATGAAAGAATCACACCCAAGCAACAACAAAAACATAAACAACAACATTTCACAATATTCATACTCAATACAAAAATCACGTCCAACCAGATTATTTTAACTTTCATTTGGTTTTTTGGTGTTGACTTTTGAGTTGAAGGTATAAATGTTTGTAGAAACTCTTTCTGGAGATTTTGATAAATAAACAATTAATCAACTGTCAATGCAAAACAAAATAAGAATTATTGTTTGGGCACGGCATTTTAATTTATGTGGTTAAAAGATATTAACTGACATTTCACAGTCAGGCCGAACCCAACCATCAAAAATTGAATTACATAAATTGGAAAAAAAAGATGAAGAAATTAAAGGGCTTAACATTATGTTGGGTTTTAAATTTGTATTTTGTTCAGGAACAGGAAAATTAGTTTTTAAATATGTTAAGCATACAAAATGTGGGAAGCATTATTAAGGTTCAGCGCGCGTATATACCAAGTAGGGGAGAGTTCAAGCCGAGAAGCTGGAGACCAGGACTTTGCAAACGAATCGAAAATATGGTATATTAAAAAAAAATATATACAGGGTGTCCGCCGGGAAGGTATACTACTTTGTTTTGCCGCCATTTTGGTCTTGACAGTTCATATTTTGGCAGACGTGGCAAATTTATTATGGGAAAATAGTGTGTTCTCGTGACTAGCAAGTACAGCAAAGAAAACATTTTAAAAGGGAAAAAACAATAAGAACATGCTCGCAATTACTTTTCCTTTTCATCCGAAGTATAATTGAGCTCCGATAAATTAGTGGGTCTATTAAATCATAGAGGGCATTGACGTGATTTTTTTTAATGATGTATTTTTGTATTTGTTTTTGTCCTTGTATTATTTATGATTTTTGACAGAAAAAAAAACACAGTTGTGAAAATCCCTCCATATTAAAATAATTAAAATCAAGTTGGAGTGTGGATCGTTTTATTGAAAATGTTTTACTTTGCTGTACTTGATTGTCACGAGAACACAACCAAAATCAAGCATCGATTACCGTGACGATGAGAAAGTTACGTGAAATTTTTGGGAGAAACAACGTACCAACAAAACGCACTATTAATCGTGTAGTGAATGATTTCGAAGAAAGAGGATCCGCAAGCATGGATCAGCTGAAAGCATTACTGCTGCTCAAGGAAGTGTTCAAAACAATCCATCAACCTCAATTCGACGTCGTGCTCAGGAGCTTGGCCTTCAAAGAACAACTTGGGCAACAATTTTGCACAAGGACTTGCATTTGTTTCCATTTAAGATTCAGTTGACATAAGAGCTTCTTCCACAAGACAATTTACGCCGCCGAACATATGCCAATAGGATGTTACAGCTGGTCCATGACAACCCCGATTTTCATGAAAAAATCACAATGAGTGATGAGGCAGATTTTCATTTGAATGGATATGTGAATAAACAGAACAGTCGGTTCTGGGCAATGGAATACCCTCAAATTATTCATCAGTAAACTTTGCCTCCATTAAAATTTACAGTCTGGTTTGCAATTTGTTCAGGAGGAATCATTGGACCTTACTTCTTTGAAAATGAAAACGGCGTAACGGTAACCGTGAATGGGGAGCGATATCGTGATCAGATTAAAAACTTTTTAACGCCACAACTGCATGCTTTGGGCTTGATTAACATGTGTGGTATCAACAAGACGGTGCCACATCGCATACAGCCAGGATTACTCAGGAATTCTTGCCAGACCTCTTTCCACAACAAGTTATTTCACGAAATGGTGATGTTGATTTGCCTCCACAGTCGTCTGATTTGACTGCTGGGGACTTCTTTTTGTGGGGATATCTGAAAAGCAAGGTTTATGCAAACAGACCGGAAACGCTTGAGCAACTCAAACTAAATATTCGTGATGAAATTAATGAAATGCCACGCAAAATGTGTGAGAATGTAATGAAAAATTTGCTCAAAAGGGCTCGGAGTTGTAAGACTAACAGAGGCGGACATTTACATGATATTGTATTCCATACATAATTGCCGAGATTAAATAAAACATTTATCAAGATGAGATCCATTCTCTTTCATTTAATCAAAAATTATAAACAAACAAAGTAGTATACCTTCCCGGCGGACACCCGTACATTCAAAAATTATTTTATGCAATTTTGTTTGGTGGACACGGGCATTGAAAAAATATATTTTAAAAAATATTTCCACTACTTTCCGTCGTTTTTAATTTGTGACTGTGTTAAAAACGGCGGATAATAGTGGATTTTTTTTTAAATATATTTTTTTTAATATCTGTGTAAATTCTGTATAATTAATTCTATTTTTTGTTGAGAAGTGTATTCATGCTCCAAACATTGTACACTATATACCACCGTGTTTTATTGACCTGGAGCGTGCTACAAAATATTTTATTCTAATTAAATATAAGAGGTCACAGACAAATTCCTACAATTTTGTTTTGTTTAGTTGATAAAATAATTAAAAAATTATAATGGTCACCAAAGTTTTCCCTATAAAAACCGAAGGTTAATTGTTCCAGCGCGATATCCCCGATGTTTTAGTACTTTGGAGGTTTAGCGCGAAAATTTTTTTTAAATGTGTTAAGATAAATCAAGTGCAATTTTTTATTCAAAACAGAGTTTAAATCTTTCCAACTTGGTCCTCTTATTTTTTACGAAAACAGTATTTAAAATTTACTGATGGCCATATTTTATGATACATTATTGCACCAGGTAGAAATCTTAAGAATAACGGCAACAGCGTCATCTATCTTGCTTCTGTCTTAATATGAACTAATAAAAGTTCAAATTTAATATACCTACATAGGACATAATAAAATAAAATTGGGATTGTTATAAGGTTATAACACTTCAGGTTTTATTGTAAAAAAGGTTTGAAAGGAATATCTTAAGTCAAATTAAATGTATTTACAATTTCAATCGAAACAGAGAAACTATTTTTCACAATTTTATTGAATATTTCAAATCTGGAGTGTCCCAGCAGTAATCTGTCAACATGCTTAAATTATATTTGCTTTAGTATCTATTTGCATGCATGGATTGTCGTGAATAGCTTCGACCCTATCTATATAGGGATGGCGGTTATTCAAAATTAACCGGTTTTCGGCTTTCCGGTTATTTTCTCTCACGGTTTAACCGGACGGCTTTAACCGGACAAATCCCGTTTTTTTATTAACCGGTTTTCAGTCTTATATACAAATGTTAGTTTTTTTTACAAAAAACGATCATGCCAAATAAAATATATCTAGATACGATCATGTATGTACATTGTACATAATGCAGATAAACTTATATCCGAAAAGAAAATACTATTATTTTCAAAAAATAACTACACTTCGTGAAATTCTCCCATACAAACGAAAATTGCAGATGCGACAACATATTTCAGTTAATAATTTTATTTTAAATAATAAATTATGTTCAAGTTCACAAACGTCAACCGGTCAACAACAACCGTATCGCAATGAAATGCAATCAGCTGACAGATAGGAAAGTAAACATACTCGTACACTGTCTGCATATCTCATTCAAGGAAAGCCAAGATGGTAGGATGGAAACTTTTTAAAAAGTTACCTACCTTAAAATAGTGTAGGTTTCGACATAAAACAACTCAATTTTTCGGAAGTGTGGGTAGTTCAAAATGATTTCACCTTTCTACCACTACAGTTAATTTCTCTATAAAAGAAAAGTTGGCAGGGGTGAATAACGTTGCAGGTTGCACACACACAAATACATGTTTTATGAAACAAAGGCAATTTTTTGCAAGACATTTTATATTTCTGTGGTGATAAAGGTGTCAATGTTTTTTTCAGCCGGTTATTGGATTTCTGAAAAATCACCGGTTTAACCGAGATAAACAAATTTCAAGTGAAAGCCGGTTAACCGAAACAAGATAACCGGTTTCGGTTATAACCGTTCGGTTTTCCCTTCCCTACCCTATCATACTGACTGTTCCAAAATTTTCGGATAAAAAATAAATAAAAAAAGAAGAATTCAAAATTACAAGATAACATAACAGCATAACAATCAGAAAGCTATTGAAAAGATTTAAATGGTATTTTAAAAAGAAGATTACTACTTTCAGAAACAGCTACCAAGTTAGTAAAACGGCATTTATTTGGGCTGATTTTTTTTTTTGTGATTTAATTATTCATCTAACAAGTTCAATAGACTTTAGTAGACAACAACAAGGTATACAATCTTACATAACTAAATGTATATATACATACAGTCCTATTAATAAAAATGCTTAGTCCACCTTTAGTCCATGGACTTACAAAACCATGGAATAAGAGTTAGACAATGGACTAAAATTTCATATTAATAAAAAATTTAACAAAATCTACTAAAATAAATATCAACTCTACCTCCTTTTTTCTATGTCCCTGTAAATTTTGTTCTTAAATATCAATTCTTAGTCCATCGCTAGACCACCGTCTTCGATATCGATGATCTAGCAGATGACTAAATTGGTAAACCTCAAATAGCAGACATTTATTGTGTTTTATCAATAGTGTTTCGCACTTAGTCCACGGAATAAGTCCTAAGCTTTCCCTGGCCCATGTTTATTAATTTGGGTTATAACATTCATTTACACAGCGTTTCAAATAATAGCCTTGCATTCATTTCGACCCACATATTTAAATATAACAACTCTTCAATGATTGCAACATACTGCGGCATTATCTAAAGGATTCTTTGAACCATAATTAGTAGAGTGGCTTGGTATTTAAAAGAAGGCATTTTGTCTTAGTCTTAGGGAGCGAGATGGAGCATAAAAATTGAACAAATAAAGTAGAAGTGTGAACTATCAATATGTAAGGAGATTACATCGTTAGCAAAAATAGTAAACTCTTCTTTTGTGAAGAGGCAATAAACCAAGCAGTTGGTATTGGCATCTTATCTCATAAGTTGGCATACCTAGTTGAGAGTAAAATTTTCAGTCAGTATATGTTGTAAATCTCTTTTGAATTCATTAAATGCGTATCCAACTTTTATTATTATAAGGAGACCAGGTTTGAGCGAACCAAACATATAAGCCAGGATTTTGGGGTATAGCGATCATTAAACTCTTGAGTTGCAAAAAAGAAACCCAAGCTTAGCATTTGCTTTAGAGATTATAAAATCCATATGCAAAATTTAACTGGGAATCGAAAACAACTTCAAGATCTTCTTTAACCGAAACACGTAAAAGATCATTACTAGATATTTTATACTGATATATAATAGGATTTTTTTAACTTTGTAAAGAACATGATTGGATATTCAGATGTAAGCAATTGATATCACACCATTCCGATAGTCTGTCAATATCTTCTTGTAGTTGCAAATAATCAGATCAGATAGTGATTTAACTAAGCGAAATTGTTTAAAATCATCTGGAAATAATAAGCCATTAGAATCTAAAATACAACTATGTAAATCATTAATAAATAAAATGAAAAATAGTGGCCCAAGATGGCTTCCTTGCGGCACTCCTGAGTGATTAAAGATAACTTTAGAAACATGTGACCTAATTTTCACATACTGTTTTCTATTTGTTAAGTAGCTCATTATCCATTTCAACAAAGTAGAGTGAAACCCAAGGCTTGCTAACTTCCGTTCCAAAATATGGAATTGAACGCGACCAAAATCATTGGCAAAATCTGTATAATCGGTGTCAATTTTATTTTGTTGCTCCATGTTACATAGTCAATAGTTAGCGAAGATGGCTAAGTTACTTTAAATTGGTTGATAAACTTATTGTTGTTTATTTTATTTTGCTTTTTAACGAGAATACATTATCTCGAAAGCATGAAATAATGGAATTTTTCTGAGGTTTGATTACATATCCAGATAACCCAGAAATCCTTTTTAAATCATATTACATACATTATTAGGAAATTGATTGCAAATTTAATGTAATTTTAAATATTGTATTTAATTTTAAAGGTATTCACTAGCCCGTTTATGAAAAAACGATGTTTCAAAACAAAACTTATTTTTTTAATGAAAAAAAAACGTTAAAAGCTATTTTGAATCAAAAATTCAACAATTCCGATTAAATAAAGGCCAAGTCTTTTACTTGGTTAATTAATTATTCGTAGTATATAGTAGTAAATAGAATTGTGTTATAAAAAAAACCTTCTTAGCACTTCTTTTTTACAACAATTCGTTGCTCTTTCAAAAAACTGTGAATGAACAATTAGTTCCGAATTTCTGTTTCTGTATTTAGAGACATAGGTATATTTTTTATTGAGCCTGGATTTTATATTATTTGCTTTCATTTCTTTAAATTTTTTAACTTGATGAGCTCATCCGAAATTGTCGCACGAAAAAAAATCAACTGAATTTCAATTATATGTAAATAATAATATGGGTATTCACTCAAAAAAACAATGAGAACACTGGGTGAGTTTACCATTTGCAAACGTTTACAATGAAAATGAGGAAATGATTTAAACAAATTGGATAAGATTCCCAAAAGAACCTGCACAGGAAAAATGTTTTGTTAAAAAAAAATTAAATTCGCGCAATCTTTTGTGAAAATTTATCATTTTATACAAATGGTAAACTTACGAATTTCCCTGAATACCTTTATCATTTTACCAAAAACACACAATAAAATCCAAGCATTATTATCTGACTGATATTGAGAGTTTCGAAGTTGGTAATGAGATAAAAACGATCACTTAGCCATCTTAAATGCCAAACATTAACTTTCTCCAGAAAACGAGTTGCGAATTCTTCTTATTGCTCCATTTTACAGTACCTTCACAACATTTGTCATGTCTTCAAAGGGCTTGGGAGTTTATTTCATTTGGAATTTACTAAACGCTTTAAATTAATTGGAAACATGGCAATGCCCATCCTTGGATTCATTAAACCTCGGGGAACAATATTTTGTCTGTTATACTCATTCTTTGTACATTTTATGTGCGACTCTTACATCATCTAAAGAATGCGTCACAAGCACGAACAACCTCATAAAAATTAGCATTGGATCCAGCTTCTGCAAATACGAGCATAGAAGCGTGTTGGTAATGACTTTTAATATTTCTCCATTTATTTATTAATAGCCAAATGGTTGCGCTCGATATGCTAGCCTGCATCGACGAATTAACTACTTAATTTAGAGAAAATATAATCATATAGCTAAATGGTAAAGCAAAATAAAAGAAAAAGAGACAAATATTCAGGGCAGATTTGGCATATAATGTATGTAAATAGTTAGCTCATGAGTAAGTTATCAGAAATATCACAATTAAATAAACAAATTTACTATACACTTTTTCTAATTCTGTGAGTCTGGGACTATTAGTGTAAATTAGATGTCAGTTGTTTTAGAATTTTTTTTTGTTTTTGTATAATAACCGGGAGTTTTTTTTTAAATATTCCAAAGCAGCTCCAGGACAATAATAGATTAAATATTGCTTGGAGAGGAATAGTTTAATGATTTTGTTTGAACGGCAGTCTATATGCATGTTGGTATAACAGAAATAAAAGTTGAAGGACCTTAAATTTGAAAATGACATCAATACTTCTGACTAAAAACTATTGGTTTTACTTTTGAAACTCAAAATTTAATAATTCAATAGACTTCTATCAGATATTCATTTGCATAGGTATTTAAAATTGATTACTGCTTTTAGAAAATTGCTTTATTTTCTACTAGCCTGTACCAGTGGTTAACTTAAATGTTTGAATACCGTCTAAATCAAATCTTAGGTGAACAATATCTGAGACATGATTTAAGCAAATTAACACGTTCATAGATACATATAATTACATGAATACGGGTAGCAATGGTGCAGTGGATTTAGTGCTTCACTGCTAACTTAGACGTGTGGGTTCGATCCCTTCGCTAGGCAGCATTCTTTTCTATACTTCCAATCTTAATTGGTTGCCGCCAGTGAGCTAAAATGACATAGTAAATATCTAATTCTCAAATCCACTGTGCCAACAATAAATTCTTTACTTTCGTTCTATTCCTTCTAACTAGTGCCGTGCAATTCAGGTTGCATTAAAAAGACCTTAGGTCTTACAGGCATATAGTTAAAACTATTGGCGCAAAATTTTAAACATCCTAATGTTAAGGGCTTAGCATGATACTACTTAAGAGTTTGCTAATACTAAAGCACTTTACTAGTAGATAGATAGATAGATAGATTCTTTATTTTTTTCATCATAAGGTTTTACAAAATTTTATATAAGAATAAGGTCATGGCAACGCTGCCGTCTGAAATGACATTTCTTATGATATACATAAATAAAAATGCAAGTTATCAAAAACTTGTACAAAAAGCTAACTATTCTTCTCTTCATAATATATGTCTCAATTTTGACATGATTTGAAACACAAATAAGTTTTGAATAAGATTGTTTATAAATATTAGGGCTGGCAACGAGACGAGACCAGGCGAGACTTTTATTAGTCTCGTCCCGGTCTCGTCAAAATCGAAAAAATTCAGTCTCGTCTCGGTTTCGGTCCAGGTCTCGCCTAACCAAGTCTCGTCTCGGCCTTGGTCTCGCCTTTTTCTCGAGAAAATTTTAATGTGCGGTCTCGTCTCGGTTTCGGTCCTGGTATCATCCTTAGTCTTGGTTTCTTTCGTATTTTTTGGTAGTAAAAAGATGTAAGATAAAGATAAGACGCATTGTTCGGATTGCAAATATAGAGTATGGTTGTGGTATCTCAGCAGTTCGTCGGTAAGATAAACGCGGGAAAATTTATGAAACAAACTCGTGAGTCTGTTTTGACTTTTGAGTTAAGTGGAAATAACATTTTAGAAGAATTGTTTAAGTAAATATATTTCATAGCAAAAACAAATAAAATATTTAAAAAAAAGAGTACCTATATACAACGCTCGATTTTAAAAAAAATAAATTAACCGGGTTTTTCAAGCCACGATCTGACAAAAACCATTTGAGGATGTCTCCAATTTAAATGAATTAATAAAACTTCTACAGAATTCAAATTTTAACTAAAAAAAATAGAAATTTTTCGATCTAACTTATTGCTCCCTAAAAAGTTGATTTTAGACCATTTAGGTGACATTTTGAAAACAAAATATTCCTCAAATGTCAAGATATATTAAGCTGCCTACCTGTCAAGTCATGAACTGTCAAAACCCATTGAAGCATCGCTCCGATTTGATGGATTAAAAATCCTGTACAAAATTCCAAATTCGAATTTGGAAAAAAATATTATCAAAACGTTAAAATATAGTTCGTTGCCTATATGTCAAGGTATGAGCTGTCAAAATCCATTGAAGGATTACTCCGATTTTAGTGTTTCGTAACGTGAAAAAT
Source organism: Philhelius pedissequus (assembly GCA_910595825.1). Classification (NCBI taxonomy): domain Eukaryota; kingdom Metazoa; phylum Arthropoda; class Insecta; order Diptera; family Syrphidae; genus Philhelius; species Philhelius pedissequus. The sequence continues at coordinate 346,185,628 of OU343160.1, read as the reverse complement.
CGTACGAATTGGTACAAATTTTCACAATTTGCTGTCAAAACCCATAGAAAAAAAACCCAAGTTTGGGAAACTTAGTGAAAATCAACGTACAATATGGATCTCAAGAATTCGGTCAAACTTGACATTTGCATGTCTTTTCCGACTGTATTGTGCTTGTCAATTATGAATGAATCCAATAATGATATATCCTAGTACGTTGCTTTTGCTAAACAAATCATAAACTAGAAATTTTGGTCTGGAGTACGTAGGTCCATGAAGCATAAGGCCATAGACTTCACTTGAAACGAGTAAGTTTTACTTGTGTAAATCGAAAACTATAATTTTAAGTTGAATTTTATTAGTTTCGTATGAAAGCGCTCGGAATGACTTAAATTTTGTGCGAATTTAGTTTTCAAAGGTGTGTGATAACGTAAAAAATAGGCTGTGAAGTAACGTTATAAGACACCTTTGAAGAGCCGTATTTCCAAGATAAAATTTGAATTTTGTACAGTTTTTTTAATCCATTTTAATCGGAGCAATCCTTCAATGAATTTGACAGTTCATGGCTTGGCAGGTAGGCAATAAACTATCAGCCCTATTCTGCTATCATATCCGATCGTATCTTTCGATTCACGTGAGAATTTCACTCAATTTTTCACAAATTTTCAAATGTCTTCTATTTTTTGAGTCCAAAGTTTTACTAATATTTTTTTTGTTTAATTCTTAAGAGAATCTAATTGTTAAAATTTATTTTTGATCGAAATTTATATACTTTTTGAAACAATTCGTTTTTTCTGTCGGATAGCAGATTTCAAATATTCACTTGAACGTTTAACAGAATAGGACTGTATATTTTGACGTTTTTAAAATATTTTTTTTCAAACCCTACCCAAAAGGCCTTAAATCACCTTTTTCCTAGTCTCGGTCTCGTTGCCAGCCCTAAAATATAATATACAATAAAATAGTTTTTATAATAAGATTTAGTTTGTATAATATACAATTTAGGAATACCAATTTTGATATGATTTGGAACACAAGAATAGATTTAATGTTTAATGTGTTTATTTTACAGGTATTATAGCCTACTAGACTATGCGATATTAATTTTGAAGTGATTTAAAACACAAAAAACGAAAATTTAATTGGACTAAACTACTGTTTTTACAAATTAAATAAATAGGTAATCGAGCCAATCAGCTAGGGAATTGATTTCTATAATTAAGAGCGTCTTGAATATATTTGACTAGGCACAACCATCCCTTTTCTCCATTAATGATTTCAAAAAAAATTTCTAAAGTAAAAAAACTAACTCCAAAGTTTAATCTTCGGACCTCTTGTAGAATGGGACACTTGGCCACGTAGTGATAAATATCTTAATTTTTTCTTCTATTACAAAGATTACAGAGCTGTGGCAAATCTTGTCGATGCGGGATGAAATTAAGATTTAAGATTTCGACTCTCGTTCTAAAAAAGAAAATTATTTGAATGGCCGAAAGATTATTACAAAAAGTTATGAGCGGTAAGAAGCTGATAATTCCATTTTTTGTAGTGGTTGTAGAATATCCTGAAATAATTTTTGGTGTACTAGAGCTATAACCTCTGCAAACTGCTTTTGCCAGTCTTCAATTCGATCTTCTGACAGATGTAAAACTTCCACTCTATGAACAGAGTCGCATTTCTTAGTAACAAGTTCCTTAATAAAATTCAAGATTTTAATGTAGATTGGCGTTATCCCTGATTCTACATATATTGCATAATTTGGAGTGCAGTTGGGTAAATGAAAAAGTCTTTTAAAGAAATTTCTTTGTGAATTCCTTTATCAAAATATTTGCAACTAAAGACTTGGACACCGTATGTCATGCATGTATTAATTGTTGCGTTAAAAACCTGGTATTAGATCTTAAATCGATGTTTTGGTTTGAAAAAAATGTTGGCCACATTATGCTTAAAGATAGTCTAGCTTCTCGACTTTTTTCTTTAACGTGCTTGAAAAAGTTTAGGTTGTAAGTCAAAAGGACACCCAAGTACTTAAATTCCTGTACAATATCAATACTGGCCGTGTTGATAAACCATTTTTCTTCCGGCCGTCTTCTTGATTGCCTACCTTCAAAGATTAAAAACTTAGTTTTTAAAGAATTTATATGAAGACCCCAAGTATCACAAAAAGAACCTAGACGGCTTATTTGCATTTGAAGTGTTGATGGTTTATCATCGAAAATTACTAGATCGTCAGCATATAGCAGAACGTTTATTAGAATATTTGCGTAACTAACTCCTCCAGGAAGATTGTCACAGACGTCGTCTACATATAAGGCAAACAGTAACGGACTGAGAAAACAGCCTTGAGGTACGCCTGCCGAAGTTTCAAATTGGTTTGAGAACCTCAAACCATCCCATACTTTGGCTCAGTCAAAGAAATGAGTCTTTCATACATTTGAAGGAATTTTCGAGATATATTATACTTTAATAGTATTTTCCTAATCTTAAACACTTTTTGACTAGCACCATACTAAATATATTTTCCTAATAAACTACAACTAAACACGCATAAAATATTGCAAAAAAGTAAGCGAACATAACTTATGACGTTTGTAAATGTCAAAGTGGCGTATGGACTTAGTACGATACTAAAAAAATAAAGTAGTCATTTTGTGATTTTCACTTTAGTAAGATGTTAAGAAAATAGTACGATACTAATCTGGTTTAAAATTAGCAAAATCCTCTTTTTAGCCTAGTATCGTACTAAAAAATATTTAATATATAACTAAATGGACTAAAATTTTGCGCCATTATTATTATTAAAAAATGATTAACTGTGCGTTCCTGAACTTAAACAAAGCAGCTTGTTTGTTGCTTGGTTTACTGGAACACTGTATTGGATACTGGGATGGCAGCTGCATTTTTTGTGGGCATGTGTGTGTGTGTTTTTTGGCTTCTTGTGACTAAAAGCTATGTTGGCTACTTGTAGAGTGACCAGATACGTTATACATAATCTGCTATATGCAAAATTAAAACAAATCTATCCCACGGGAACCATACATTCTATCAGAATAAAAAGTAGCCCATGTGCTATTCCAGATAATAATCTAACTATTTGCTAAATTTCATCCAGATCCGTTTATTCGTTTTGGCATGAAAGCGGAACAAACATCCAATCATCCATCATCCAATTTTCACATTTATAATATTAGAAGGATAAGCTCCAACAATATTAAGAGATTCTCCAGCGGAATTATTGTCATTTTTCATTCTATAATTATATATGTATATAAACTTGAAGTTTTACCACTTATTAAGAGATATTTTGAATAAATTATTTCGAGCTAACTGAGGAAACTTTTCCATGACTCTTATGTTTGTTTTTTTTATCAAAAATCGATATGAGAGAAAGTAATCTTACAATCGCATTATCTGAATATAAACATATGAATGAAAAAAAAGTTCAAAAGTTAATTCAAAACAAGGCATACATAATACAATTAAAATGTAGATACATAAGGACATAACGCCTTTCCCTAAAAAAAAAAATTGTAATATTGGCTGCAAATCTTCGCCTTCGTATTATTGATTGTAATATTTCGATTAAAACATTGAATCCCCATCCAATAAGAAACCTTTTTATGAAAAATTATGGCACTATAATCTCAAGGTAATATCTACATGTGAATTTTAAAAAAATAAACCGGAAAGCTATATACTTATGTAGGTAGAATGGTAGACAGAAATTATAATCTACATAAACTGTTAAAAAAAACGCACTTACAGAGTTGTAATAATTCTCCACATCTTGTCGGTCTCTTTCGTCTCTGAACATATTTTCAGCTACCTCCTCGCTTTTAGCTTCTTTTTTTCGGCCATACGATATTTCGCCCTCAGTCTCAGTATCTTCCCGTCGTTCTTCAATCTGGTTCTCATTTTCATCAACTTCTTCATAGTAATCGTTTTCGTCATAATCCTCATCGTATTCAACATTGCTCTTGAATCCCTGATCTTCGTGACTTATCTTAACAGGATCAGATGTTTTTTCTAAAAATGTTCTTTGATTGTTCTGGGCCTGCGAACTGCGTTCTTTATGCTGCTGGTTTTCTTGATGAGACTGTCTATTGTTGTGAGACCAGAGCAATCTCGGATTATGTTCAGCTTTGAAAGAACTCGTGGCCGCGTCATAATTGTTCACATTTACTCGATTTGGCAAAATAAAACTCCGATTATTATTATTCGCACTGGTACTCCTGTTTTTGACTTGAACCATTGTCCCTTCATTGGTTTCATTGTGTTTCGATTTTATGTGCATCTCACGATTATTTTTGTGCATGTTGCTAGCATGATGATGCCGATGCTGGCGATGTGCAAGCTGGAGGGCTTGATGCGCACTTAGGGCAAGCTGATGACTCTGATTTATGCCACTCCATCTTGGCTTGTAATCGTTCTCATATATACCGGTAACTGTGTGCCTGATAAAGATCAATACAAGTAAAATACTTGAAAGGATCATTTTTCTGATGCAACATTTGCGGCTCATATTCACGTTCTCAATCAATGAAAATTATTAATGTTATCTTCAATGAATATTAAAAATCACCACTTTTTCTACACCACACCATTAAGGTATAATAAAGGCTCATCGAGTCAAGGTCGCGAATATTACCAGTTTTACTCATCATAAATACGAGAACGTTTTTTCACTGAAATAGCTGTTTCGTAAGAATTCAGACAGATCTTATCTATACACATTCTATGATTATAACCCACTTTGCGCGAATAATACGATGACAGGTATTGTAAACAAATCAGTTATACGAGTGTTCGTATAGGAATAGCAATAGCAAAACGCAAACACACACACACTATTTAAAGCACATTGTTTAAATACAGAAAAGATAGCAGAACAAGAGGATTAAAAAAAAAAAAAAAATCTGCGATTTATTATAACACAATCCAGATGCTATCAAAACCGCCGCCGCGCCGCAGGTTCTCTAAAATTAAGTGTTAACAAGCTAATTTATGAAGTATACTCAAACAACAGCGGTTTAATTAATTCAAATTATCAGTTCAACACCCACGTCAAGACGCCCCTACTGCTACTGGATAATTTGAATTTAGCCGCTCCTAGACAGCAAGACACGCGTTCCTATACTTAATGTCGGCAGTTTAATTTTAAAAATAGTCACATCGCAAATTCTCGTGAATTTCTTGTTTGGAAATGAGTCACGAAATTATAAGCGAGACAACAATTTAACACTTTTTTTTTCTTCAAAATTACAATTGCACGGTTGTTACTTATGATGGCGAAATTCCGATGATATCTTTGCCACTGTTCAAACTGCGATAATAAGATTGTCAGATATCACTCGAAATAGAAGTCGCGCAGATGTATCTTTTTTGCGAACACACCGCCACGATCACATACAACGAGTATCTATATCTAATAATAATTGCAAAAGTACTGCAATGGGTGATTATATAGATCGCGATCGGATTGAACAACCGGACGGCAATTATTGGCCAAATGATGATGCGGACGCGATCAACGTTCTCCACTTTCTGCGAGCTAAATGCTTTCTCAATGAAAAGAAGACCCCCGATTCCATCTTGTTTCTTATAAATTTATTCTCGTTGGCTGGTTGTTAATTATTGTTGTCGAAGGGCAGAATAAAGATACTTTTTGAAAAGAGAAAATTGTATAAATTGGCATTGTTCGTACAATGCTTTACTCTTTAGATATGGAATTAACCAAGTGGCAGTTTTTGTACTAGGTATATAGATCGTGCAATATTTATCAATATTCTTTGTAGTATAAGAAAGCAAAGACCGTCTTCACTGGTTTACTGCTTCACTCTTCACGCAGCAAGTTATCACCAACAACTGATGTGCGATGCATTCAAGTGCTATTGAACAGACTCAACGAATCGATTTAAGTCGACGGAAAAGGCAAGCAGCAAAGCAGCAAGCGGTAAGGGTCATGGGAACATGCTGCTATGCAAGTTCATAATGCTGCTGCAACATTGTGACACCACACTGTAACTTGCACTCCAATATGCTAAATACTTAGGCTTGCACCGTTTATAGAGAAGACATGTATCACACGGAAATTTTTTTAATGCATCCATCAGTTGCAAGGCGATCTTCGGAAATTTACGAATTCCGTTTTACGCCAGCTGCCAGCTAATGGGCGGTGGCTGGTGTTTAATGACAGAATATTTACCAATATGTTAATCGGCATATTTCTAACACCGGGACAACATTAAACAGTTGAATAATTGTAGGTATTCAAACTACCTAATAGATGTTCAAAAGCACGTTCACATTACATTTGCGCTGTCTTTGAAGTATGTACGTGGTATTTTGAAGTTTTGACTATGAAGTTACTATCGGGCTTACAAAGTTTAGCCGCAATAAGAAAGCGTACGTATTTTATTATTTGTACATCTGTTTCTGTTGTTTAATTTGGTTTTAAAAATAAATCATTGAATGAATATGTACTTATGACATGTTCCTCATGCTTTGAATTTCAATAAAGTTTTTATTCACGTTCACGGTACTATACGAGTATGTGTTGGTTGAAACTTTAAAATATATCTTTGTTTTCATTTCTTATTAATGAAACGATACATATAGGTACATATTTTATTTCGAGAGAAGCAGTTCAAAATAAAATATTTAATAATCAATAAAAGATATAAACAAAACTGGAGCGTTGTTAATCTTTTTTTTTCTTAATTTTGAAATTACATTTTTTGTTTGGAATATAAATAATTAAGAAACTAAAAGTATTGCTGTCAACATATTAAAGTGGTTTATCTCAAAAGTGCAGTTCACACAAATACTACTGTGTGTGAGTTTTTCATTTGTAGGAATGGAGGGGATATAAAATTTTTGGTGAACTTAAAGGTCTTAGGTGAGAGAAAATTTTTGAAGAAAATTAGTTCTTAATTGCAGGCTTTGTTGACCCTGCCATGCCTAAAATATGCTAAAATACGCTTATGAACACAATTACAACTGCATGTGTGCAGTCATCATACTTTGCTTAAACTGAGTTCATAATAACAAAGGTTGACCAAATGAGAAATATAAATTATTCGTTTGAAGCTTTTGATTTCATGTACTAGCCATTTAAAAAATGGTTATCAACAAAAATATTTTAAGACTTATTGTTCTAAGCTTTGCGGAAGAAACCATTTTTGAAAACATTGGACAAAAATTGGCAGAAATAAAATAAAATGCACGACTCGATCGCACGAACTTGCTCTTATCTCTTGCATCACATTGTATGCAAAAGATTTAAAATCTAAATATATTTTTAAAGTCTATTTTTACTTTATTTTTTATACACAATTTTTCTTTAATTTTTTTCTAAAAAAAAAAATTGGTATGACAATCTTAAATAATTAATAATATAAACTTAAAAACGAAAAATTAAATCGGATTAATTAATTAATAATTCAAAATTCTGAAATAAATATTTAAACTAATTTGAGCTCAAAAAAAGTACGCCATTTTATTTCTTGGATAAATTTGAATTTATAAGAACAAAATTTTAAAAATTTGTGGACTTGGAAAAAATTTTTTAAAAAATTTAAAAAAATATTCAAAAAGGCCAATTCATATTTATTCAGCAAATACATTAAATTCTTTCAAAAATACAAAAAAATATTTATTAAAAATATTTGTACGCAGTATAAATTTGGCAACCTAAGCCTATGTACGTGTGATTTTTTGAAAGAATCGGTTGAGCCATTTATGAGATAGTCGAAATAAAAAAAAAACGATCCTAAGGAAAGTACCGTTTTTAGACATTTTTAATTTTTTTTTCAATCATATGATCGGTCGTACCCAAAAGCCGCACTGATTTTTTTAAATCAAAATCGTTATAGCCGTTTCCGAGAAAAATAGGCTTTAACGTATTGGTTATATGGCAGGTACCGTTATTTTTTGAGCTAAAAAAAAAAAACATTTCAATTTCCCCTCTGCACAAAACCTAAAAAACTCTATATACCAAGTTTGAAGCAATTCGGCCCACCCATTTGGGCTATAGGTGTCTTACAGACTGAAGGACAGACATACAGACGGACAGAATTTTTAGACCATCTTTTTTCGTCTTCGCTATCATCGTAATATCATGATTTTTTTCGACGAATGCATAACTTGCCATATAGAACCTATAATCGCAAGTAAAAATTAAAATACCGAAAAAGAAGGAAAATGATTTTGTATATGAAAACCTTTAGAACGATGTTAATATGGCATATTCCAAAAAATTAAAATTTCCTTAATAGATAGATAGATAGATAGATAATTTCTTTATTTAAAAAATATAAATTATTTACATTATTTTTTCTTTAAGAATAAGGACATGGCTATTCTGCCGTCTGCCTGAACGACATTTTATAACAATATAGAGTTTATATATAAAGAAGTTAAATTCAAATAATAAACATAACATAAGTTAATTAACTATAGAAAGTTTAATTTAATAATTTATTAAAGCATCAATAGCGTTTTCAACAATTTTGAGATGATTCAAAAACACAAAAATAGATGTATCATTGATTTGAAACAAAAAATTATATCAATTTTGAAATGATTTGAAACACAAAATAATAATTTATCAATTTTATAATGATTTGAAACATACACAATTAGTAAGTATTTAGAAACATTGTTTGAAACTTCAAATTGCAATAACTGGTTGTAGAGCTATAGAAAACTATTGCGATAATTAAGAGCATGTTTGCAGTATCTATAAACCGTTGACCATCCAAGATCTCCATTAAGGACTTCATAGAGCCGAGTAGGGGGAAGATAACTCAATTCAAAATGCAGTCGTCGAATCTCATGAAGTAAAGGACACGTTGCAAAGAAGTGGGTGATGTCTTCTGGTTCTCCTCTATTACATAGCCTACAGATTTGTGTGAGATCAGTTCGATGCGGCATAGCGTTAAGATTCAAGATTTCGACTCGGGCTCTAAATATGTAGCTTATAGCTTCAGAAGAAAACTCGTTGCTGAAATAGTTAGCCAGCGATGTTATTTGGTGGTTGAGGTACCTGTATACATTTCTTGACACAGTTGTTGAGGCTCTTGAAATATGTTGTCTGAAAATATTTTCATCAGTTTTGGTGATAACATCATTGAACATATTGTGCCATTTATTCAAATTGGACTCCCTAAAAGATAAATTACTGCCATTTGAAGAAGCTAGCTGGTTCCATTCCTTAATGAATTTAATAAAAAAAATACTCGAATTTGATCCTCTGCCATTTTCCTGCAAATTCAGCAACATAATAAAAACAAATGCCAACTTGACCGCGCAAATTGACTGTCGTTTTACTTTAATGAACACAAGAGTTGCCGTGCTCATGCAGACCCTATGCTGTTTGTTTATATTTATGAACTCAATTTGGGCATTACTGCGGAAGTTTTACAATTACGAACTCAACTATTAATAAATTATGTTCATTATGTTAGTTATGTTCATCAGAAAGATTTTTCACTTCCTCAAACGGGCAGTAAAAAAAAAACAATAACTAAAGTTCCATAGAACCAGTTATTGGCACCCGAGTGCCAATATTTGGAACCCCTTCTTTATTGGAACCAATTATTGGCACCCTTTTAATTAAAAAAATAGCAACTAATTTCTTAAAAAATAGTTAAATACGAATAAATTATTATAATCTGATATTAAAAAACATATTTTTTGTATATAATATTCATATATTAATAACTTTTTTAAAACGTGTTAACACTTTCACTTAAACACACCGACTGAAGAACATAATAATCAAAATAAAGACGTACAAATTTGAGGAATAAGTAGTAGCTTAGGAATTAAATTAAATTGGCTTGATAATATTGATAGTGTTTTTAAGAATCCTTATTGAATGAAGGGGTGCCAAAAATTGGTTCAAAAAAAGGGGTACCAATGATTGTCGGTACGCTACTACTGAGATTACTCAGCCAAGTAGAAGACTTAGTATTATATTTAATTGGACTTGTCGAATTATTGGTTCAAAATAGTGACTGTGGTTGTCAGGTATCTAATATTTTTTAAGGTATCTAATAACTTGTGGCAAGAGCCCCGCCCTAAAATCTTATGGCTCAATCGACTTTGCCGGTCAATTTTCTTTAGCAACAATTTTTTTTATCAGTGTATAAATGCATTACATGAAGAGGACAAAGACTGTTTGTATATATCACAGACCGAAATTTTAAGCCTAACTCCACAGGTCTTAAAGTTAATGCTCCCTTAAATTAGATTGCACCACACAGCAACCGGCATTGTACCCATGTGAAACTTATGCCGGATTTACACGAGTGACAAATTGCTATTAATTCATGTCATTAAACTGGCAAAATAATGGTAAAATCAAATCAATATTAAAAAGCTATACAACGGCAAAATAATGACTGTTTGATTGATAATGGTAATCAGAAGGTGTTTTTTTTAATAATAGTTATAATTCTATATACTACTGAAATTACTCAGCCAAGTAATGATAATCTACCATTAAGGAATGAGCAAGTTCATTCTTCCTCGTATTGTGCCATAATTTTCAAAATGGCATAATTGTACATTTACATGACGCCATTATGATGTCAACATTTAATGCCAGTCTTCCCAGTCATTTTTTTCAAACCATTTACACGATTTTGTAAGTAATGTCAATAAAATGGAAGAAATAATGGCAATTTGTCACTCATGTAAATCCGGCATAAGTGGTTATTATGCTGTCGAAAAAATAAATAATAAATAAAATCTCTCTACAAAATAAACAATAAATAGATTAATCTTTAACAAAAATAAATTACATTATAACAAAAATATTATCACAGCATTATATCACTAGGTCTATCACACATAAAACGAGTTTATCACAGTCTCTGAACATTACTATAGCATCAGGTGTTGACCGATTCCTTAAAGCGACCAGTGCGTTGAGATCCATGTCTGGCCGTGCGTCGATAAGGTAATGACACAAACACGGCGAACTGACTTTGGATCCATATAGCGGGGGATCAAATTTCAAAAAAAATACAGATGGGTAGGGTATCCAAGCTTTGCCAAAACATCTAATGGAAAACCTTGCTGATCTTAATAAACCATTATCCTTGTGAGACGAGGGAGTAAGGATGTCATTATCTCTTGAAATTAGGATATTCAAAATATTATAATTAAATATATTTAGTTTAAAGTATAGCATCATCAGATGACGAGTTTATATTTTTTACTTACTAGGTTAAGTTAGGAAGTAGTATTAGGGTTGTAACTTCCTGTTCTTATCTTGCTTCGAGACAGAGTGACACCTTCATTATCCATTCATTTACCAGGGTGATGGTAAATGTTTGAGAGTATATCACTATTATTTTTTTCGACATGAATCAAAAATGAAATTTAAGCCTAAGGTTTTCTTTGTGGGCAAGCACCACCCCGTCCCACGAACTCAGCCGGGTCCTAGACAACCTCGCCTCCGCGTCGTACTATAACGAAGCCCCTCAATTCACCACAGTAACATACAAATAATTCATTTCACGTCATAGTCCAAGGGACGAAGTATTACAATTAGCAACACAACTTTCCCTTTGGCCTTTGGACCGATATTTTAAATTTCATTTTTTATTTAGCAGCGAAAAAACTACACATGGGATAGTTTTTTCGCTGCTAAATAAAAAACAACTTCAAACACTGCAATGTATTATACAACCATATTTTTTTTAAAGATCTAAATAGGTAACAGTTCATACATATATATCGGTAGCTTCTTTTAAAACCTTCTCCATCGGCCTAATGCTCGCACTGTGCTATACAAAAAAATCCAATAAATTTTTTATTTACCTGTTTACATAAATCAATTAAATATGTAAACCTTAACAGTCTTGGTAAAGTTGGAAAAATCCCTCGAAAACATGTATCGAATAAGAATTCGAAAAAAACAATATGCAAGGGAAATTTATTATATATAAATTATAATTTTTAATCATTCAAGAACTTATTATTTAATATTAAAGTACTGACAAGTATATAAATTTTGAAATTTATAAAAGAAACAACGGACGTAACACTGATGTAAAATTCAGTCCGATATAATTGGAAATTAAAGTTATCCGAAACAAAAAAAAAGTTCTTTCTTGAGTACCACAAGGTAGTAATCTTTGAGCGCTTCTTTTAATTTTACGGTTAGTAGTAGGGAGCCAATTTTATTTAAAAAAACTAGCTTACCCGGCATACGTTGTTACGCGCAAGAATGAATGAATGAAGTATTTTACTTCGCGATTGAAATAACTGAGCTTATTTTATCAATGACAATGTTGTTTTATTGTTTATAAAAAATCACGCAAATATTGCTATTTCTTTTTCATAATTATTATATTCTTTTCCTTTCGATTTTTCCTTCTTATTACATAATTCATTTACTCTTCTTATGTTTATACATAATTTGAAAATTTTCTATTTTTAGTGGTTGGTCAGATGTAAGGCGAGATCCCGGAGCAACACCAGCGGAAATGCTCATGGGGCTTCAGTTAGAATTCCCAACTCGCACGTAAAATTTACGGTTAGTGAGGAAACTATGGATGATTAGGATAAGATGCCTGGGCAAGTGAAAAGACTTCAACTTGAAAACCAGGCCATCTATCCAAATCGAGTCGAATGCTTTTCGGATGTCAAGCAGACAAGCTACGATTCCTTTGTATGTCCTTTGTTAAGGGCCAGCGTCGTATTGGCATGTAGCTTCAACAACGGGTCGAATGTCGAGTGGGATGCCTTGAACCCGAATTGGTTATGCTGCACTATACCCATGGATGAGCAAAGTGAGCGAAGTTTGTTAAGGATCAGCATTTCAAGAAGTTTGCTGAGGTTCGGTAGAAGGGAATTGGGTCGATAATTGTTAACACAATTTGCACCAGATTTTATGGGTATTGGGAAAATTTCGGCGATTTTCCATTTGTTGGGGAAGTAACTGTTGTTAACACAGTTATTCAGAATAATTGTGAGGATTATAATAGCTGTCGGAGGTTATTTCTTTATTAGAAAGTTAGAACCCTTATCATGCCCTGAAGATTTCTTTGAATTACCGTTTTGGATAGAACCTTAGAGGGCTAAAGGGTTGGTGAAAATTTCATCTTTGTAGTGTAAACTGATGAATTTTCCTGTGAAAAGGTGGTAAGCTTGTCATTGTTCTGAGATGTCAGTCCCGTGACTTCGCTCTTTACGCTGGGGGAAAAGAAAAAGTGGAAGGTTAGGTTTGAAATTACCTTCGAAGAATTCTGCGAAAGCATTCGTTTTTTCTTGGTTTGACGAAAGAAAAGTGTCATTATATTGCAATTGGCAATTGATTTGGTTGATTTGCTTGTATGTGTCCGGTCCAGGTTTTATGACGTTAAGTCTTTTCCTGAATTTGGAGTCGATGAATGCTTTTGTGTTTTGGTCGATAAGGGTGTTGAGGCACTTGAGTTGAGAGAAAACACTCTGGTATTCATCTCCGTGAGTACTTAGAGTACGGTGAAAAATTCTCTGAAGAATTTTCCGAAGCTTTTGCCTGTACTTATACATATTTTGTAAGTGTTGGGGAAGGTCTTTATATGTTGACTGAGTAGTTCTTTGTTGTGCTTGTTCAGCAATTGTTACAACAATTGAACTTTCAATAGTTTTGATTGTGGAATCGATTTCTTGATTGCTCAAATTGTGTGAAGTGCTGGGTGTGTTATTCCGCAGCTTATCCGTTAAGGAGCTTTGGAATACTTCCCAATTGATCTTTTTGTAATTAATAAATTCTTGCTGAGGAGTAGCAAGTATATTGAAGTTTGTCCTAAGACGGATTGATAGTTCTACTGCTAGATGATAAGAGTCTGATGCAATCGCAGTGCACGTGAAGTTGTTGAGCTTAGGAAGCCTACAAATCAGGTTAGGGGAGCACAGGGAAAAGTCACGTGTCGAAGGAGTCTTCGGATATGTTGGGATTAGTTGAGAAACAATCTCAAAAGAGTGGGTATGGGAATTAGCGCAGAACAAGTCAGACATAACTACTCCTTGGTAAGAGCTTGAAGTGTCCATCGACAATTGGTGGCGAGCATTGAAGTCACCACCAATTATGAAGTGAGTGTGTTTTGACAGAATGCGCTTAGCAAGTCGAGGTCGTGATTTATGTTAATTCGGGATGCCCCACATTGATTGTACAAGGATATCAGAAGGATATCTTCGTTATTTTCAAGTGCGATGACTACGCAGTTACTTCAAATGTAAATAAGCCTTGTATAATGACCTACCGGCATTGAAAAGGAGATCTTACCAAAATAGCAGTACCAGTTTTGCCGAAGATCTACGTCTGTCCGGAATAAGGTGTACTTTTCAAAGTAAAGCCGATGCCTCGAAGCTAGTATATTTGCTGAGAGCAAAACGGCGTCGGGTTTATTTTGTAAAGGAATTCTTCAAGAGAAATCCGTTTAGGGTAAGAGATTAAAGAATTAAAGTTATACGCTATAACGTTAAGGTTGTTTATTGTTGTATGCATACTGGGAAGCAGAAGTCAAGAAACATGTGTTTCTTGCCGGTCTCGTCGGGCAGGCCTGGTATAGAGAAAGAAAGTCAGTTATTTTCGACAACAGTGTGATGAAATCACAACCGAAAATTTTTTGTGAGTCTATTAGGAACGAACTCGCTGTCCTTATTACCACTAGAAATTGTTTTTTTTTTGGTAGGTTTAGGGGGCTCAGTACGAGCAACATGGGTGGGTTTTACTTGTTGTTGAGTTATGAGTTGTTGTGGCTAAGGTTGTTGTTGCTTGGGTAGAGGTTTAGGGTTACTTGTTATATTTGTTACGCTTTTGTTAATAGCGTGAAAACAATCAGAGAATGACTTACCAGGGAAAATTCTGGATGTAGTTGGCAACTGTTTGGTAGCGGCTCTTACCATCTCCTTTTCCTTCTTGGCTGCTACTAGCTTTTTTCGGTAGGCGCATCCTTCGTAATTGGCTGGGTGACATTTATGCTTGCATAGGACGCATTACGGCTTTCTAACGCTTGGTTCGGTTCTCAGGCAATTCCCTGCTTTAAAACAGTATGGAGAATACGGCCTCACTCGAAACCATGAGAATCAACAAGAACGATTCATGCAGAAATTAATTAATTTTGGACGAGGAATTTCTTTTTGTCGTGCAAATAGAAGAATAACTCTTCGTAAAATAAAGAGTAAGCAAGTAAGTAAGCAATCCAATTTGAGTATTTTTTCGCCCCAGATGGCTGTCTGGGGAAATTTTAATAAAAAGTTCTCTTCAGAACTTCAAATTTTCTTCAAATAGATATAGCTAATTATTATATTTAAAAAAAGTAAAAAAGTTGGTAAAAACGTTTTTTTTTTAATAATATTTTAAGAAAAACCAAAAATCTTAATAAATAATAAAATATAATATTTTACAGTAAGAACAATGTAGTAATAGATACATATTAAAGAAATAAATAAAATAATCGGTTTTTTTTATAGGGTACTATTTAGATTTATAAAAATGAATGCTTGGGATACTGAAAAAAGGATTTGGATAGTGCAGCGATACCATTCTTTGCAGTCCGTTAATTTCGTCCAAAGGGAATTTATGCTAGAGTTTGGCGGTACTCCTCCGAGTAGATGGACCATTATGAGGTATTGAACAAGTTTGCCGAATCTGGAAGAATCGAACGAAGACCGTATCACCGAGATCCCAAAGTTCGGGTTCAGGATACAATCGTGGCTGTTGCATCGGCAATAGAGGCAAATCCAAGTGTTTCGACTCGAAACTTATCAGGCCAAATTGGTGTTAGCAGACGGTTATTACACGGATACTTGATGACTTAAGCTTGGTTCCGTACAAAGTCCAAATTACAAGCAATGTAAAACCTCAGGATTTGCCTGTTCGTGTGCAATGTTAACAAGCAAAATTACCGTATAAGGAGTCAGTCTAATCTAGAAATGCTCCATGAGATGGAACTGCACCCAAAACGAGTCACTGTGTGGTGCGCAGTTTCATGAAGGTGTATTATCGGGCTATACTTATTTGAAAAAAAAAACGTTGTAACACAAAATGTCAATGGGCACCGTTATTTAAAGATGTTGAGGGAGTTTTTTACCCAGAACTTCGCCCAAGACGTATCCCTTTCAGCAGGATTTGGTTTCAACAAGATGGAGCAAGTGCACAAAAGCCACACAAGTTATGACGGAGGTCCAATGAAAATTCCCAAAAAAATTGATATCCAGAAACTGCACTTTCCGCTGGCCCCTAAGGTCACGTGACCTGCCTGCACAAGACTTTTTTTTGTGGGGTTATGTCAAGCAGGAAGTGTACAAAACGAAACCCAGGAATTTGACTGAATTGAAGCAGTCCATTAAGACAATAATTGAGGCGATCCCAATTTCAACCCTTCAGGCCGCAATGAACAATTTTCTGATCTGGTGCCGCATATGCGTGGGTGAGCGTGGAGGTCATTTGCAGTCTATCATCTTTAAAAACCATTAGTTATTTAAAATAAAATTTAATTTTGATAAAAAAAAATTAATGAAATAAATCGATTAAAACAAAAGTTATTTAAATTTCTTATTGTAGCACGATTCGTGCGCCACCCTGTATAGTAAATCAATTTTCATTTCACCAAATTGCTTAATTTGTTATGTTTGTTGCTCTATCGACTTTATCACTACGCCCACTTTTGAAAGATAATGAAAAATCACTTGAGCATTGCATACATTTTCTGTCACCTTTTTCAGCATGTACTTGATTATAACCCATGCGTTATGCAAACATCCCACTTAATTTCCAAGTTTCAATTACGCACAACAATAGTTTACCTACACTGGTAATTTCTAAAAATTCAAATGCATTTTCATTCGTGCGTTTCTATGCAAGACGGTTCCTGTTCCTCCCATTTCCCTCGTTGGCACGATACACGTAATTTCATAAAACATAAACAAAATGATTCTGCGTTGGCGAAACAATTAAACACAATTATCATTATTGTTGTAGTAGGTCGAGCAATTTAAATTTCGGTGCCAAGTACTTGGCTTTGTTTTTCATAAATATGTACTGTACACACATGCGAGAGTCTGCAAGACTTAAAACACTCCAATGCGCGTCCAATTACTCTTAACTTTTTCTTTACCCGCGTGTGTGCGAAAAAACCCCTCTTGTTTCTCATTTCGTGGTTTGAATTTGAATAAAAACAAAGATTTAATAGAAAAGAAAATGGCTTGTAAGCATTCTCCGCCCGTGGGGATACGACGACCAAGACGCGACGGACATAGCTTAGCTATAGGAATATACTTAATGAAATGCATCAAGTAAAACCCAGGGTGAACAAGAGCGAGATCCCGGAATCAAGTATGGGTCCCACACAACACGGTGTGCCGTCGGTGTCCTATTGAATAGTTTGCTAACACCGATTTGTCAATTTCGTCAAACAGTAATAATTTTCAAGAAATTTTAACACATTGCTCAGCGTTCCAGTGATGGGGGTTTCTTGGCAGGGTTTGCCGAAACCAAGTCTATGAACTCAAGTCTTAACTAAGTGAAAGGTGAAATGTCAGCATTTGCTGCTAAGAGCATTTTTTAATTTGCATATTTATGATAACTACCATAGTTTCCGTCTGGAGTGCAGCATGAGAATATGTCGTTGGGGTAATAATTGAATGAAATGCTTGTCGAAGAGATTTGTTTTATTGCTAATTTATCGAAGGCAAATACATTATGTTCATGAATGGCTTTATTTAAATTTCTTTATACTAAGTAAATGGTGTATTGTCAGTCAATTCATTTTGTTGTTTAAATTTTTTTAACCAGAAAACTCATCACAGCAAGAAGATATTTCAACAAAACATAGGTTTTTCTTTTTTTTTTTTCAAAAAACACCCGAGGGTTGTCAAGTGTGTTGTTAGCATAAAGCAGGAAACAAGAAGTTGGGCCTAGCGTTCCCGTCAAGGAAAAAAAATTATTGTGCCGCATTAAAAAAAAAACGTGCAATTTCCGTGTCACAGAAAAAATCACAATTTCTTCTTAAAATAAAATGAACGACTGGATCGCACATACTTGCTCTTATGTTCGATAACATCGGATGCACAAGATTCTTAGTTTGAACGGCAAAATATATTTTCAAGGTCGTTTGTTACTTAATTTTTTATAAACAAAATATCTTTAATTTTATTCTTATATATATATCCATTTTGCTGTTTCAAAAGTATAGGGCTGGAATTCGACATCTGTTAAACTAAGTTGTTAAAACAATTTTTTTTAGTTGAAAGTCTGACATTTACGAAAATAGATCGCTTAACTATCGCAACAACGCATAAAAACTGTTAAAACCTACTTCCGCCACAGCCACATATCGTGCTTTAAGAGGACATAGTCGTCCAACTTACATAATCGTCCAACTAAACAAGCAATTGGCAAAATTGTGAAGAAATTTGAAGAGACTTGATTGGTTACAGATATTGTAAAGTCTGTGCATCATCGTTTCGTTCGTACCACCGAAAATATCGCTGCTGTAAGTGAAAGTGTTGCCGCAGACTCGAATGTGTCGATTCCTCATCCATATCAGGAATTAGGACTGTCTTACGGCATATTATGGCGTATTTTGCATTTGGATCTACATCCATATAAAGTCCAGCTCACACAACAACTGAAGCCAGCTGACCACTCACAACGTCGTAGATACGTCGAATGGGTGCTTGAACAACAGGCGGTAGACGGCGATTTTTCGAACAAAATTTTCTTCAGCGACGAAGCACATTTCTCACTCGGTGGGTATGTTAATAAACAAATTTGTCGTATTTGGGTTTCTGAGAATCCGCAAGTTATTGAAGAGAGGCCATTACATCCACAAAAAGTCACTGTTTGGGGCGCCCTTTGGTGCGGAGCGGAGGTGTGATTGGAACTTACTTCTTCGAAAACGATGATGGAACGATTGTCACCTTTAATTATGATAACCGACTTTTTTTGCCTGCTATTAAAGAATTCGACTTGGAGAATACGTGGTTTCAACAAGACGGTGCCACATGCCACACAACTCAAGCGAATATGGCTTTATTGCAAGAAACATTTCCTGTCCGCGTAATTTCTCGTCGTGGCGATATCAACTGGCCACCAAGATCATGCGATTTGACACCGCTGGACTTTTTTTTGTGGGGCTACGCGAAATACCGTGTTTATGCAGATAAACCTTTAACTCTTGAGAGCACTTGAATACCAACATTCGTCAAGTAATGGTGGAAAATTACCTCAAAAGAATCGATGCTTGCAACAATTCGCGTGGTGGTCATTTAAATGATGTTAATTAACACATAATGTCAACGTTCAAACTTTATAATAAAAAATAAATATCATGAAAAAAATATTTTATGTGTTTTATTTACGTTTACTTTTGAAACCGCAAAATGGATAACACATTATTATATCAAATTGGATTAAAATCTCGAGTTCGATTTTTTTTTAAATGCAAAACTTGCCCAATAGTTTCTATATCGCAAGTAAAATCAATCTTGCCACATGGGCAATAGTGTAGTTTTTACTTTATTAGGGCAAGTTTTGCATTTGAAAAAAAAAATCGAACTCGAGATTTTAATCAAATTTGATTACGATGATAGAGAACATCAACAAAGCGGGTCCCGCAATTTTGTCTATCAGTCTGTATCTCTGAACAACTATCTAAGCCCTAAGTGGTTGGAGCGATTTTCTTCAAACTTGGTATTTAAGCGTCTTACGTCATTGTCCAAAATAGATTTTTGAACCGTTGTTTTAGTCCCAAAAATAACGGTACCTGCTATACAAATTTTTTTACCATCTTAATAATCTCGAAAACGGCTCTAATGATTTTAATAAAAATTGTTGTGTGTACTATTTTCGGTATGGTCTATAGATTGGAAAGCAATTTTTTTTTGTTTTAATATTTTGTTATTATCGCTACCTGCCATACAACCATTTTATTGATTTTCTACTTTCTCATAAACGGCTTAAAGGATTTCGATCAAAATTTTTATACAGGAGCTCCTTAAAATTCGAAAAATTGTTTTTTTTTTGTATTTTTTGAAAAAAAAAATGTTTTTAATATTCATTTCGAAAACGGTGGACGATTTTTTCTGCAATTTTGTTTTTGAATTTATATTATTAAATATTTAAAATGCTCATACTATTTTTTTTTTAGAAAAAATTTAAGAATTTTTTTATATAAACAATTAAATGATAAACGACTTTAAAAATACATTTAGCCGTTTCTATTAGGAATATTTTGAATATAATGTAATCGAACATAGGAGCAAGTACGTGCGATCCAGTCGTGCATTTTGTTTAATTTGTTATCTGGAGTACATATGACTTGAACGAATTTTCCCAATGCACTATTTACAAATTAAATTAAATTTGAACAAATTTGTTTGATTTAAGTTCAAAAAATTTTTTTTTAAAATCCAAGCTGTAACACATCCCTTAACACCTACTACACCATACTCAAATCGCTTCAGCTGAAAATCTATAGGTACCTGCCTTACAGTACGGTAAGTTCAGGGCGACAATAAGTCTGAAAAAATACAGATTTTGGTTAACAGTGTAAGATCAGGTTCTTCTCAAAAGAAAAACAAAAAAAAACTATTTAGGGTGACTTCAATCATTGTGAACGAACAAAATATATTATTTCTTTTTATGATCTACTCTTACTTCCCAGTTGCTTTTTGTATGGAGTATAATTTAACCGACTTATGAAAAACCTTGGATTGCAGTGATTTGTGTTTCATGTTTCAATGAATCATGTAACTGGCGGCACTGGTGCCTTAGGGCCCTATTAAGATTGTCAATTATCAATTTGATTATTGATAAACACTGAAATTTGGTTTTAAAACCTCGGCTTATTTAAAAACTGCAAAACTATTTAATGGTAATTATCGATTTTCTTGTAATTCACAATGGTCTGCATCATTCTCAATTACCAAAACTCTTATCAATGTCACTTAATATTAAATTTCCGAATTTATCAATTTGCAATTGACAATCATAATAGGGGTGTTACCCTAAAACAACTCCCCGCATAACTGAAATAAAACGATAGACTGCTCTCATCAATAAACTTTCATCATCAAAAAACTTTCACCGATCTGTCAATTTGACAGTCAAATTAATGAATTTTAGCAATCGAGTAGAGTTCTACGAATACTTACCTACAATGAATGAGGTTATTAGTGCTTTTTGGCTACTATTACACGGTCCACGTAATGGGTCAACTCGTTGTCACTCTGACGTAAAAATAACGTAAAAATCTGTCCTAGTTGTGCCAAGTCTTGTGATTGACAGACAATGATAAACTTCGTCAATGTGTTGACGTGAACGTTAACACCTGTGTTAACCGAATTTTTCAGTAATACGAGTTATAGTTTAAAAATATATTTTGTGGTGACGGGATGAACAATAAATGACCAATTACTTTCATTGACCGTATAATTCTAACAGTTACTATTTTAAAGGATTTTTAAAAGGAAACAGTAATCCTGCTGATAATGTTGACGATCTTGAGCACAAATTAGCTATCTCTTTACAAGAAACACCGTAAACAAACCAGATCTTGTGTGAAAAACGCTTTTTTTGTATCAAACTCTTAAATGTTTGGTTTGGATGACCGAAATTCGTTTTCGTTATCCGGAGTTCGCCTAAAAGAAAATACGCCCAAGTTATAAGAAATTGTGTTAAATTGCCATTTCAGCTTAAAGGATTTGACTATATTTTTCATCACCACAAAAAAAGCTAAAATAACAAGGGCGCGATTAGCTCTCTCTGTCTTTTTAATGCTCTGAATGTGTCAAAAAGTGCCATTGAGAAAAAAAATGAAATTGGTCGTCTAAGCATGAACATTTCAAATCACGCAAGTAACAATATAAAATGTATGGATGACACAATAATTTAAAGATTTGGGCGTTTTCAAAGGCGTCGAGACTAAAAAAATATCAATTTATTAATTTAAAACTGTTTTTCACGTTATTGTTAGTCATTAAAAGAATGACATACGAGTATTTATAGCATTTCGGGGGTTGTGGGGGTTGGGAAAACAACTTAGTTCGGTATAGTATAATGCCTTACGGGGCCACATTATTAGTACTTTTATTAAAAAAAAAAAAACTGATATAAATTGAAACGTCTGGAGTCACTCTCTTAGAAAAATATGGCACCACTCCAAGAAAAAAAAGAAATTTAAAAAATAATGGAAACAAAACGTGAATCGAACCGGAGCAACGGAGTTCCGTGAGCTGTATCGAAAAGAGGTACCAAAATTGGAGATGAAGTTATTTGAACCCCAAAAGCGGGCTAGGCACAGGTGCTGTCCAAGAAAACTGTTGATATAAAATTGCTCCAACCTTTAACTGTGTTTTAATTTTATAAATACATTTTTGGATTTCGATTATCAAAAAAAAAAAATGGAGATTATGTGTTTTAAGTTTTGGGTATTTTTGATTTGTATGAAAATTTCTATTAAATAATTATGTATTGCAGAATAATGCTGTTTAATTTTTGTTGATATTTTTTTATGTACCTGATGATGGATATTGGTAAATATTCCTTAAAATGTAATAGATAATAGACATTTATCCAAGACAACCATGTAACACAAAATGGATTGAGATTTTTTTTTTTTTTTGAATAAAATGGACGACTGGATGGCACGTACGTACTCTTATGTTTGATCACAAGTTTAGCATAATGTTCTTAGTAGGAACGGCTAAATTTTTCTTTTTTTTTATAATCTACACGCGCTCAAGGGATTATTTTACCCTTTAAATGTTTCAACACAGCGCGGGCTAAGGTTAGGAAGAGAAAGAAGGATAGGAATGATGTGTGGCGCGATGTTCTGAGACTGGAGGTGGTTGTTGTCTCAGATTTTATTTCCAGGGATGGCGGCTAAACTAATGCGGAGAAATTTCCGCATCTTTTTTATCTGTGTCCTTTATAATTCGCATTTAAAGTTTTACTCAATCACATTTTGTTAGTTCTATGCCTAAACAGCATGTAATGATGATATTTATTTTAGAATTTTTAATGGAAAAATAAAAGGACATATACTACGGCAGAGATCGAACCTGTGACCATGAGGTTGACAGGCGAACACTAAACTATCGCGCCACTTTTTTTTAAAGTTATTTTTGTCTAAAGTTTTTAAAAACAAAATTTCTTTAATTTATTTTCTAAAGAAAATTTGGTATTAGATTTTAAGTATTTAATAATACAAACATAAACACAATTTCGTCCATTATTTTTCGGAATATTGGATTTTCAAAAAAAAAATAAATACTTGGCTTTGAAAAATAAAAAAATATATTTTTCGAAAATGTTTGTAAGCAGATTTATTCGAAGGACATCCTAAATAAAATATTTTATTGAAATTAGTTGAGCCGTTTATGAGAATGTTCAATATCAAAAAATATTTGTATAGTAGGTCCCGTTACTAACAAAATACTTTAAAAAAAAATTATCCAAAATGTAGACTATACTAATAGTAGTGCATATATTTAGTTTATCAAAATCGTTTTCGAGATAATTATGGTAGTAGAAACAATTGTATGGCAGGAACCGTTAGTTTTGGATCCTTAAAAACACGATTCAAAAATCTATTTCAGACAATTACCGAAAACCCTTAAATACCAATGTTGAAGAAAATTGCTTTCATCCAGTAAATCGTTGTACAGAATGACAAATAGCCACATACACGGAATTGCGGGGCCAAAATCCAAAATTTGCCCCATAGTACCAATGTACATAATGTATACATACGACTATATCGCAAGTAAAAACAATTTTTAATAAATACAATTTCTATTTTTCTTATCTTTTTTCCGAAATTTTGAGTTTGAAATTAGTTTTTTTTTCAAAAACTGTTACTAGGAATTACTTGAATTCAAAACAAGATGATAAAGGAACTTAAAAACAAGTACACAAATAATTGTAAGTACCGCTATTCTAAAATATTTTTTTCTCATTCGAGGGTTTTTTTTTAGCGAATTGCCCCTTCCACCCGAATGAGGGCAGATATACCCTCATTACATAGTAAAAAAAAATGCTTATACGTAACTTTTACAAATCCGTCATTAAAATTTGACGCCTGAGTTATCGTGCGTTGCAATGAAAACATGGTTGTACGTTGTTTTCGTTTATAAATTGTTTTTTTAATTTATAACATTGAATTTATAATAAATTTATAAAAAACGCCTTTTTTTAATTTATAACATTGAATAGAATAATTGAGTTAAACACTAAAGGATAGCATTCTTAATTTATCTTACAGTATTCTTGATAAAGTCGGCATTTCTACCGATCAACTTTTAAATCGACATTTATATAGTCTGGATTTTAAACTGTAAACTTTTTTGTCGATAAAATTTCAGTCGACATTTTAACAGTCTATGAAATTTATACTTGTCCAGTGGACATTTTTTTTGTCGACCTTTCGTTTCGTACGCTTCCCACTTATTCATTGTGCGCCTGCCAACTTTTATCTTTGAAATGCATTCCACATGTTCGTAGGTACTTTAAAAATTTTTGACGTTTGAGTCATAAAAAATTGCCAAACAAAAATGTGCTCAGATAAAATTGATATTTTATTTTGTTCTTATTCAATATTCAATAGAATATCTAATTAGTTATATGGTTTGGTTTGCAACAAAGCGTTTTTTTTTTCAATATCAAATATTACTAATGCGCCTTCATTCCAATCATATCACTTTTTTTTTCTAAAACTTTCTCAGGCAAATAGATTAGACTGGAATATTTATACTTCAGCTAGTTAACTTTTTAATCGAACAAATGATAGGTATTCCACGGTATGTGAATTGTATGCTCTTGTAACTAGATCCACAATTAATCTCTTTGTAAACACCAGATGCCTGCTTCCAATTAGCAAAAGGCAACTTATATTTGCATCAGAATTGTTTTACTATGTGCGACTAATTAGGTGTTTTCACTTTCCATTAAGCTAATGGATGGATGGAACAAGAGTAGTTACTTTTGGTAAGCCGTTGTGTGCTAGGTTAGACACAACTTCTATTTAAGAAGTCGCATGCGTATCGGTCGAAACAACGACAACGTAAAGATATTCGCTTCTCTATACACAGAAGATACATAAATATATATTTACTAAATTAATGGCAATAAATGAAACGAAGCTACTTATAGGTGTTTTATTGAGACAAAAATAATAAAATAATATTTTGAGTCTCTTTATTAGTTGGCAGCAAATATTTTTGGCAATGTGTCAATTTATTCATCCGAGCAGTGGACGTCGATATTGGATTGCCACGAGAGGCATAGCATGGTAAAACTGCAACCAGACAGACGTATTGTCTCATTTTAACAGATTGTTGTTGCAAGTTTATTTCTGTTCTGACACATAAACAAAGTGTTGGATTTGAATTTTGCGGTTCGCAAAGTGCGAGTAAATAAAATCGTCGCCAATAAGAATGGAATTTGACCTACTGACCGTTACAGGGAGGCTGATTTCTCAATGAATTCAAAATGATTAAGAAAAACAAATGAGACGTTAATCGTTAGTTGATTTAGTTTATACGAAAAAAAAACGACAAATTAGAATTTTATCTTCAGCTTAATTTATTTGCAAATAAAAAAATATATTTTATTTGCTTTAGATAAAAAATTGAAATAAAAATAAGACCTTGAGACAGATTTATTTCTTTAATATAAAAGAATTGAATGGTTAGCTATATCAAAATAGACTTATAAATCGGCGAGCCTATATTATTGTATATCTTCATAACTTACATGCATATGTACCTATATAAGAAATTACCGATCTCAAAATCTTCTTCCATATAAAAGTGGGATTCGAACTTGCTCTAGGATCAAACTCTAAACCTTAACATAAATTAATTCCTTAGAACTCCTCAGATAATTCAATTAAAATATTTTTAAGTAAAATTAAATTTTTAAAATATTAAAATTTCAATTTCACATATTAAAGGTATTATTTATCACAATGCTTATAAAAATCGGTTGTCAGATAATGAGACAAAAATACATTCTCAGCGACCCTGTCAAATTAATTATAACCTTTCTTACCATATGACACTTAAAAATAACCTGGCACACATTATATTTTCGGCAATAACAAAAGAATTTGTGATGTGGTTTGTTTAATTAATTCATAAGATGTTTTAATTTAAAAAAAAATGATAATATTACTGAAACTATATTTTTTTCAATTTCTCACAAATGCGTATGTGTAGACTGTGACATAATATGGTTTTTTTTTCTTATTTCAGAGCAGAGTACGAGATGTCAAAACATTTTTGTTTTTATTACATTTTCACACAGAGCGTTCAGAGCTTCAAATGTGTGTTTCGCTAAATGTGCTCGGACATGCTCGTCTGAACGTTCTGAGTAAATTTGTGAGCACACGAAATATCATGTGTGTCAATAAGGAAAATGTGAAGATAAAAAATAATCAGATACAATTAAAATGGCAAACGAAGTTGGCCACCTGTTGATTTTCTGTGTATCTGGTGTATCGGTGTACAAAATAAGGCGAGTTTTGTATTATATTGCTTTTTATGCTTCAAATGTAAATTTATTCTGCATTTTGTGCTTCAAGTTTAAAAAAAAAACAAATCAGAGTGTTCAGAGCTCGCTCTCTTCGGAAGAAGTTAAGTGCATATTATATGTAATCTGTTCAGAGCTTTACTCCGAACGAAAATAGAAAAACCCCTAATATAGACTCGTTCTTGCTGCTTAGCAACATTTCTCAAATTTTCTATCAAATATTGAGGAAAAAAAACTTTCCAACTTTTTTTCTTTCATTTTTCTAAGCTATGCATGTTCTAACTAATATTATAAATGAGAAAGTGAGTTGGTTTGCTTGTTGTCAAAACCGCTGAATTGATTGTTATGAATATTTTTAATACAAATATTGCGGGGTTCCTGGAGACTGTAATAGTCTACTTTTTCTTGCTAAAAAGTAGGGGTACACTTTATATTGAATGTTTCCCTGCGTGTTCCGATTTGATTTAAATTTTACACAAATGTTTTTTGCTGACAAATTTATAATATTTACATATTTATTTTTTCCAAAGCAAAGTTTATTTGAAATAAAATGCACGACTGAATCGCACGTACTTGCTCTTATCGTTTGCACAAGATTCTTGGTAGAAACGGCTAAATATATTTTCAAAGTCGTTTTTTTACTAAATTTTCTTAAACAAAAGTTCTTTTAAAAAAATGATTGCTATGGGAATTTTAAGTATTTAACAATATAAATCTAAGAAGATATACTTTCAAAAAAATTCGTCTACCCCTTTTCAAAATATTGAATTTAAAAAAAAACCAACGATTTTTTTTCCAAAATCAAAAAATATATTTTTGAAAAATGTTGGTATATGCAGTATTATTTATAATTCGAAGGACGTCCCGTGTAAACATTTTGATCGAAACCTATCGAGCCGTTTATGAGAAAGTCGAATATCAAAAAATGGTTGTAATGCAGGTACCGTTAATAACAAATATGTAAGCAAAAAAAATTACCAAAATGTAGGCTCTGCCTAGTGTGGAGCCCAGATTTGATTTTACCAAAATCGTAACAGCCGCTTTTGAGATAACTAAAATAGTAGAAGAAATTGTATGGTTAGTTTTGGGGCTAAAGAAATGATTCAAACATCTATTTGAGACAATCACCTAAAATGCTTAAATACCAAGTTTGAAAAATCTCTTAAACCGTTTACGTTATAGATCGACCTAAAACCAGACAGACAGATAGACAGAATTTCGGGGCCCACTCTTTTTGTGTTCTCTGTCACCGGTGGTCTAAGCCACATATGAATTCACCATCAGCTACACCACTTCACTAGAGGCTCCATTTGGTTTAATTAACAAGCAAATATCTCTTCATGTGGTATCACAATGGACATATCTAAAGGTATTTGTGTGTCAGTCGTTTTCCTGACGTCCACTTCAACCCAACCTCAACCTAAACTATTATATTAATTTCAAGTTTGATTAAAATCTCGATTTCGATTTTTTTCAAAAGCAAAATTTTCCATATATAATACCTATATCACAACTAAAAATCTCAACTGACATATAGGTTGTATTTTATCCAAGAAAATTAAACGATTTTAATGGCAGATTCTAAGTAGTGACAGTGTGTGAGTTTCGGATGTTTCCTCCGTTTTCACGCCTCAGCGGCTGAACTGATTTGAATAAAGTTTTTTAAGTAGGATGTATTGAAGAAATATGACTATGTAGTATCACAACAAACTAAATAAATTAAATAAAAGCTTTTATTTAAGAAAAAATTCTAGAGAACTAGACGAAATGTATAACTTATGAAAAGTACAAGGTCCTGTGAGAACTAAAAGAATCCCAAAGAGAATTGATTTAAACAAATTTGTTAAGTAATGATTTT
The DNA here is from genome assembly GCA_910595825.1 of Philhelius pedissequus. NCBI lineage: Eukaryota > Metazoa > Arthropoda > Insecta > Diptera > Syrphidae > Philhelius > Philhelius pedissequus. The sequence continues at coordinate 346,157,255 of OU343160.1, read as the reverse complement.
TTTTTCAAGGTAACACAGTATTATTCCCTTGGAAAACAACAAAAATAATTAAACCCGCAGTCTAGTATCGGTAAACAAGTGAAAAATCAAGTGAACAAAAAAGTTAAGTTAAAGAGAAGTAGCTATAAAACGAATGTGAATATACGATAAAAGCAATTCATCGTTTTATTCCAGAATTTGTATGCGCTCTCTTGCTATCAGCAAATAAAACACAACTTATTTATCTGAAATCACACATCCACTTTGTGCAATTTTCCAAATTTTTCCCGATGTCAGAAAAAAAATCATAAACCTGAAACGTTAAACATTAAACTAAACCCATTTAATTCCAAACGCTTCCATTGCATTATTGATATTTTAACAAATGAATAAATAACACACCGATTTCATAATTTGTGTGGACTGTGTGGGTAAGTTATGATCTCAATCTAAAATATTGTTTCGTTATTTAATATGAGCTTTTTAAATAAGTTAATAATAATGAATTATAAGAAGGCTTTTTTAATAATACTAATTTATATACTACTGAAAGACATCAGCCAAGTAGAAAATTACTTGGCAAAAATTGCGTATTGACAAAGGTCCTCACTAGTCAACTGATGAGTCCATGTGAGACCGCCGGGACGAAACGCCCGTTTTTGTTTGACTAAAAGCCGTTAAAAGCTATTTTAATTCAATAATGAATTCAATTTAAAACTCAATTTTAGTACCAAATAATGCGTCTCTGTGTCTCGTAGTTATTTATAAATTTCCTAGAATTTGCTAGGAGGAAATATACAAGCAGACTCTTATCGACGACGCAAACATTGGATTTATCTTTATCGATTTTATCATTTGATAGCGATTCAAATACCAACGATTTATTTATATTGGACCATGGGTTATCTACAATTCGCATTGCTCAGGGGAAAGTCGCGGTGGCAGTGGTATATAACAGACGATATTGCAGATAATGATAACTGACACTTTGGTATCCTTTTTTTTGAATTCAACTTGCTCGCCCTAGTTATAATTTAAAATCACTTGTCGGTATATAATTGTGCTTAAAAGGTACTTAACCCTTATTTGAAATTTAAACTGTTCGCTGCTACTTGTGTTGAAAATAAAGCCATTCATATTGTGGTACACTATCAAACTGAAGTAATTAGTATTAATATCTTACAATCTTTGAGTAAGTGAACTTATTCTTTCCGAAAAAGTGGAAAATTTATAATGTCTATCTAATTTATATAGCTATAAATAACGAGCTCTTTTGGATATAAAATTTTCTCTTGTCAACAGCAGGGAAAACTAACTTTGTAGAGTGCCGATAACAGTGAGTCACTTGTATTTTTTTTTATTTTTAAACAAAACTGAATAACGAAATAAAGGGTTATCCATTTGAGGTTTCAAAAGTATGGGGCTGGAATTCGACATCTGTCAAACTAAGTTATTAAACCAATTTTTTTTTTAGTTTAAAGTCTGAAATTTACGAAAATGGATCGCTTAACTATCGCACACCGCATAAAAATTGTTAAAACCTACTACAAACATGGTGATTCTGCCACAGCCACATATCGCGCTTTTAGAGGAGATTATGGTTTACATAATCGTCCAACTACGAAACTACTGTCTGTCTGTCTGTACAACTCTCTCAAGCCTAAACGTCTGAAGTGATTTTCTTCAAACTTGGTATTTCAGCGTTTTAGGTGATTGTCCAAAATAGATTTTTGAATCGTTGTTTTAGGCCCAAAGTAACGGTACTTGCGATAAAAATTTTCCTACCATCTTAATTTTCTCGGGAACTCTAACGTTTTTGATAAAAATTGGTGCGTGTACTACTTTGGGCCTGGTCTATATTTTGGATAAATATTTAAAAAAATATTTTGTTATTAACGGTACCAGCCATACAGCCATTTTATTGATTTTCGACTTTTTCATAAACGGATCAACGCATTTCGATCAAAATTTTTATACCGGAGCTGCTTCCTTCAAATTGCAAAAAATACTGCATTTCAAAATTTTTGAATAATAGTTTTTTAGAATTTTTGAAAAAAAAAAAATATATTTTCTTTTGAAAATTCAATATTTCGAAAACGGGTGGACGATTTTTTCTGAAATTTTGTTTTTGAGTTTATATTATTAAATATTTAAAATATTCATACCAATTTTTTTTTAGAAAACATTTAATAATTTTTATATATATAAAATTAATTGACTAAAAATTGAAAAATACATTTAGCCATTTCTATTAAGAATCTTTTGCATATAATATGATCGAACATAGGAGCAAGTACGTGCGATCCAGTCGTGCATTTTATTTAATGAAGGTTTTTGATGCCGTGATATGATACTTCGGTACCAGTCGTCTATGCCCCCAATTGTGGAAAGGGTGACCAGGTTAATTGTCCTTATGTAGGAACCAAGTAAATCAAGGAGATCCTTCTTATCGCACCGGTAATCAGCATGAGCAAGACATCTTATACACTGGCAGTAACATTTGTCTTGCAACACCGATTCGATTATAAATAACCGATATGGTTTGGTGCACACGTCTTCTACTACTACTGCAGACAAAATATCATCTGACGTGTATGATGGAGCTGTGGTTTTCGTTGATATGTACATTGTACGGGTCATCTTTCTGATATAAGATAACAGTAAGTCAACACAAAGACAAAAATGGATGTTACAATTATCCCAAAATGTCCACTTTAAGCCCATTTTGGTGTTTACATTTACGAGTGGTATGAAAAAAGGGGTAATTATAAACAGCTAATAACCTTAAAATGTTGTTATTAAGAAAAATAAAAAATATGGCATGCATAAATAGTTGTATTTAACAAATAAACTTTAACTTACTTTGGTCACCTTTATTTGTTTTTAAACAACTTAAGTAAGCAAAGAAATACTTTACAGGGAGAAATTAATCAACCACGCCAATAAAGGAAACGCAAAAAACTCTGGAGTAGATATCACCTTATAAGTATATTGGAAATGTTTTTAAATAAAGTAATTGCATGCTTGGAAATATAAACGGCATTTATAGAATAAAGTGTGTTTACAATTGCCCAGTTCACAATTAGATTACTTTTTTTGTTGTTTAATTATTAAAAAAAAATAATAATTTAATTCACTGTTCACGCCATTGTACTTTTAAACACATGTACATTTGCTCTTTATAGATTTAATTTGTTTATTTAATGACGAGCCAATGAAAACGTTTACTAGTGTCGCTAACAAAAAAAGAAGTTAAGAAAAAAATTAAAAAGAAAATTAAAAGGCTGAAAAAATCGCTTCCAATTTTGTTGTCAATATTTGGAGTTGCCTCGTCAAGCACGTATGACAACCCGGAACCTAATGTTCATTGTCATTCATCATGTCGTTTCACATTCCCCTTCAACTAAGAACGCATATTATTATCATTTCCTACACCTTATGGAATTTACTTCTGATTGGACAATTTATCATGTCATTTTCAAAGATCAGCACAAAATTTGGACGACTTTGAGGAGCAATAGGCATTAAATGGTGTCCGTGAATGGCAGTTACATATCCTTGCACATTTAAAGAAACTCTAAGAATGCTAGCCAAAGCGGTACTTGCTGAAAGGAAACTCTTCCCAGAGTATTTTTGATCCAACTCCAAATCGTTATCAGAATAAGTTTTCACACGTCTGTTGAATTTCAACTAACTTTTGTCTGACGTGAGAAAATAACTTGTTTAACCCCATAAATACCAAGTATCTTCAAAATAGAGGTAAAAGAAAAACCTTTAAAATCCTGTTTAATTATTTATAACTAAAAATACAATTATTTTTAAAAATATTTTTTTAAGTTTGGTATTTATAGGGGTGTACTCAAACGAGTTTACTGGCCAGATATGGACATTGGCTTGAATTGAATTGGTTTTTTTTAATGGAATATAAGAAGACTAGACAACGGCAGGAATCGAACCTACGACCAAGAGGTCGAGAGGCGAGCACACAACTATCGGGCTACGGCCACGCCTAGTTAGGAAAGATTTTGCAACAAACTTTTCGTGCAGAGTAGCTTGCGGCATTTGTCACATATCCTTCGAACTCTTCTGTGAAATATTCGGCATCGGCATAGTCGACTTTTAATTTTTTTTTAAAATAACCCTCTTCAATGCGAAAGTATTATGTGGCGCTTTTGTTGACGGACCTCGATGTATATAAGTCTTTGCTATGGCCCTGACAAAGGGAAGTAGATTCTGATTTTCTTTGGTTTGGTAACAATGTATCGCCCAAACATTTACCACATTTCTTTCTATTGTCACGAATCGTACCAGTTGCTCGAAATCGTTTTTTTGCGTAAAGTAGCCGTACGATCATGGCTGGTAAAATAATTGTCAAAAAATACGCTGTGCTATCACTTGCCGTTATTCCTATTTCCAGTTAGTCAATCACCACTCGAGATATAAGTGGTAAACAATTAGTGCTTGGATTTACATTTTTGGCACCGCAGTATATGTCAAAGTTAAAGCAATATCCATCACAACTGCAAAGCACCTACTTCTTAGAGACAAACCGAACGGGTTTTCTACGGATATACTGCCTTGCATAATGATAGCCAAATTATTTGACCATAGCTACCATCTAAGCGCCAATACAATGACTCATGTGGTAAAGTGTGATATCCTGAAAAAAGCATTATACCAAAAAAATATTTCAAATCTTTCGTAAACACGAACGTTTGACATTTTTGGTCCACTACGTATATCCGGCTTTGACCAACCATCAGTTTCACTACCACCATCGTAAAACTGTTCAAATATTTGAACTTCGCTTTCCGATTCTTTTACTTTGAATACATTTTCCAAATAGTGAACAGTTTCGTCTACTTCAGTACAATAAACTATATGTTTTGACCATTTTGGAGCATTATACTGTGACTCACCTCTGGCTGAGCTTTCTTTCCGAAGATAACCAAGTAAAATATCGTATTCGCTTTCACATCCATCTCCACTGCTCCTGGGATGCTCAAGCAAGTCATCGTCACATAAATCCTCCCCGTCCGGTATGTTTGAATGTCAATATCCGGTGGAATAACCACTATATCCTTCATTTCTTTCATTGCCATCTTCCGGAATATCATTAACAGCTGTGTAGAGATTTGCGTAGCCTGTACCATAAAAGCTGTTGCAGGTAGGTATTTGTTGAAAACCCCATTTCTCTGCAAAACCAGTGAGAAAAAAAAATTTACACGGTGTTGGCCAGTGTACTTAATTGAGTACACCACTTTTGTAGACCACTTACCATGAACAAAAAAAAATTGTTGAATGAAAATTGTTAACAATGTAGTTCTTTGGCAAAAAATCTATTGAACAGAATTGGTTATTTCCAAATTACCCGACAGTATATATATTACTAACTGAACCACCTCGATGAGCATCGTTTTCCTCAAGCGAAATCGTCATCGATATCGTCCCAGTAATGGTAGCACCTTGGGACATATGATAAATGCCCATTTCTTCAACAAAATTTTCTTTGTCATGGTCCAGAAAAATCCAATTGGCGAAAACCAAAAGCATTTTCAATCAAAATCAAAAAAAAAATAAGAACTGATCTTATTTAATATAAAAAGAATACATCACAAACCTACATAACTGAAACAATTTCTTTTTTGCTTAAGAAACAAAATTATAGTTAAAGCGAGTTCTAACGAGCTAGAGTTCTAATTAAAACAAAGTTCTAAATTTGAGTTCTAAGGCGTTAAAACTTGTTGAAGAAATGAGTTAGATCTCAATCAAGTTTTATTTTTTCGTTAAACCGAGTTTTAGGGGTTAGAACTTTCTCAAGAAATTAGCTGTAAGCAATCTTTTATTTTAATTATAAACTTTAAACTCAGCCTTTTGTATTTTCATTTAATCGAATTCATCTACCTTACATCAGAAGGTTTTGCTGTTTGAAATGTATGACAAATTTACAAATGTTTGTATTAAAATGATGTATGATAAAATTCTATGAAACAGGAATATAACTACAACATTGGAATCCTTCCAGTCTATGGTCCGTTCATACAATGTTGTATGACAGTTCACATTACAATTTTTCTATGAAACATAAATAATACATCAGAATTGTATTTTCTCTAGTATAGCCTATAAAATTAAATCCACGTAAAATGTTTTCAGAAATATCTATAAATAGGGTAATTGCGGGAGAGATGCCGCGTCGGGTTAGATGCCGCATTCAACCAAACTCATACATCCAATCATCCGCGCAAAAAATTTTATCTTGCTTTTGCTTCGTTAGGCATTCAATCAATAACGCAGGACACAAAAAATGGTTGCAGGCGACATGTAACGGGATTTTTTTATATTTGTTTCATTTTACGGTCCCTTATTCAGTATGGAAATTGTTAAGGGAAATTATCTTGTATCATAAATAAGTGTTATAAGAATACGTGTGTATTTTTTTTGTTTAATTTTTTTCTTAAGTTTTGAAGTGTGGTGTGGCATCACTCCCTCACTTTGGGGAGAGATGCCCCAGTTTTTTTTTTTTTTTTTGAAAAGATGCCGCATGTTAAATTTGCTTACCTTTTTTTTAAAATCGAATAATAAGACTACAAGTTGTAATTAGACTTAAGAGGTGCTGGAAGAATCTCGAAAAAACATTTATAGTGGGATATATCTCCGAAAGGTAGACAAAACTATTTGAAGTACCAGCTAGAACACGAAAGGAGACGATTAAAGAAACCTCTTCCTTCTGAAAATAAAGTTTCATGTCATGAAACAATCCTGGAACCGTAATTCCAACCACCAGGAATGGATGGCATGCTTGCAATCATTTCGAAAATGAAACACATACTTCATCATCTTTCGAAAACCCAACGCCAACAAAATTACTGTAAGCAATTTCACCACTACCTAAAACTCCAATGTCGATTTTTTCAAGACGTATGTAGCCAGTTAGTAGAGGTTATAACTTCTCTTAAAAGGAAGGTTGAGCCAACTGAAGATCCCAATATTTGTGTTGAATGTTGGGAAAATTATTTTGAAACAAAAAAAGGGGACACTGGGTGTAAAAAATGTCAAAAATGGCTACAAGAAAACTGTCCAAGTTACAAAACACTGCAATCTAGAACGAAAGAAACATGTTTCACAGTCAAATTAATTCTTTAAGTTCAATGATTTTATCATGCGGCATCTCTCCCACACATGCAGGGAGGGATGGCACACTTAATGTATTTTTATTTTTTGTTATTGTTTATGAAAATTGTTATTTTTTTAATTTTAATTGTTTTTATATGGTAGAACATAAATATGTTAAGTTTTTTGCTTAAAAAAAGTTAATTTTAATAAAATAAAAAAAATTTATTGATTTTTGAAGAAGCGCGGCATCTCTCCCACAATTACCCTATATCGAAAGTAATCTCAGTTTATATCTACTAAATTTTAAGTACTAGTTATTTAATTTTTAATGTCTTCTTTGTTATCTCCCTGTCCTTAATAAAATAAAATGACTTGAATTTTTTTCAGTCATACGGTAAAAATACCAAAAACAAATCATCCATATTTAAAAGCAATACCTACATAGGTATCTTCAAATCTACATATTATATAAATTCCATGAGATCGGTCAAGTGAACTTGATTTTTATAAATTTCAAGTGGACTTTAGGAAGTCGATTTTGTTTGATTGATGATGATCATCTGAAAAGTAGCCGTTCAGCTTGTTACACAACATCACGATCATTGACATGACATTTTTCGTTCCCTGATGGGTTCCATGGTTTTGTTATCATCAATCCTCATTATTCCTTAAAAGCATGCCGCTTTACAATCACAAATTCAGCATTCATTCCCTTAATATCTGCCTTATTGCTCTGATGCGCAGCCAAGCCAAAGATTTCTTTGACCTGATCACGTGAGCAAGACTTGAGTATCTATATAATATACACAATATTTGGATACCCACACCTTTATCCCGGAAAAGAATGTGAATAACCAACGTTATGACTTCTTCTGTGCGGCTGTTGTGTTGGTTTATTTTGCCCATGTTCCTTTTATGTGTTTTTTTAGTTTATTTGCGGTAAGATCTTTTAGATACAGGCACTCCCAGGTAATTCAAATATTTATGAACCAAGAGCTATATCAGTTGAAATTGGCTTACATCCAGCTCTGCTTCGGAGTCTGTTGTTTTGGAAAAAAAAAACCGTCAGGTAGGTAATCTTTGGAGAAGGATTTAAGGGGATTATGCATTTGTTGTTCTTTGATATAGAAAATACCTATAAGGATCTTTTACTCAAAAATGAAAACAAACATCTTTATTGTGAAAATATGTTGTTCATCTTCATTGTTTGGAAAATAAATATTGCAAACTTAGAATTAAATAAAAATGACTTTAAAATGGAAATACAATTTAAAACAATTGATAAATAATAAGCTTATTGACATTCCAAAGGACGGCACTTTTATAAACTCAACTTCCTCTATAGTATTCACATGAGAGTGATTAACGCACGACTGAAGAATAAACAAATTTATGTAATGTTAATTTATGTTCAATGTTGGATTTAATGTATCTTTTGCTAAGTAAGACTTTAAGGCTTAAATATATAAACGGAAATTCTTTACAAATTTTGTACCAAATGTTACAAATCTAATTTATATTTATGTTTAAAGTCAGATACATTTGAGTTTTGAGAAAACTAAATGTTATACCTGGACGTAATTCATTTAGACGCAAAAATCTTCCATTGGAAACAAAATAAAAATGGTCACCACGAATTACAATCTGATTATTTGTACGGTTGAATAAATAGTATTAGCAATAGCAAATTGTTATATTTCTAGAACATTGCTTATGAAAATAGGGATAAAATAATGAAAGATAGAAAACAATGCAATAGTGTATAAGCTTTTAAAATGTCATAGTTATATCACCCTAGGGCTCCAATAGCTTCAGATGAGTTTTGGGAGCACCTGCCCTTGTTCGAATTAATAAAAATGATCGAATGAAGGTTATAGCTTACAGCCAGATCAGAAGATGAGATGATTTTCTGGCATCTTCGAAAAAAATCTAACCACTTACAGCTTTATTGGGTATGTGTCCTGAAGTCCCGATTTAAGAAGTAAAAATTTAAGAGGAAATAAATACCTCGTAGATATCCATGAACGACTGTGTCATCTGTAGAAGTTTATGGCTTCGAATTAACGAAATGAAAACCCAGTATATTTTATCATTGAGTAAAAAAAAACACTGTACTAACAGGACATTGTGGCATAGTTACAATGGCCACTAGATTGGGTGTTTTGGCAACCAATTTCCGTAGAAGCTGTCAAGATGTTGATGAAACACAGAAATTAAACACCTGCTCTGCAACTGTCCAAACCTACAAACAAGTCGCCTCCGACACTTGGGGGAAAAAAAATTGTTGATGAACTGGGTGACCAGCGATGAATTTACAAAGCCAGGGAATAAAAGTTAAGCAATAGATTAAAATGTCCTATTAATAAAAACAGAGTATTCGTGGAATAGTAAAGTGACTTACCAGAAATTTCTTAAGAAAATCTAATACAATAAGTGATATATCTAACCTCGCGCCAATTAGGTTTGGAAATCCATGTACTTTTTTTTTAATTTTTGCATGGTTGATAGTTATTCAGAAATTTGTTGGGGGCATTTTTATAAACTGCCTTGCTTTTGCTTGATGTAGCCTGAATCATGTGCAGAAATGATGCTGAATGTAGAATGACTAAACCGTGCATATCAGCACAATCGTTTTGAACCATATTTTTGTTTGGCAATGTTATTTATGATTTATGATTATACAAACTCAATAATCATAAATCATTACGACCCAAGTATCTGCTAGCGGCCATAACCTGCAGATCCACATACACGGACGAATATGTCCACTCCTTGTACCCTCACTTAAATCATCTGCAACCATTTCCATGTGTTTGCACATATTTTCCTGGGAAAACCTTTATCTTCTCAAAACCTGCTTATTAAGTAAGCACTTGTATATTTTGCTTTCTTATTATTTTTTTTATTTCATTTTTATTTAATATTAACTTATAACTATCTTAAAGCTAGACAAAAATGTTTAAAACTAGCCTAATTATCAATAACTTACAACTAATTTACTGGCATTTACGGGCGCTCTAAACTAAACAATAACTCTTAGAACTAATGTCTTTCGACCTAAAAACTATTTTAATTAAATCTAATTATTTTATTTTTATTTTTATTTAAACAGGAAAACTTTTTATCATTTTTAAATTTTTACTTAAAAACTACCGAAAGATAAACTAAAAAGAATTAAAACTAGATACAATTAACTTATACTAACTAAAATTAACTTAAACTACTTAAGATACTTAATAATACCCAAAACTTAAACTTAAAACTACTTAAAAACTAGAACAGCCACAGCAGCATTTTTTCGTTTTTTTATTTTTTTTGTTTATTTTCTTATATGCATGCAGACACACAACAACATACAAACCACACATACATGTACATACGAACATGCATATACGTACGCACATACATGCACAGACACGCAGATACGTGCACATATGCCTCCGCATACACACATATTTTTTGGTGACACCCCGACTGCTCCCTATACCTAATTACCCTAAATCTATATAAGTCGGCCAAGACATACCATCTTCATCGACTTAAAATATCATGATGCTGTTCAAAGAGCCACCAGAACTGGTTCTCCCGTTTCGCCCTATCCCCTCGGTCTCGATCGGACACACTCCTACTAAACCGAATGCGTTCCTCTCCACCTTGAGCGATGACGTCTCGACAATACAGGAGTCGCCTATCTACAGTTTTCCGGCTGACGATGACGTGGTAGATGAGCGGAATCGCCATTCTATCCTGTATCAGCCCTCGACTGTAGAGGAATGCCTCGGGAGGTATGTAACCACGCGCACTCTCAACATATTCGTTATTGTGGTAATAAGCCCCAAAAATTAAGCTGTTGGTTGAGGACATTGCTCTTGCAACGTGACCCCGAATCAGCTTAAACAAAAAATTATCTATTCTGTTTATGTTGGCTCCGTTGTATAGAACCTGGTTGGAATAATATCGTTTGTACTCCGACTCTGGTGTTCTGTGTAATCAAAAGCAACGTCGAAGACACTGCCTCTCAAATACCCAAACCTTTTCCGTTTGAGATGGGGCAACGTTGAACCACACAGGGCATCCATAGGCAATCATCGGCCTGATAAGGGCCATGTAGCAAATTACCTTCACCCTGTTGTCAAAACGGCTGTTATAAAACAATCGTTTTGTCAGGGCAAAGGCTCACATAGCCCTGGCTAGAGCAGCACCTATATGTCTGTCGAAATACAGGTACTGATCCAACCAGATGCCAAAGTACTTTACTACACTCTTACTCGCCAGTGGATGTCCATGAGGCCCTACGATCACCAGCTTACGCCAGTTCTTTCTCGTATCCCTTGAGGCGCTAGACAACGGAGTCCTAAACACAATAGTTTCTGATTTCTGGGAGTTGATTTTCAACTTCCAGTCATCACAGTATCGCTGAATCTTGTCGAAGTAACTCTGCAAAAGAGTTTTGATGACCTCAACTGTTGGAGCTGTTCTGTACATAATTAGATCGTCGGCGTACGTAATTGCCTGAGTTAGACTACTTATATAAGATCGCTGGTGTAAATGCTGAACAGAATCATTGAGTTAACCGCTCCCTGCTGAAGACCACTTTTAATATTTAAAACTGTGGTAGAAATTACATTGCCATTCTTGACAACAAACTTTCTACCAATCAGCATGTCATAAAGCATATACAATAGAGGTTTGCTTATACCTAGTCTGTCATATAAAGGGTATTCATAAACCTTTGAGCGCGTGCAAAATTATACAAAAAAAAAATCTATATGTTGCTTCCGAAAATAGAATTTTTTGAGCTAATCTTGAGCTGCTTCACATCAGCAGAACTTGAAGTTGAATCTGAAAACGTATGAGTATGAAAAGTTGACAGTGCTGTGGATAGTGGATCAGAAATTCAAGCTAAGATTTATAATTTATTTATTAATTTATAAGACGGAGCCCTATCCCAATGCAGCATTATTTTGTGGAACTTAGAGTTAATAAAACATGCTAATATGACTTGTATTGAATGGTCTCGAAGGTAATTTCTAATCCGAAGAAAAAGAGATTTATCGATACGCCAAACTCTATTAAATAACTTTGAAATATCAAGCGTAATTCTTTCTCTTCGCCCATCAAAACGGTTTAAAGATTTGTGCCACTGTTCGATGAAATATAAATACATACTATTAAATTACTATAGTTGAGGATACAAAATCCATAAGCCACAATTAAGATATGTACCTAAGTGCTTAATAATTTTACAATTTTAAAATTATCATTGCAAATTTATCGTTTTATTGATCTGACAACTATTTCACCTGTAAATATTTTATGAACCTTTATTTATCAAACAGATACAAACATGTAGAATTGTCACTTGTTCATTTTTATAAAATAGATATGGGGCCCTGCCGGCCGCTCCGCCGAACTTGTGGGCCAAATTTTAAAAAAAAATATATTTTTCTAAGAAAAACTACAATTTTAAACTTGATATTTTTTTATTTGTTTTATTGATGTTTTTTTTTCTTAATATATTATTTTAATTTCAATAAAAATCTTATCTACGGTATCAAACCCAAGTCATATTTTAATATTTAAATTGTTCAATAAAGTTTAAGTTCAACTATGTATGTATTGAAGAGTGTTATAATAACTAAACATTATTATTTTTGTGATAGTGCTTGTGATTTTTTTTTAATAATAATAGCTGAATTTCATAACTCAATCCTGATATGATTTTTTTCCAAAACATGCATACTTATAGTTAGGAGTAAAAACTCAACAAACACCTTCAATTATAATTATGAACAAAATCCTCAAGGTGAAAACAATTGTTTTTTTTTTTGTAATATTTGATTTAACCGAATTGGGTAAGACATTTGAACAACAATAAATAAATAAACTAAGAAAATATTCATTCGAGATTTTTAACATTACTCTTATTTATTAATAGAACTATATTATTTTGTTTGTTAACTACTTATTGATTATAGTAAATATTTTAACAGCGTCTCTTTAAAACTATTTAATTTGTAAATACAATAGTTTAGAAATAAAAAAAATATATATAAATGTATATAACTACAAATCTTTCTATAGTATGATATTTTAAAGTTTGTGAATACGAATTGTTGGTTAATATTTAGAGCTCTGTTGGAAGAATTTGGATTGAATTAATTATAAAATTAACTAATTAATTATTTGGTTTCTCTCTTTTATTAAATTAAATTTAGTGCAATACATATTTGTATTACAGAAGTATTTCAATTTTCTATAGTCATTAAATAATTTAGTATTTATCAATTGAAGAACTAATAATATATAATTTTACATTTTAAATGTTCAAATGAACATATGTACAAACATACTTCCTTGCACTTATGAAATATTTACATAATGTTTCTGCTCAAAAATTAAAAAATTATTACTTTTTTGATAATACATGGAATCTGTCAACTTCATAAACACTGATTAACATGCATTTTTTGGAAATCGAAACAGGACTACACTTTCCGGAGAATTTTAAATCAGGCTGAAATCAGATGAAAATTAACTCAGGTCACTGAAAGTTTTTACGCTTGTTGTTCAGGTTATTATAAAGATACTTCACGTGTTTTTGTTTTTGCAACTCTTTCTAGCACCTAAAAATTCGATGCCTAATCTTTTTTCATATGATGAAGACTAACAAAATCAAGTCGGAACCACATTTTGTAATGGAAAAACTCCTCTCAATTGTTTGATGTGTCAAATTTACAAGTCTTCCGCTTGAGATGTATGTTGTGATTCTAACAGAGACGGCAGTAAAAGACCACTCGAGAGAAGTGTGGTTGATGCTCAACTAAAGTCGGTATTTATTTGGCAATCCGAAAGCCTTCTGAAATCTTCTAAAAGTGTTCACTTGGGAAAAAATGACAGTTCTGGATTCTGAAAAGAACAGAATTTTGCTTCTGAATTTGAAATCAGAATCGAAATCAGAAGCACTCACTCTTTCATATCCTTAAACGTCAAACTTAACTGTTGTCGTTTATTGTATTCTATAATTTTGCAACAGACATTATTTTTGATTTGATTATTTCCACGTACACAATTATTTTCACAAATAAATTCACATTAAAATTCACAATCGTCAGATTCAAAACAAAGTTGGGATTCCGGAACGGAAAGGGATTCCAGATTGCCAAATAAGAACGCCAACTTATCAAAATATTGACGAAGGAAAGATTAAAGCTAGCGTAAACTTAAGACCTCATTTAATTCGAAAAAATTGATATATTGAATTAAACAAAAAACATATATACATACATATGTACATATATATTTCTAAAATAAAAAGTTTTGATATGCGTATATACCATTATAATGTGCATATATACACACATGGAAACTTTTTCTTAATGTTTTTTTTAAGTATGTATTCCGTATGTATGTCCGTTTCCTAACGGAATATTTCATTCCCTCGAACATTTTCCTATGAATCTCCCGTGGAATAAATTTCCCTCGTACAAAAAGTCCTATGAAATGACAGTAAAATTCCCTGGGAAATTTTATTCCTGATACCAAGAAATTCCGAGGGAAACTTTTGAGCATCATTCACGCCCTAAAACTCAAATAAGAGAGAGACAGATTTCAAGGAAAACCTGATTTATCTTCGTTTAAAGAAAATCGCTAGAGCAGATTAGGTCAAAGATTATTAACATATCAATTACATATTATTAAAATGATATGTTTCAACCTCAAAACATATTTGTACACATTTGTTTTTGTAACGTAATTCATATTGGTGAATGTATGTGTCGCGTCCTTTTTGAAAAAAAAATGTACATAATTATCAACATTAGCGGTTTTTTCTTACCTTGAAGCATTTTGTTTTGAGAGTGTTTGTAAATAGACGGACAGAATCGCTGGTACATCTTTGATTTGATTTGTTTGCGCACTGAGAATGTGGATGCATATAAACAGTACACTCTAAAAAAAATCGTGTAATTTTACTATCATAAAGCGAGGAAACTTGTTGCCTACCATAATTTCAGTATTTTTACGCACGTATCAATTCTAAATATTTAATGAGTAAATGTTAGGCCTTTAGTGTGTAATTTCAAATAAAGTAAAAATAATCGTCACAAACGAATAGCAAATGTTCACACAAAATGTGTAACTTAGATCAAGTGGTAGTTTAGGTACAAACACTTTTATGCGTAGTTTTCATAAGGGGTTTGAATTTAAACAATATTTGTGTAATGTTTAAGCATTATTAGTTTAATACTGAACAATGGTGATTAAAAAGTAAAATGTACTAAAAGAGTTTGAAAATTTGCAACAAATGGTTGCAAAATTCAACGTTGTGTTCAGTTTTTTTTTACCTATTGTCATGTGAATAAATACGCACCTTGCCTACTCTTACACTAAAAATTACATATAATTTCATGGTAAATTTACACGTATTTTTTAGAGTGTAGGTAAGGAGAATTATTGGAAATTGGCATTCATAAATTAATTTTGCTAATACGACATTGCGTATGCATTCCAGTAATATTTATTTTTTTTTAATTCAATTGAAAGAATAAAAGAATTTTAATTCTATTTAAAACTAAAATTTAGATTTTATATCCAACAAAGCTCGTAATTTCGTTCATACCATCTAATCTACATATTAAATGCAACTTATTTTTATTTTTTTTATTTCAAGTCTAGAAAAAACACAAATAAATGCATCATATTGCTTTTTATACCTGGGTATACTTCCAGGAATTTGTGTTTGAAGTTTATTATTTTTTTTAATGTAACATATATTTTGAGCATTCCTAAAAAAACTTCTTTTTTCCTGTTGTTAAATAAATGAGTACAGTCTCGTCTTCACAAGTTAAATCACATAAATATACATAAATAACATTTTCCTGTCTTAATATAAAAAGGGGAAAGGCAGTGGGATTTTTATTTTTCTTTTTTCATTTGGTGGACATGATATTCATAATATATATATTTATAATTGTATATTATTAATTTGTAACTTTTTGCACGACAAAATTTAATACTCGTGTTTAATTCTAAATACATATTATAATTACAATTTTATATTTTTGACAACACGGTTTATAATATATTAAAAAATATTCAAGCAATTAGTTAAATTGACTAGAGTTTTGCATAAAGATGACTTTTTTCGTAAATATCGTATAAATTATATTTAGAAAAAAAAAATAATATAAACAATCAAAATCATATATAAACTAAACAAAAAACTTCCTTAAAAACGAAGTTAAATAAAGCTACAAAGTCATTGGAATCATTGAATCTATCATTATTAGAAATTATGAATTTTTTTAAAGTAACCTTTTTGTTTTTAATTAAGGTCCTTCTTGCTCCCTTAAAATTCTAAAATGAATTTTAAAATTATTTTTTTTATATAAATATATTATATTCATAACTTAAGTTTTTTTTTTTTATTGGCTATGAGATGCACCTAGTTTAGTTGTAACTCCAGGATAGAGAGGGCTGCTGTACCACTTCGCCGCCTTTTTGACATCGTCCGTGCTTTTTAAGATAACTGCCGAATTCACAAGTCGGTGGCTTGCAACGCCCTTCAATGATACATCTATTGATATCGTATATATTTAGTTTTATAAATTGTCTTTTTTAGAAGTAATGAAATAATATTTTAAACTCACTTTCTGTCTATCATTGAAAAGTGCTCCATCCCACGTTTAAGGTAATTACATCCCATGTTACCCGATGAACAGTCGCATCTGCAAATACCATCCTCCTGAAGGATTTTTTCGAATAATTTTGGACAGTTGCAGTCAAGAACGGTGGCTTTCCGCATAATCGGTGCTGCATCAGTGAAGGAATGCATATAGTGTCTTGATTTATCTACACAATGACACTCGGTGTGGTTGACGAAGGTGTGTCGTTCAATAGACCCTTGCTTCGAATTAAAACTTTTTACCTGAAAATATTGAGAACATTTTAACTGTTTGAATTCTATTTTTGTACATTTTATAATATACTAGAAATCGCTATTGCTTTGCTGCAACTTCTAAAATTATACACTACTAGCAGAAAGTCCCCGGCGTTGCCCGGGCACCCGAGGCAAAAGTCTTTTCATGCAATATCTTCCAAATGAAATGAAAAATAAAGAAAAAAATTGTAAGAAAGATTTTTTATTTATTTTGTCGTTCAATACCCATGTTCTGTAACTTTCGAATTGATAATAATCCAGAAACAAAAAAAATTGTTGGTTTTGGTTTTATGATGTCAAAATGACACTTCAATTCATTGTCTTCCATTCGAAATAATAACATAACATAATAATATAAACCCATTTTTTTCAGAGGCTGTAATGGGAAAAGTTATCGCCTGAGTTACAGAAGATGGGTACAGTATTAGTTTTCTTATTTTTTTTAACAAACGAACTACTCGTATTTTTCATTTTGAGACTCTTCGCTTCCGTTTTTTAAATGCGATTATAGTTAGTACAATATAATGCAAGTTATGCTTTTTTTGAAAAAAAAAAAAAAAATTGAGATAATAATCAAACATGACATTACGATGATAGCGAAGACGAAAAAACATGGTCTAAAAATTCTGTTCGTATGTATGTTAGTATAAACACTTACAGTCCAAATGGGTGGGCCGAATACCTTCAAACTTGGTATAAAAATGGTTCTAACGATTTTGATTTAAAAAAATCTGAGTATTTTTTGGATATGGACTATTATAGGGTTGGAAAACAAATTACCACTAATAGCTAAGAACGGTACCGATTTGTTTGTTTTCTACTATCTGGAAAACGATTTAGGTAATTCTTTCGTTCTTTCGAAATTTTACACATATTATAGGTTTAGGTACATCAACTTGTGATGCATACCAATATTTTTAATTACCTAATAGATATTTGTTTGTATTTTAAAAAGCATTTTTTAATAATTTAATATTTAGAAAACAGCTCATTATTTTTTGTTAAAAATGATAAGTATACACAATATGCTTTATTCCAAGAAAATGCTCCACAAATTTTAATAATTATATTCTCATAAAGTGAAATTCATCTTAATCAGTTTGTTTGCTAAGGCTAAACTCGGAAACCACACCTACAATTTAAAAAATTCCTTTGGTTTTGAGATGTTGTTTGTAAGTGGCTTGAGGGTTAAATATTTTTTTGCAAAACTTTGCCATTTGTAGGGTGAAATGGGCTAAGCCCAAGAAAACAGTACTTGTGAAAGCAAAAATTTCGGGACTCTGAAAATTTACACATCAAACTTGATTTTCTTTGTATACTTAACATCAACTCTTAAAGCTGGCACATGAAAAGTTGGGAACCACCGAATTTTGTTTTACTTTCATGCATGGCATATATCAACTAACCCGAAAGCATGTGCTTACATTTGCAAATTAGTTGTTACTGCTAACAGGGGCTTTAAAGGTTTAAAGTAAGGCCGCACTAATACGATACTTTCCGACACTATGCATCATTTTTTTTCAAGCCGCACTTGAATATCAGCCTTTCTCTTCTACGCTATCATCATTATTCCATATTTGATCATTATCTCAATTTTTTTTTAAAGAATGCATAACTTGCTTTATATTGTACTAACTATAATCGCATGTAAGAAAACGAAAGCGGAGAGTCTCAAAATGAAGAATATATCATTTGTAAACAAAAATACAATTAATAAATCTTCCTTCTTAAATTTAATAAGAAAGCTAATCCTGGTTCAATAAACGACAAAATAAATGATAAATCATTTTCCTTACAAATTTTGTTTCTTAATTTCTTATTTCATTTGCAAGTTATTGCATTAAAAGACTTTTGCTTTGGGTGCCCGGGCAACACCGGGGACTTTCTGATAGTTTGGAAATAAAATCCGTAACAACTGCGGAAGTAAACAAAAAAAATCCAATTTGGATATAAAATCCATGGAAACAGCAAAACGTAACCAAAATGAAATATAAATTTGGAAATTATATTTTAAAATCAGGATAAAATTAAGAGGTAAGTGGAAACATACACAAATAAATATTTGTGTATGAGGCATATAAAATATATATAATATTAAATTTAATAGCCTATAAGTTGCCCAAAGGACAACAGAAAATATACAATCATTTTATGGCGTGTCAAATGGTAAGTCGTCAGTTTATCTGTCATATACAGACAAACTGACATCGAAACAAAATTACACTTTTATATATTAGTATAGATAGAGATAAGTGGACGTGTTAGTAGTCGAACTATGAAAAGAGTTAAATATATCATGTAATAGCTTAAATCATAAAATTTTAACTTCCTATTGTCATTGAAATAGGAGAATAGAAGTGGGCTGGGCAGGATACAATATGCAGGTGCACCGGACGGTGGAAAATCTTACATAGTTTCACGAGAGCTCATATTCGAATTCATGTAAAAAATTATTTTTATTTTAAGAAACGTAAAAATCTCCCAAAAACGTAAATAAAATCATAAAAAGGGTAAAAAAGGGGTAAATAAAGTAAATTAATGAGAAAAAAAGAGAGAAAATAGAAGCATTGTCATTATCTGTCAAAATCTAAATAAAAGAAAGAATTTTTGCTGTCATTCATTCATGTGCCGTCGCGTCCCTCGACGTGTTTGACTGTTGAATTGAAGTGATTAAAGGTGCAATATATTATTATTAATTAAATAAATATAAAATAAAAATCAAATGAGTCTTACTGGAAGACCCAAGTCTGTTAATTTCGAGGGAAATAGTTTCCTTTTGGTTCGAGAAGGAAAAAAATATGCAGCGTATTGCAATTTTTTGTAAAAAAAAACAACATTGTTGCCGTGGGTGGCCCTGGCGCTATAGTTGTGTGCTCGACTGTCAACCTCGCGGTCACAGGTTCGATTCCTGCCGTTGTCTATGTCTTCTTATATTCCATTAAAAACCAATTCTAAAAATTGTCATAAAATGAGTTGCTGGTTTACTCATTACATGCTGTTCAGGCATAACACTAAAAACATGTAATTGAGTAAACAACTCATTAATATGTCAACTAAATAAATAAAATAATACGAATTATAAAAGACATAAATAAATAAGACACGGTAATTCTCTCCGCATTAGTTCAGCCGCTATCCCTGCAGATAAATCTGAGACAACAACCAGCTCTAGCCTCAGAACATCGCGCCACACATCTTTCCTATCCTTATTTCTCTTCATTCACCAGGTGCCCGCGTTGTGTTAAAAACATAAAGGGTATTCCTAATCCCTTGAGCGCGTGCAAAATTATAAAAAAAACACTGCAGAATCCCGATTGATGGCGCATCGGTATGTACATTTATGTGATCTGTGCTTTAACGTATAGATATTATTTAATCATCGATTAATTCTACAAACAGTAAAAGATGCAATGGGCTTATCGTCCAAACTAATGGCGAAAACATAGCTGAAGCTGCTGAAAAAACAAGCGATATCGGATCGTCGTCCAATATAATGCTGGTACTGGTATATGTGATTAACATTCTAAGCTCTGATTGTTTATACTTTTTTGTGCATAGAGTTTTTCGCACCAAGATCAAGATCAGTCTTTGATGTCAATTGGAGGGAGCACTCTCCGAAGCTCATATATATGTAGTTTCCGAAGTGTAAAATCTACTGCAAACGGCATCAACATCGTCGTCTTCGTTTGTCATCTTTAACAAACACATATATCCTTTGCCGCATTTTTTACTTTTTTGCCTTTTTTACGTTTTTTAAATAAATACTATAAAAAATACAGCAGGCAAAAAACGAATGTAAGAAACGTAAAAAACTAGGTAATAAACGAAAAGTAAAAATGTCGAACAATACTGAGCCTACGAGCAATTTCGTTAAAATGGGTTCCTAAGATGGGTCCCGCGTTTGCTCACAATTGACAAAAAACTCAGTTGTTCGACAATGTCAAAGGTGTGTTTGGCGATGCCCCCCAAAAAATCAAATTCATTTTTGCCCCGTTCCGTAACCTTGGATGAATCCTGGGTTCACCTCAAATACCAGAAACCGACAAACAGTCAAAACAATGGTTTTCTCCTTACGAATTGAAGCCGAAAGACCAATGTGGGGTTTTCAGCAAATCAGCTCATGTCTGCAATTTTTTGGGATGCGCGCGGTGTTATCCACATCGATTACCTTAAAAAATGTAAAACGGCTACTGGCGCATATAACCGCAGATCTGCAGGATCGATTCCAAGCTGACGTGAAGCAAAAACGCTTGAATAAATTTCATTTTCACCAAGCGCACAAGTTCGCAGCCGCAATGGCAAAATTGTATGAGTTAGGCTACAAACTCCGCACTCATCCAACATATTCCCCTAGGAATATTTCTTATATGTTTTCAAACATGAAGAAATGGTTCGAAGGTAAGAGATTTGCGTCGAATGAAGAAGTCATCGCTGAAATAATCGCTTGTTTTGAGGGACTCGAGAAATTGAACTATTTGGAAAGCATCAAACATTGGAGACATGCTAGATGAAGTAAAACTAAGGAGACTATGTTAACAGTTAAAATTTTTATTTCGAAACGAGTGTTCCATATTTAATTTTGTTGTAATATTAATTTGTTACTATAAGATAGTAAGTTTTAACAAAACTTCATTCCTATACGTAAAACTCACTGTATTCTTACCGAAAATAATGTTACAGGAAACTAAAAAGAAATTGAGTCTTACCTTTGAACCGATTGAAAGAAAAATAGGTGTGGAAGTAAACTACTTTCTAAACAAATTCACATATAATTATATTTATTCTTGACGTTTATCAAAATGCAATAAATGATAGTGCTAAAAAACAACCTGAAGTTCTTGTTAAACTATTGATCTTTAAGAACCATAAAAAAAGCAGCGAGAATTTCTCGTTAACTCATATATTTGTAGTATAGTGGATTGCAATCCGCACGACCATTGCATGGTCTTAAGCGGATTTTTTGCCTAACCCGCGGATTGATTTGTTGCATTTATGGCGAGGCATATATCCGGGTCTTACTGTAAGTATATAAAGGGTGTCCCATAAGTTAATTTTAAGCGGGTACAGGGTAATGCGGTAGTTTATACCCGTAATTATTACTAAACGAAGCGAGACGGAGTTTTTTTAATGCCTTTTCCTATACGGGTATAATCTTCCATATCACTCTGCACCCGCTTGACGTTGACTTACGGGACACCATGTACATGTATATAAGATAATATATAATTAATGGACAATTTGTTAACTATTTCAATTTTTAGCGAAACACAAATTGAGTAGTTAAAGTTGGTTTTTAATAAAAAATAATTTTTAGTACATTCACGGCGTAAATTAATTTTTTTGACCTAACCCCTGTAAATAAAATTTTTCTAAGAATCCAAAATGATGTTAAGAAATTTGAATTCTCAACTACGAAAAACCGTAAATTTTCTATTGAAACAAAAAAATGAGGCCTAGAAGTTAACCTATCGAAATCAGAGAGCATGGTTTTTAGATATGGCGGGAGGCTGTGTTGCCAAGAAAATTGGTAATTGAATGAAGAAAACATACGTTTTGTTTCTAGTTACGCATACTTAGGAGTCTTACTGTCATCGAAAATGTCGTTTTCAAAGCATGTAGACAAAAAAAAATTGAACAGCGAAGAACAGTATAAATTCGACGTGGCAAAGTTTTCTGGCAAAAAGCAATATAAATCTTAGTGCAAAATTGAAATTGTTTTAAGCTTACGGAGCGAAGGTTTGGAATTTTGGAATGTTTGAAGAAGTGGATAAATTACAGCGCTATTTTTGAAATGACTCTTAAAACTACCATCATCTACTCCAAATTATGCACTAGCATTAGAGGCAGGGGCAGAAGACAGTCATTACTATACCCTGGACCTCAGAGATGTAGCAAAAACCATGCTTGAATACAGTGAAAGAAGACTACCACATCCACTAACCAAAATTCAACTAAAGAAAAAACTGTTCTGGGTAAAAGAGTTAAACAGTCTTGGGCGTAGTTTTGGCCTGTTTTGGGATAAGAGAGACTTTGCTCAAATCTGAGGGCATAAGGGAAAATGAACGCAGGGCATCCGAGCGTAGTACAAGAATCTTTAAATATCTGGATCATTCAAGAGGACAAAGTTACATCACCAAAGATTTAAAACTCAGCAAAATTACATGGATCTTTAAGGCAAAATGCGACCTAATTCTTCTAAATGGCAATAGATTTGTGGAAAACGAAACATCTTTTTGTACAGTGTGCAACGTAACCGAAGAAGAAAACATCCAACACGTCCTAGGCAGATGCCCAGGCTTAAGAGAATTCAGGTTTAATTGGTTTGGGAGTGTTTCGTTAACAGAAGTTGGAATTACCAATGTACTCAATGGTGAAAGCAGTACCGATTTTGATAAACTCACATGCTATATCACTGTAGCATTACCATATCGTAATGAACTTATCAGAGAATTTAATCAGAAATAATTTTCTTAATTACACATTCTTGAGTAAAGCTATTTTTTGGTATAAAGTTAAACTACCCGACAGACGACTTTTGTCATTGTCGTAAGTTTTGTATTTTTTACTTGATTTAGAATTATAAGTATGAAATTGAAAACTGTTATGTATCTAATATTTAGTTTGAAATAAAAACATTTTTCTACTACTACTACTCCTACCACTATTAAAACAAACATTAAAAAATATTGTTTAACAAAAACAATTCGTGAAATTAATTGTGTATTAATTCTATTCATTTCACATAATTTTCATAGACTATAATGATTCTCAATCCGTTAACCATTATATAAGTCTAGCCAAATAAATTATGATCGGAATTGATTGAATTTAAAAATAATAATAGTGTGGGCGTAATATTCCTATGCAAGGGTGTGTAATGTATGTTGCTAACTTGCTTTTATCTTTTATGATTTTTAATTAAGCTCATCAACTCAACAAATTTCTAATTAACTTGAATCCCTACTCGTATATGGGAGGAGGCGCACGATTTTTGTAAAGACCTCCATTGCACAAAAGCTATAAATGAATGTCTTGAACTTAATTTCAATTTTGAAAGAATCTAGCTTTTCTTGGCTTAAAGGTGATGAAACATTACAATTTACACAACGCAACCGCTTAATGGGTTGACTGGCACACACCTTCATCTTTATATAGATGGCTATTTATATTGTTTGGAGCTGTGAAGTAAATATGTAGCTTTAGGCTATTTAAACTAAGAGTTAACGAATGTAGTTGTTCAGATTTTAAATTGAGCTGTTAATGAACAAATTGTATATGACTGAATGATTGACATCAATCATTTATGTCTTCCGATTTATTTACGAGTATTTTGTTTTTATGAATATCGAACTTTTTATCTAAAACATTTTGAACATATGAGTATATTGATGGCGAGCTGTCAATTTTCCTACAATGGAAATCAAAACTTTGTTAAATAAGCTAACTCCGATAGACTGTATATGCATTTATAATAAAAAGACTGGAATTTTCCAGGTACTTTAAAAATAAGGCACTTTTTTGCTTTAAAGAGAATAAAGAGATAAGAGAAGATAAATTTTCTCCAAGTAAAACATCGAAGAACAAATTGTATCCACTTCCGCTAACTACTCGCTTCGATTGTAAAGGGTGTTCTTTTTAGAGCTTGAGAATCTATATAACGGGTTATCCATTTGGCGGTTTCAAAAGTAAACGTAATTAAAACATATAAAAAATAATTTTGTTCATGATATTTCTTTTTTATTATAAGCTTGAGCATTGACATTACATGTGAAACACTACATCATTTAAATGACCACCACGCGAATTGTTGCAAGCATCCATTCTTTTGAGGTAATTTTCGACCACTTTTTGACACATATTGGGCGGTATCTCAGCCAAAACTTAACGAATGTTGGTTTTCAAGTGCTTAAGAGATAAAGGTTTATCTGCATTAGCACGGTTTTTCACGTAGCCCCACAAAAAAAAGTCCAGGCGTGTCAAATCGCATGATCTTTGTGGCCAGTTGATATCGCCACGACGAGAAATTACTCGGCCAGGAAATGACTCTTGCAATAAAGCCATATTCGCTCGTGTTGTGTACATGTGGCACCGTCTTGTTGAAACCACATATTCTCCAAGTCGTATTCTTCAAAAGCAGGCGCAAAAAAGTCGGTTATCATATGACCATAACGCTCCGAATTGACCGTGACAGTCGTTCCATCGTCGTTTTCGAAGAAGTAAGGTCCAATCACACCTTCGGACGAAAGAGCCCCCAAAACAGTAACTTTTTGTGGATGTTATGGCCTCTCTTCAAATACCTGAGGATTATCAGAACCCAAAATTTTGTTTATTAACATACCCATTGAGTGAGAAATATGCTTCGTCGCTGAAGAAAATTTTGTTCAAAAATCGCCCTCCACCGCCTGTTGTTCAAGCACCCATTCGACGTATCTACGACGTTGTGAATGGTCAGCTGGCTTCAGTTGTTGTATGAGCTGGACTTTATATGGATGTAAGTGTAGATCCAAATGCAAAATACGCCATCATGTGCCGTAAGACAGTCCTAATTCCAGAGAACGACGAGGAATCGACACATTCGGGTCTTCCGCAACACTTTCACTTACAGCAGCGATATTTTCAGTGGTAAGAGCGAAACGATGACGCACAGGAATTACAATATCTGTAACCAATCGAGTCTCT
Source organism: Philhelius pedissequus (assembly GCA_910595825.1). Classification (NCBI taxonomy): domain Eukaryota; kingdom Metazoa; phylum Arthropoda; class Insecta; order Diptera; family Syrphidae; genus Philhelius; species Philhelius pedissequus. Next base: position 346,131,541 of record OU343160.1, on the reverse strand, counting down.
TCAAATTTCTTCACAATTTTGACAATTGCTTGCGTAGTTGGACGATTATGTAAGCCAAAATCTCCTCTTAAAGCGCGATATGTGGCTGTGGCAGAATCACCATTTTTGTAGTAGGTTTTAACAATTTGTATGCGTTGTGCGATAGTTAAGCGATCCATTTTCGTAAATGTCAGACTCTCAACTGAAAAAAAAATTGGTATAACAACTTAGTTTGACAGATGTCGAATTCCAGCCCTATACTTTTGAAACCGCAAAATGGATGACCCTTTATATACAAGAAAGTCGTGTTAGTTACACTTTTCATAATTCAAGAACAGCTGAACCGATTTGGATGAAAATTGTTGGGGAGGTAGCTTAAGAGACGGACAAAGGATACTTTTTATCGCGATCGGGCTCATTCCCGTGTGACACGACATAAAACGTCAAAAAGAATACAAGTCACTATAAAAAGTAGATGAAAAACCTATAACAAAAACGCATCTGACATGGAATAGCAAATCGGATATGACAGCTTAACGTAATTTTGTCTATTTATAAGTAGGGTTGAAAATTTGATAATTATATTTATATTTTTTTTTTTCAGAAATCAATGATCAGTAATAAAATAATGTTTCTATTTGCGATTGATGCTGGTAAATCTGCGTGGGCCAACGTCATTTGAGACACGACACTACGGACTATTAATGGTATAATATTTCCAACATATCGTACTGCATGTGAATAACTCAATTTCCTAGAAAGCGATACCCATTGGGATACGACAATCGTTGAAGCCATTATCTCAGCATCTCCAGTTCAGATACGCACATTATTTGCTATCATCATTTCGACATGCTTTCCATCGAACCCATCTAACCTGTGGCAGAAATACAAGGATAATATATCAGAAGTTATTTTACATCAAATTCGTGTTAGTTCCAAAATTCACGATCTTGAGATTAATGAGGAGATACACAATCAGCCTTTACTCTTGATCGAAGACATGTGTTACCTCATGTGAGTTAGTTTATTAGTCAGGTTAGGACTGCCAGCGCCAAATCGTGAAATGAATGATGCATTTAATCGAGAATTGTAACGGGAACGTGAATTTCCTATGCTCACAAGGAATAATATTTAATAGTTCAAATGAATGTATCCCTGTTACCCCAAAAAAAGGAAGCTTGTGATACCCACATTAATGAAGGCTATTTGATGCCCCTGGTGAAACTGGTAGGACATGTTTCATGTCAGCAGTTTTAGCAACTGTTCGTGCGAGAAGCGAGATCCAACATTGCGGCTGCAGTTGCTTATTCTAGAATAGTAGCCACATTGTTAGAAGGATGCCGTGCGGCTCATTCAGAATTTAAATTTCCGTTAAATATTCAAACTATTGAAGAACCAACATGTAATATTGCAAAAAACTCAGCAACGGCTAAAGTTTTATCAGCATCGAAAATCATCATCTAGGAATAATGCGCAATGGCGCATAAACGTGCATTAGAAGAACTTAACCGAACATAAGATCTACGCAATGACTCGAGATGTTTTGAAGGAGCAATGATTTTATTGTCTGGCCATTTCCGCCAAAAACTGTCAGTAATTCCAAGACCAACTTGACTTGCCTCAAATCATCGAATCTGTGGCGCTATGTGAAGAAACTTCACTGACAACAAACAGGAGTGTTGCATTGCTTAATGATGCATCTGTTGAAGATTTCTCTGAGCAATTGTTGTTGATCAATAATGGTCGAGTACCTGTCGACGAATCGAGCGGATTAATTTCATTTCCTCATAATTTCTGTAACTTTGTCTCATTGAAAGACCAACTTACCAACAAAGTATTCCTAAACATCATTTCTAACTACAAAATTAAAAAATGGTTGAGTGATGTGAATGACCTAAACTACATCATTCCGAATGAGATCATTGGAACAATGCATTCATTCAAATCTATTGACTGTGTAACAAAGGAAAATAAGCCACCAACTATCCAATTGAATTTTAAACTCCTTGGCTGTGCCTGGCCTATAACCGCACAAGTAAAGTCTAAACGTTGGCTCCGTAGTAATCATGTTTCGAAGCAAAAACCAGCCAAAACTGTGCAATGGTACGCGTTTGGTGTTAAGTAAATTGATGGACAATGTGATTTACGGGACGATACTCAAAGGAAAATTCGAAGTCTATTGAGTTCTCATTCCGAGGATCGGGATGACCCCGATTATCCCAACCAATATGCCGTTTGAGTTTAAAAGACTTCAATTTGCGATCTGTCTTGCATTCGCCATGACCATTAACAAATCACAAGGCCAATCCTTGAAAGTTTGTGGTTTGAATATGGAATATCCATGTTTTTGCCATGGTCAATTATATGAGACACGTTCACGAGTCGGAAGACCATCTGCATTGTTTGTTCTAGCGCCTGATAATTCAACAAGAAATGTCGTGTATCACTAGGTACTTAATTTAAGACTGCAGGCTATGCATCAAAATACTTAATTTTTTCGTTTGTATTTCCTAATAAAAAATTGACCTTAATAAAATCCAAAATCTGCTTATTTATTGAATCTAAGGCGGAACAGAGTTCGCCAGGTCAGCTAGTTTTAAATAATAATACAAGTTAGATATAGTGTTGAAATGATTTTTGTATTATTATAATCTGGTAGATAATTTCATGGCATTTATTTTTTAAAAGCATCTGTCCGCCGCGGCTTCAAGTTTCATAGTTTATTCCATTAGTCAAATTTTGTACTAGTTAATAACTTTAACACTATGACGGCAATGGTGGCTTGAATATTGGCTTCCAATGCTTCAAGTGTTGCTGGTTTGTCGGTATAAACCAATGACTTAACACAGCCCTATAAAAAGTAGTCGAGAAGGGTTAAGTCACACGAACGAGGGGGTCAGTTAACAGGCCACTTCTGGAATTAAAGCTGTGACCAAATTATGGTTAAGCGCACTTTATGGTAAGTTGCGCCATTTTATTGGAACCAACAAATCAGTCAGCATAGCTCGATAGCGCTCGTTGTTCGCCATTCACCGTAACGCAGCCCCTACCTCATTGCGAAAGAAATAAGGACCGATGATGCGGCCAGCGTGTAAACCACACAAAACAGTCAATTTTAATGGATGCAGTGGTGAATCGTAAATTACTTGAGAATTGTCTTCGCTCCATATACGGTAATTATGCTTATTGACAAATAACAGAAATGAGCTTCATCCCTAAAAATTCGTCTGCTATTTTCAAATTAGCTCAATGAGCAAAAATGCGACGTTAACGATGGTCATTGGGCCTTAATTCTTTTACGAACTGTATTTCATAGGCACGTAAGCCAAGATCATTAAGCAAAATTTTCCAGGCAGTCCAAGGACAGAGTCCAACAAGTTGAGAACGGCGAAGAACCGATATTTCGGCGTCTTCTTCAATACTTCGCTCTACAGCAGCTAGCTATATTCTCTTCATTACGCACATTTTCATTTCTTTGTTGTTTATGTTGACCGTAAAATGGACGAAGTGCTGTATGAACTTCGCGAACAGATTAATTTTTACTTGCGATATAGGTAAAGGGCTTTTCGACAGACGCTACAAAAGTAGAGCGACAGGGACAGCAAAGAACGACATATTTCTTGCCGCTCTTTTCACATTTCTCTTCAGTAAGGCTTGCCATTTCATGATGGAAAGATACACGAGCCAACGAGTCGAAATTATTAAAATTTACTGCCGAAATTGGGAGTCAGTGGCTTCAACGTTAAGAGCGCTACGTCCAATTAATGGTCGTCATAATCGTCCTAGCAGATCAACAATTGAGCGTCTAGTGGAAAAATTTGAGTCCATAGGCAGAGTACAAAATGTTCTCGTGCCAGTGAGACAAGTGCCCGTAGTGTCGAGAATATTGCTGCCGCTGAGGCTTCAGTTGCAGAAAGCCCAAATGTGTTTCTCACACGTCGTTCTCAAGCGTTGGGCATCTCTGTGACGTCGTTATGGCGAATTTTGCGAAAAGATCTTGGCCTGAAGCCGCTTGACCACCAGAAGCGTCGTATGTTCGTGAATTTGGCTGAGCAACAACTTGAAAATGATTCGGATTTTCATCGAAAAATCATCTTCAGCGATGAGGCTCATTTCTGGCTGAATGGCTTCATCAATAAACAAAATATGCGGTATCGGTGAGGCAGCAATCCACACGTACTCCATTAGTCATCAATGTATCCCGAAAAAATTACGGTTTGGTTTATGGGCCGGCGGCGTCATTGGGCCGTACTTCTTCCGTGATGATCAAGACCGGCACGTAACTGTGAATGGGGATCGCCACCGTTCAATGATATTCGAATATTTTTGGCCCCAATTGGATGATATGGACTTGGAGGACATGTGGTTCTAACAGGACGGTGCCAGCGAATGTCATAATCAATTTATTAGAAACCAAGTTTGGAGAACGTGTTATCTCACGAAATGGTCCAGGCGCTTGGCCGCCTCGGTCGTGCGATTTGACACCGTTAGACTATTTCCTGTGGGGCTAAGTCAAGTCTATGGTCTATGCCAACAAGCCAGCGATGATTGATGAACTTCGTTCGAATATTGAACGTGAAATTGAAGCAGTATTGGCCGATTTATGCTTGAAAACCGTCGAAAATTGGGTTCAGCGCCTGGACGTCTGCTAGCGTGCCTGTGGTGGCCATGCAAAAGAAATCGAGTTCCATGAATAATGGCATCGAACGTACTTTCACAGGAATAAAGAATTTCATTGATATCCAAAACCGTTTTTGTTTTATTTAAAAAAAAGACTTTGTAGCGCTCTTATTTAAAAACCCGATACTATAGGGCAAGTTTTGCATTTGGAAAAAAATCGAATTCGAGATTTTAATCAAAGTTGTCATTGCTATGATAGAGAACACCAAAAAAGTTGGTCCCGCAATTCCGTCTTTCTGTCTGTCTGTGCTTAGTCGTTTTAGGCGATTTTTGAATCGTTGTTTTAGCTCCAAAAATAACGGTACTTGCCATACAAATTTTTCTACCATCTTAACTCTCTTAAAAACGGATGCAACGATTTTGATTAAAATTGGTGTGAGCACTGACTTGAGTATGGTCTACATTTAGGCTGAAAAAAATTTTGAAAATTTTGTTTTTAGCGGTACCTGCCATTCAACCATTTTATTGATTTGCGACTTTCTCATAAACTGCTGAACGGATTTCGATTTAAATTTTTATACAAAAGCTCCTTCTAATTCTAAATAATACTGCATTTCAAAATTTTCGAAAAATAGTTTTGTGTTGATTTTTGATTTCTTTCTGAAATTTGGTTTCAGAATTTATTTTCTTGAATTTATATTATTAAATATTTAAAATGATCATTCCCTTTTTTTTTAAGAAAAATTTAAGTATTTTTATATATAAAAAATTAAGTGAAAACCGACTTTAAAAATACATTTAGCGTTTCTATTAAGAATATTTAGCATATAATGTAATCGAACATAGGAGCAAGTAGGTACTTGCGATCCAGTCGTGCATTTTATGTTTTTTTTTTTTCAAATTATTGCCAAGCCTTACTGAACAGAAATGTCAACAGAGTTGACTTTTTCAACTGTCAAACCTAGACAACAACTATCGACTCTTTTCCTGCAGTAAAAAAAAAATACTCGTTATTTAACTGCAACACACAGAAAACTGAGATTTCAGGAGACTATTCCAATAAATAAGTATAGCAGAGAGATCCTTTTTTTTCTATGAGTGCATTAACAATACATTATCAACTCATGGCGAAGATTTTAGCGCGTTAAACGCAACATTGAGGCGAAAACCAACATTATGCACATCTGTACTCAAAACTAAATATCTGTTTAGATATTTGTGTTTCACTTTGATTCTTTGAATTGAAGTGAGGTTAAACCATTCTACCATCACGTATTAATTTATAGATTCGCATTGCACTAAAATAATTTTAAAATATATATGTAAATTCACGACATGGCCGAAAGACTGTAATCTGTATCCATAAATTCCCAATATCATAACGTAGATGATTTAAATACAAAAATAAATGAAAACCTATTTGCAAATGACATCAATAAATTAAAATTAGCATATGCAAAACAGATTTCAATATTAACTAATTTGTACGTTCACAATAATACATACATACATATATCATTATTGATAACATCAAGCACTCTGATATGCCTAGCTAGTTTAGTTTATGATAGAAAATAACATTGATTAACATGTTTTTAAACTTCAAACTTCGTGTAGAAAATTATAATATCCCCTGCAGAATTAACCTTTTTACATTAACCCAGAAATGAAATTGGATCAAAACGAGTACACACACATATATTCGTATGTGTGCACATATAAGTACTATACGCATATTAAATTATTTACCCTACTTTCAAAGATGCTATAACCGTATTATTAAACAAATATTTGCACCTCTACGATACGTTGGTTTATTATACTATGTAGGTAAGTGTGGTTGATATACCATACCTATAGCAATTAACACTTACATTCATAATTAAAAGTTATCCCTGTGATACGCCTGTCTATATTCATTGCTGTTCTGTGAATAATAAGTGGTTTAATATTCATGAACGTTAAGTGAACTTTGTAACAATTCCTGGCTACTTGTAGTTATAAAGTCAGATATTACAAATTGTAGTTTTAAAATGAGTATAATTTAGTTGGGAACTATAAAGGCTGACAACTTATTTTCAAAAGTTTTCATTCCATAAATTTTTAAATTTAGTATTAATTTTGATTCAAAATAATAAAATAATACGTTGTTGACCAATTCTAATATAAATGAAATAAAAACATGACTGGTCCAAAAGTAATTGTATTGATGTATGTGCATTTCTGCATTTACTTTTGGTGGTGGCCGTGGCGGGATAGTTGTGTACTCGCCTGTCAACCTCGTGGTCGCAGGTTCGATCCCTGCCGTTGTCTATGTCTTCTTGAATGAATGAATGAATATTTTGGGGTTGTAGTTGCACTGCGACCTTGAGATCCATTGTGCCCCCATTTATAGACGAAATGGCATTGCTCAGTTATAGCTCTTCCTCCAATTATATTGTCTTGATGAACTTTAGTATTTTGAGTATTTTTAGAGAGGATAATCCGCCCTCTACTATCTGGTGATGTCCCAGATGTCTATGTCTTTGGTGCATAAGTGTTATGCAACCCCCTAAAATGTGGTCCCTTCTATATTGCAGTATCTACAAGTAGGGCTGCTCACTAATCCAAGAGTACTAAGGTGTTTTCTTAGTTTGCAGTGGCGATACCCGTTATTTTTCTTAGGTTATTCCTACTTAAGCTAATGCAGGCTAAAAACCGTTCCAGGTTGTAGCCATTGCGTAGTAGTTTTGCCTGTCACAGCTTTGGGAGGTCTTTCCATGTTTTTTGTCTTATGACCTCCTCTGCTGTTTTGATTTTGATTTTAATCACATTCTCTCCTAATCCGCAATAGGGTTCTGGTCCTACTAGGGCTGTTGTTGCCCCAATGTTTGTTAAGGCGTCTGCCTTTTGATTGCCTTGGACACCAACGTGACCTGCTACCCAATAGAGTGTTACATTGTTGTTATTGCCCAGTTCGTTCAGTCTCTCCACACTTTCCCATACCAATTTCGAGCCAAGTGCTTTGAGTGCGGCTTGGCTGTCCGACATAATGGTAATGTTTTGTTTGCGGTAGTTTCTTTCGAGATTTCTTTCTGCGCATTTTCCAATTGCATTGACTTCTGACTGGAAAATGCTAGTAGACTGTCCCATCGGTAAGGAAAGTTTGGTTCGTGGCCCAAAAATTCCTACCCCAGTTCCTTCGATTGTTCTCGATCAATGAGTGTACCACTTAATGGCATTTGGTTTAAGGGTGTAATTCACTGCTTCGCCTACCCAATCTTTCTTGTTACTTAACTCCTTTTGAAAGTTTTTCTCGAAGTTAAGCTTTTTAATCATGCAATCTCTTGGGGTATCAAGTAAGTCTGTTACCGTGGACTTGCAGATAGCATTTCTTTCCCTAAGACCAATGCACTCTCCCGTCCCAATACCTTCCTTCCCAAATCTCATAATGGCTCCTAGAGCTGCACTTTCTATGGCTACATGCAATGGTGACAAGTGAAGAATTACCTCCATTTCTGCTGTAGGGCATGTTTTCATTGCTCCGGTAATGCATAAGCATGCGAGCCTTTGTACTTTTCCTAGGGATTTCCTAGTTGTGATTAGTTCGGGTTTTGTATGTCATGCAACCGCCCCATAAGTGATTATGGGTCTTACATCATAGTGTACATCCATCTCGGGATGCTTGGCTTACAGCCCCATGTTTTACCTGCAAGTCTTTTGCATATCCTTTGTGGCTTTCCCGACTGTTATCTTAAGGTGTTTATTCCAGAGGAGTTTACTATCTAGTGAAATTCCTAGATATTTAACCTCGTTCTGATACCCGATTACTTCCCCTGCCAATCTGATAGGTTTCATGCGTGGAAGAAGCCTCTTCTTGGTGAATGGCACTATCGTTGTCTTAGTTTGGTTAATATTTAGTCCCACTGAGAGACACCATTTCCTTGTTATTGATAGTCCTCTTTGGATTATATTACTAAGGGTCTCCCCAAATTTCCCAAAGGCTGTTATTACAATATCATCGGCAAAGCCGATACACCGTATGCCTTGGGAAGTAAGATGTTCTAGTAATTCATCCACTACAAGACTCCACAGCAAGGGTGATAGCATTCCCCCCTGCGGACAGCCGCTTGTTGTGATGACCTTCTGGACACTGTGTCCTGCGTATGCTTCCGCCATTCTTGTTCTTGGCACTTCCCTTATCCATCTAATTATTGTGATGGGTACGTACTTCCTTACGAGAGATTTGTCTACGGCTTCATGGGAAGTATTGTCGAAGGCTCCCTCGATATCTAAGAATGGTAAGGTTTTCGTGTGTTCATACAAGGCGGTTTCTGTAGATTTTCTCGCACTGTAAGCATGCTGTTGTTTTATGTCTTCTTATATTCCATTGAGAACCTATTCTAAAAATTGTCATAAAATGAGTTTCTGGTTTACTCATTGCATGCTGTTCAGGCATAACACTAACAACATGTAATTGAGTAAGCTACTCATTAATATGTCACCGAAATAAATAAAATAATGCGAATTATAAGAGACATAAATAAATAAGACACGATAATTTTATCCGCATTAGTTCAGCCGCCATCCCTGGAGATAAAATCCGAGACAACAACCACGTTGTCCCAATACATCGCACCACACATCTTTCATATCCTTCTATCTCTTCTTTCACCGGGTGCCCGCGCTGTGTTAAAAACATATAAAGGGTATTCATAATCCCTTGAGCGAGTGCAAAATTATAAAAAAAAAGCTTTGAAATTCGTTATGTTTATTCAAATTGTAATGAAATATTGTTAAATAAATTAATTACCTAATTACTTAAAAAAAATTATAAAAAAAACTTTAAAACTGTAATAGTTATTTAATTTATAAATTATGTGCACCTAGAAACTTTATTTCAAAATAATTGACCAACTCATTTCTGAGATATTATTTCTCGAAAAAAATATTGTGCAATAATTACTAAGAATTTGAAGCGATTTCAAAATGAAAAATAATTTTAACAATACATGGGGCGTGTGCAATACCCTGTTTGGTTGATGAGCAAGGCTTTTGCGTGGTAAAAATCCAAAAGAAATCGGTAGAAAATTTGAGTAGTGGTGGAAGAAGTAAAACAGCACCTATCAATCACATTGAATGCTAGATTACCATTCTGTCTAAGCGCGATACCTTTATGCCCCATTCAGCTTAATTAAGTAACCAAATATCGACAAAAATTATAGGGTACGCGTATCTGGATACAAATTTGGACAGATGATAAGGTTTCCTTGCATAAAAGGACAAACATGGAATTTCCAAATTCCACTATGGTATGACCCAGAAGGTTAAACAAATTTGAGGAATACTCTTTGGATCGACGATATTAGAATGATGCTGGACGGAGTCAGGATTTCAAAAGGATGATATACATACAATGAAGACTGTAAAATATTAAGGGAGCAATAATAACGTTGTCAATGTAATGCACAGTGGCACATGCTAATCACCCGATCTAAATCAAATAGAGATTATTTGTGTGGGATACTTCAAAAACGAATTGGGAAACTAAAATCGCAGATCCAAGAATCCTTCAAAACTTGTTTCTCTCATAAAGAAGTATGGGTGAACGACGAGTCAGATTCTTTAGATTTATTGATCATGGCTTTCAAACTGCTAAATATGTTTCTATGATGGCGCTAGCATATGCTGATATCACCATTTTCGTTAACAGCCAAACAGCAGTTAACGCGATTTCTGTCACAGTTATATCAAGTCGAAGCTTGTAACTTACTGTCGCGAAGAGCTGAGGGTTCTTGGCACGAAGAATAAAATTAGACTCTGCTGTGTTCCGGTTCACAGTGATGTACCGGGGAAAAAGAGAGGTGTTGGGAAACGTTTCAACATTTGACCCTACCCAGATAGATAAGTCGATTAAAATCCCAATCCGATAAAGAAGATTCTCTTAAAACCCAATAAAATGTAGAACTTAGTCGACTCCCGTGCTACAACCTAAATTAGGAAAGGGAGCAGGTCAAAATTCTGTCTTCAAAATACAGACTTTTAAAAATGCTGCTTTTAAAATGAACATTCTGCTTTTTTCAATTTTTTTTGCTTTTCAAAATTCTGCTTCTCAAAATTCTGTCCGTCAACAAAAAAGAAAAACAATTCTGTTTATATTTTTTTAATTTTTATTAAGCTTTTTTTATTTACAATAGCAAACGAGAAAATGTTAAAAAGCGCGCGCTTTAATGAGCAGAATTTGGAAAGCAGAATTTTGTTAAAAGAATTTTGACTCCAATCCCCAGGAAACTATGCAGCCCAATTTGATAAGAGAAGAACAGAAAAGTTTAATTATTTAAAAAAGAATTCCCTCCGAACTGTTGTAAGCGTAATAACCAAACACAATCTGCATGGATCTCATAAAAGGAAAATGGGGCTCAGTATTGACGACCTATAATGCAGAGGTTGCAACGACGAAGAGGAACACGAAGATACCTCTCATTTCCGGTGTCATTGTACATCACTCTGTCATATAAGAAATACAATCTTCGGCAACTATTTCTTCAACGATTTCATAAAAGATCTAAATGGCTCGATCATGATTATCCAAAAAATTATAAAATTATTATGTTTAGGAGTTACAATACTTCAGGGCATCACTGCCAACCCATTTTCCTAACCTAAGATAGATCTATAGAAAAAGTTAAAACAATTATGGTACGACACTTATATTGTTTATTCTTCTTTATGCGCAGGGACGTTAGTTCACAATTTGATTATGGACATTATGTTCCAACAGGAACCTTGATTTGTGTCTTAACCAACGTTGGCCCCCTACTACAATTGTTGTGTTTTTACTACACTTTCTAGTCACAGGCACGCACTACGCACGCTCCTCCAAGCACTACACAATTTTTGCATCAGATATTTTTTTAATCTTAAAAATTAATAGTGTGTTTGTAGTTTTAAATCTTAACCAATATTTTTTGTGTAAGCCCAGAATACAACATTGTCAATTCCACAATTCGATACTTCCAGTATGTTATCAACAGTTTTGAATTTTTAAATGTATATTCTTCAATTTCATTTTCAATTTTACTTTTTCAAAGCGAAAACACCAAAGTACATTTGATATCCAAATTTACAAAACAGTTTTTGTTAGACGTTATGAAAAATGTTTGCAAACTTGATCTCATATCAATCAATTTACATTTCAAAAGCAAAACTAATCACGCGCTAAGCGTATACGTCCATGTATTTTGGATTTAAATTCGTAGAATTTTGCTGTAGAAATGAAATTAAAAAAGTTGAAGTAAGGTCATACCAATTTTATGTAGCTCTATGTGAACAAATTTTAGACAGATTTCATTTAATTGATAATGACAAAACAAGTACCTCCTTTCATTCTTTCGCTTCCTTAACCTCACACCCGCGCTGTGTTTAAACATCTAAAGGTTAGAATAATCCCTTGTGCGCGTGTAGATTATAAAAAAAAGTCATTTAACTCTTCTTGACCCTATTGAAACTTCGAAAGGAGACACTCCATTTTGAAAAACCTATTTGAAAAATTTTCTATTTCATATTCATATTCAAGAAAATGACGAATTTCGTTCCATAATAAGTTCATAAGAAATGTTGAAAGAAAATTTTAATGAAGACATTGTTAAATTTTAGGTTAATTTATTGAGTGCCAAAAATTTTCTGGAAAAGCAAGCTTTTGAAAATGTATGCAGTTACATGCTTACTTTGTGTATAGCTTGCCCCATAGCAGTGCAACTGCAGAGAGGTTTTTCTCAAGTTTAAATATAAATAAGGATGATTTAAGAAATAATTTGAATTTTTCAACTGTTGATGCAATTATGCAATCAAAAGAACTTAACAAATCGCCTACTCCTTTTCGGAACTTTGTTGGCGAACTGAACGATCACATTTCCCAATGGCGAATATGAACAAATAAACGGTGATTTTTTAAGAGCTTGGTTTTTTTGAAAATTCAAAGAAACACAGAAACTTGTAAAAAGTGAATGAAATTTTTATTTGGATCGATAAACCAATTTCTGGCATTTACTTTTTAAAAATAATTTCACTTAAATGTTGCCCGCGTCTACGCTTCAGGTGGTCCATTCTGAAGGTCCAATTTTGGCAAACTTTTTCACACATTTCGGCCGGAATCTCACCAATGACGCGTTCAATGTTGGCTTCCAAGGCAGCAATCGTGTTTGGCTTGTCCCCATAGACAATAGACTTAACATAGCCCCACAAAAAATAGTCTAACGGGGTCAAATCACATGATCTTGGTGGCCAATTGACTGCGCCAAAACATGAGATCAACTGCTCACCAAATTCGCCTCTCAATTGATGCATGGTTTCGCGTGCAGTGTGGCATGTGGCACCGTCCTGTTGGAACCACATGTCGACCGAGTTCAATTCTTGCATTTTCGGCAAAAAAAAATCTGTTATCATCGAACGGTACCTTTCTCCATTGACCGTAACCCTGCGGCCTTCATCGTCCTTGAAGAAGTACGGCCCAATGATGCCGCCTGCCCATAAACCGCACCAAACAGTGCATTTTTCGGGATGCATTGGTAGCTGCTGAATTGCCTCTGGCTGCTCTTCACTCCAAATACGGCAATTCTGCTTATTCACGTATCCATTTAGCCAAAAATGAGCCTCGTCGCTGAAGACAATTTTGCGATAATTTCTTAATTTCGACATTTTTCACAGAGCACGAATTTTGATAATAAATTACAATAATTTGCAAACGTTGTTCAGGCGTAAGTCTATTCATGATGAAATGACAAACAATACTGAATCGAAATGTCAAATGCTCGTGGAATTTGTCATGTGTGATCTGTCAAAAATATAAACGTCACAAACCAAGTAGCAAAAAAATCACCCTTTATATACAGAGCACCTAAATGAACCAGTCTTTATTAAAAATTGGTTTTGGGAACATATCTGTATGTAAGGAAAACTCAATGGACAGGTCCCCGTGTATATAATGGCTCTTAAAATAAAACCTAATAACTTTTTTTCACTGTGAGTAATCGGAATATTTTTTTTATTTTATAGGCTACTATTTAGATTTATCAATATGACTGCTTGGGATACTGAAAAAAGGATTTGGATAGTGCAGCGGTACCATTCTTTGCAGTCCGTCATTTCAGTCCAAAGGTAATTTAGGCTTGAGTTTGGCGGTACTCCCCCGAGCAGATGGACCATTATGAGGCTGGTGAACATGTTTGCCGAATCTGGAAGCATCGAACGGAGACAGTTACCCCGTTTATATGAATGAATTGAGGAATCGAATCGAATCGAATTGAGATTTCGATTCAGGTATATGGCCTCGTGGGATCGGAAGATTGAATTAAAATGGAATCGAAGTGACAATTTGAGTTTACAGAATAAACAACAAAAACATGCAGCAATTCGATTCTTCATTTCCTCGATTCAGGTATATAAATACATTTTCAATTCGATTCAGCTCTTCTAGTGGGATCGGATCGAGTAGTCCTATTTTAATCCGATTCAAGTATACAAAGACCTAAATCAATACCGATTCAATTCTCCATACAAACGTGGTAAGTATCATCGAGACCCCAATGTTCGGGCTCAGGATACAATCGTGGCTGTTGCATCGGCAATACAGGCAAATCCAAGAGTTTCGACTCGAAACTTATCGGACCAAATTGGAGTTAGCAGACGGTCATTACAACGGATACTTCATGATGACTTAAATTTGTTTCCGTACAAAGTCAAAATTACAAGCAAGTTAAACCCTCAGGAGTTGCCTGTTCGCCTGGAATTTTGCTGAAAAATGATTGCAATGGCCGAAGAAGACAACACATTGATAAATTGTTTGTTCATGTCTGATGAGGCCCATTTTGACTTAAACGGCAATGTTATCAAGCAAAATTGCCGCATATGGAGTGAATCTAATCCAGAAAAAAAAATTAAATTAATCATTAAAAAAAATTAATGAAATTCAACGATTAAAATTAAAGTTATTTAAATTTCTTATTGTAGCACGATTTTTGCGCCACCCTCTATTTATACTACCAATATTTATTTTGATTCTTACTCTTTACCGTTGTGAATAAACTTTTAAAATACATACAGAATTACTTTGAAATCCAATTAGTTAAAAGGGACATAAAGCCACATGTTTCTTTTTTATTATTTAAAAGAGAAGAATTCACATTGAGAGCGTAGGCGAAGCTTTGGAAAATGGATTTTCATAGACAAAACAACTCGATCAGCAAAGCAAAAAAGGTGAACTCAAAACACAATTAACGTGTTGCTCCTGAAACGTGATGATACAATCATCGGCCTCTTAAATTGACTGCACCCACGAGCCACTACCAACGCCCGCTGTGCAGTGTTATGCAAGAAAATGATCATCAGATATTTCCTTCCCAATCATTTTGAACAATTCATGAGTATGAACTTCTTGCTCAAATCGATTACTATACACAATGCACACATACTCGTACACATATTTTTATATAACTTATTTTGTTTGCAACTTACAAAAAAGTATAGGTCCACACTTTGCGTCCTCTTGGGGGCACAAGTTTGTCGGTCTGACTTGCAGCATCCGGTATCGTCTCCACATCTGTGCAAAATCGTACAGTGTGGCACGTACATTTTCGAAGGATCCTTTTGAATGCGTTCGACCCTTTGCTGAGGCAGCCGGCATATAGCCTCACTATAAATTCTCGAGGCGTGTGCATTGGCCAAAGCTGTAAGTAAATAAGAATGCAAGTATAAATACAAAACAAAAAAAACATGAATCCTTAATTATTGTTGCCGAGTTGAATGAACGAATAATGTTTTACAAGCGATGCAATTCTTTCAACGAACTTGAAACTTGTGATGGTTTTACTTTAAAGTGGCTTTTTAATTAAACAATTTATTCGACGTATTTTTGTTAAGTCTTACCTTTGTTCTGCATGTGATTCGTGTTATGGATCTTTCGTGACTGCTTGATCGCATCGTGAGTTCCTAATTCCTCAAATTTATGCTGCGTTAGTGTGCCTGGAATGTTATAACGCGAGTAAAGGCTTTCCGTATCCTAAAATAAATATAAAAAAAAATTACTGCATTTGTACATTGTGGTTGTATATCTAACTTATAGATAGTTATGTTAATTAATTAAAAGCGTTTCAAATTTTCGATCCGATATATTGATATGATACCACCCTGGTCAAAGTAGAACTCGTCAGGCGCAGTTTAAAAAAAATAAATAACTGCTCAATGAGTTCAAGTCAAATATCAATAAAACCCGGTAAGTGGTTTGAAAATAAGCATATTCTGTTTGCAGACTTATTGCGATAAAAAAATGACATTACCGTTCAAATTTAAAAAAAAACTGGAAGCAAAGTGATACAAAATTAAAATAATCTCGTGAAGTAACTAGGCACTTTCTAGATTGCTCACTTGATTTCGAAATTCTAATGGCACTTTACACGAATGAATGATACATTATGAATTCAACATAAATCTCTAAGTGAATTAAACTAATTTGTTTTTGGCAAAGCTGTGGAGCTAATTATTGAAGATTGACATTCTACAGAATTGAATTACCTATACAGAGTTACATTTTTGCTGAAGATATAAAAAAACAAAAAGGGCGACTGAATCGCACGAACTTGCTCTTATGTTCGATCACATCGTATGCAAAAGATTTCTATATAAAATCTAAATATATTTTTAAAGTTTTTACTTTATTTTTTATACACAAAGTTTCTCTAATTTTTTTCTAAAAATCTTAAATATTTAATAATATAAGCTTAAAAACAAAAAATTAAATCGGATTAATCAAAGAAAAAATAATTCAAAATTGTGAAATAAATATTTAAGCTAATTTGAGCTCAAAAAAAAGTACGCCATTTTATTTCTTGGATAAATTTGAACTTTATGAGAAAAAAATTTTAAAAATCTGTGGAGCGGTTTTTGAGAAAAAAAGTTTTTTTTAAACTTTTTGGAAAAAATTTTTTAAAAAAATTAAAAAACGCCAATTCATAGGTATTCAGCAAATATATTATAAAAATAATTTTTGAAAAAATTTAATGAGCAGTTTTCAAAATATAATTTTTTTAGAATTTTTTTCTTAAAAATACTTTTATAAATACAAAAAAATATTCATTAAAAATATTGGTACGCAGTATAAATTGGGCAACATAAGGCTATACAAGTGTGAAATTTCGGAAGAATCGGGTAAGACGTTTATGAGATAGTCGAAAGCAATACTATGGAAAGTACCGTTTTTAGACATTAAAACATTTTTTTTTCAACCATATGATCGGTCGTATCTAAAAAGCTGACGTTTCCGAGAAAAATAGGCTTTAACGTAATGGTTATATGGCACGTTTCGTTATTTTTTGAGCTAAAAAAAAATTTCAATTTCCCCTCTGCACAATCCCTAAAACACTCCATAGACCAAGTTTGAAGCAATTCGTTTCACCTATTTGGGCTGTAGATTTCTATACATAAATACGGACAGACTGACAGACATACAGACGGACAAAATTTTTAGACCATCTTTTTTCGTCTTCGCTATCATCGTAGTGTCATGTTCGATTGTTAGCTTAAAACTTTTTTTTTCGACGAATGCATAACTTGCCTTATAGTACTATAATCGCAAGTAAAAAATCCTTAAAATCCTTTTATGTATGAATGGTGTGTAGACTGCAGCATGAATGAACAATCTTTACTTTTTTTTATTCATACAATTTACTATGAAACCAGCTTTCAAAAGCGAGCACTATAAGGCACTGTGCAGTCAGGTTTAAATATTGAGCGGTTATTTGCATCGTATAATGAGGCAGTTGCCGGTTAGCCGCATCACTGGCAACAATATGGGCGTAGCTCTCTTGAAATGTGCCGATAACCCACTGCCCATTTAATTCGAGCAATTATTATCAATTTACAACTTAGTGTTCTATTTGCCTGATGCATTGGTCGCTATTTTATCTGAATGTCTTTCAAAACAAGCTAAACAGCTCTTTTTGTAATTCATTAGACGTTTATATTAAGCGTGACGAGACGAGATGTGATGAGACGATGACGGCGATACTGCCATATGCCGGGCAGTTTCATCATATGGAAATGATATTAACCAATGAAGCAATCATATTTACGAGTATAGGGGAAACCATGGTAAAGATGTGAGCTGATGGAAAGCCAACAAAGAGAATACAAATTATAACATTCTAATGGCTAATTTGTATAAATGTTTACATGGCTATTTAGATTTAACGATTATGAAGAAGCTCGCTCGAAACTAGTTTTTGAAATCCATGGTCTTCGGGTTGTACGCACTTATGCCAACAACTTCGACAGTGGTATATTTATGTACTTGCTGCATATTTGGTAAATACGAGTATATGTGTATATTTTTTTTTTGTTAAATTGCATTTAATGCTTGTTTTTTACATGTAAAATTTTAAATATTTATAATAGAGTCAAGGTGTTTGAGAGGTGTTGCAAATATATGTTTTTATTAGTAATAATTTTTGTTGAAAAATTTTCAATAAAGCGTAACAACGCACACCTGGCATTCGTTCAATTCTCTTTTAAACGGGTTTCCAACTAAGGGCCGCATTTGGAATACGGGTTTTTTTAAACTTGTTTTAAAATTGAATATAGTAAATTCCCATACCAAATTACTTTTTTGAAAAAAAAAAATTGAAGTTAGGTAAAAACAAAAATATATTGAGCTTTTTACTTATAATTTTGGACTCACGTCGTGAATTATTTAAAAATTTTAAACAGAAAAATTGTTATGTTTGGTACTCTTAGTATAACCATTTTTTTGGTTTTCGATTTTATGGA